>CM041781.1:102694722-103294722 GCA_023374045.1 Limonium bicolor | reverse complement strand
GTGTGTGGATTGATTTTCTTGTGTCATAAAGACCATTGTGGTAGATATCGGTTGCGTGAAGCTAGATGAATACCTGGCTTGATGAATTTGGTGTTTCTGTTGAGATATACTTAAATGTACAGGTGTTTACCGCGGATAGTGATGTTTACCGTTCTGATGCTATTTCTATCCAGCAATTACTATAGTGATTATATTGACTTTATGTCTTGATTAATCTTGTGTTTATGAGTATGGAAGTGAGGTGTAAGGCAAGGTTGAGCTTAAGCCAAGTGGTAATGTGTTTATGAAATATTACTCCTACCAATGTATTGGAGTTTACTGAGACTGCCCCTACCAGTGTATTGGGGTCTTTTAAGATTTGCTTCTACCAATGTATTGGAGCTAAGCCATCATGATCTACTCTATGAAATGATGATTCATAGGGGGTGTGCACACTTAAGGACATGGGGTGAGGTGAATTATCCGGGGGTCGAGAGTGTTAGTGCTCTATGTCGAAAACCGATTGCCCGAGGACAGGTGGAAATTGTATCATGGTGTTGAATTATACTCAGTGGATCTTGACATTGGCTATATTGCCTGCTGATTGATATTGCTTGTTTTGATGAATGATACTTGGTAATATGTTTGAATGATCATTATGCATCTTATGTTAAGGTAAGCAACAGGTGGTGCTAATTTGTGATTTTATGTGTTAACCCTATTGTGGTTTTGCGACGCTATTATCCTGTTGTCATGGTTGTATTGCTCCACTACCTTTGTTGTTATGATTATGTATTCTTGGAGTTTTACAAGGTAAAATGTATTTCACAAGTGGTGATGGGAGTTACTCAGCATTGCTGATTTTGGCGTTATGCCCTGTGGTCTTTTCTTTGTGATTGTTTGACTAACCACAGGTACAGGAAAAGATGGTGTTTTTCACTAGTCATGAAGTTACACAAGAGTGTGGAGCTAAAAGGGACAAGGATCAGAAGTTAGAAGGCGATGTAATAGTTATTTTCATTAAGTTCAGCCTTGTTTTGAAAGAAGAAGTAGTTGATGTTAACGAGTAAAGGTTGTCAAATTTAGAAGATGATGTTGGAAGTTGATTAATGTTATATTATGAATATATATAAAGGTTTAAAGATATAACTTATTTTGGAAGAGATAGTAGTACTTAGCCTTAGCACTCACTAATGAGTGAGTGTGGCGGTAGCACCCCGGGTTAAGTTTGCAGTAAGTCTTCCGCTGTGTTGTTAAAAAAAAATTAGGTCTGAGAAGTGGGGTGTTACAAATACGAAAACCTAATACAAGGTCCGTATAAGTCTAAAGTTGCTAACTGTGCAACCAAATAACTGCTAACGACGTTAGTGTGTTAATGAATTGGAATTGAGCTCGAAAATGCTCCTAAATCAACGAACCCGTTTAACGGTATACTATTATACCCGGGTTAACCTAGGAAGAGGTTTAAGTTGAAAAGAGTACCCAATTAGTTCTAAGACACAGGATATACTAATACTAGTTCTTGTTACAGATCTAGATAAGTCAGAGGCGTTCGGCGGATTAGGCAAACGAGGGATTAAGAGCTAGCCAATCGCTAGTGTACGATATGGGATTCTTATAGCTTGTTTGCTAACGAGGTCTACCTCGGTTTGTGTGCTATGTGTTATTGTGATACGACAAAGCAAGATTAAGCATGAAACCGATTTATTGTATTGTTAATGTGTGTCCATTGCACACTAACACGAATTGATTCAGAGCTTGTTCATTAACTATGTTTAGTAAACAATTGTATAAGGTTATAAATACTCCCTGTTATTAGTTGGTTAATACCGAGAGAGGTTTAACTAACAAATTGTTAATGAGACTTCAGCTAACTGGAACTTGGGAGAAGAGGAATCCGGGACTGACTCCGGTCATGCATGTTCAGGTTAGGAGGTCGGCATCTGTATCAGATCTGTCTTCCGCCTAGGGTCGAGAAACTGACCCGACCATCTCGAGTGAACAGTTCAGGAGGGGAGGCAAATTCAGGAGGCGCAGAAGGGTCAATCCTACACCCCTCATAACTGCACCATTGGAATCTAACTTACATCATTAATGGGCGTCCATTACGACGTTCAATTTATTTGAGCTGTGAATGTTTCACAAAATTTGTTGTTTGTTATCGTACTTCTTATCATTATTTGTATGAATAAACAATTGCATGTGTACGACAAAGTAGTCGTGTGTACCCCGGCTAGCTTGTGGGTTGCACGTTTTCTGTACCAGCCATGTGCTGAGCCCCTTGGGGCCTGTGATTTAAACATTGCAGGTAGGTACCGAACGAAGACTCAACCTGAGAGTGGGAGCGGGTAGAGTACTTCGGGTTGCTTTTACATTTGTTAAACGAGTTGTGCATGTATACTCATTTAGTATATTGATGAGATGTTAGTATGATGTATTAGGATATGGGATACTCGGTATAAGTTGTGGTTTATGAATTGTAATGTTTTAGATGCTCGAGTAATTATCCGGTTAGTCAGACCGTGACTTGTTAAGAGAATAGGCCTAGTTAGTCACGTGGGTGACTAACGGCGGTAACACCAATTTAGTAGAACTTTTCTGCTGCGTTGTTAATGTACGAGATGGACTTAGGGCGACGATCATTGTATTTGGAGATGGGGTGTTACAATTTTAGTCAATCAAATGTCTATATTTAGACATTAGTGAAGGTCTGAAACCAATAAAATTAATTAAATGAGAAAATTCTGGAAATCAGGTTCCGGTTAGTAAGTAATGTAAAAACGAGAAGTTGTGGGGTGTAAATTGTAATAAGAGCAAACTGCTCTGTCCCATTTGCAAATTAAAAACTAAAAGTGTGTGGTGTGTGTGTATGGGGTGTGGCCGGTAACTAATCCCCCCCCCCCCTTATTTATTTCTTCCTTATTCGCAAAAGGACAAACAAATAAAGATAAAGCAAAAAGTAAAACTCTCTCTCCTCACAACCCACTCTTCACTCACGTATTTTCCCCCTCCTTCTAAACTCTCTCCTTCCTCCCAGGATGGCCATGGTGATTTAAAGCCTCCCACTCAGCTCCTCCATTCTCCTCCATTTTTGAAAGCTCAAACCATCTCCAATACTATAAAAACTGCACCATTGGAATCCTCTCTCCTTGGGCAACATTCCTACCTTTTCAAAATTAGAAAGCTCACACTTCAGCTCCATGGGTGTACCTCATCTTGAAGCTTAAAGACCACCATTGGAAGCACCTTCATCCCCTTATCATTCTAAGGAAAGGATCCCAAAGTTACTCCTTTCTAGCTCTCTTCTTCAACTTGGAAATTTTCCAGATTTTTGAACTCCTTGTATTCCTTGCTCCAACCAATTTTAGCCCCTTTAAGAGGTGCTGGAGCTTGCTGTTTTAATGCTCAAAAACTCCACCTAGGTGAAATACCCCAAACCTAAGTATGTTAATTAAACATCAATTTATGATGTAGAAGGGATAAAACATGCCTTAGAAAGATTGGTAGACAATCTAAACCAAAGAAAACACAAGGAAACACCATAAGAGCAATTTAAGCAAAAACATGCTTTAAGCTTGGAATAACTTGGATTAACACCCAAATATCATTCTAAGACCTTATTACCATTCTAATGGACATGTTAAATCAATTACCAAAGAAAACCAAGCTCAAAAACAAGTTTAAACACAAATTATGCTTTAAGGACTCTTAAAGCACATTTTTGAAAAATTGTCTTAGAAGAAGGTTTTGAGTGGCCAAATGCACATGATTACACCTTAATCAACATGTGTACTAATTATTATCACATTAGAAAGCCTAAATCAATGAGAAACCAAAAATTTCACAAATTTGTGCACTAAATTATGAATAGTGCCCAAATAGTACCTTGTTTAGACTTTAGTCAACTTTACTTAATTTTTGGTCAAAAAATACCATAAATAACCTAACTAAACAAAGGGGGCCGGTTTTTGAAGGTGGGGAGTCACCACATGACCCAGCCAATTAAAGAAAGAAGAAGGAAATTAAAGTAAAAGAACTATTTACCTTTTTAGAAAATATCTTACTTTAGCTCACCTTTCCCCTCTCTTTCTTCATTCTCTTCTCTCACCAACGTTTTTCTTCATATTTATCCTCTCCAAAACCGTAAGAACCAGCTCCATTCTCCTACATCTTCATTTGCTCACCAAATGTTCATTTTAGCTCCAAATCAAAAAGTGAGCATAGATTACTCTTAGTTAGAGCAAGCTCTTGCATCCTATCTTTTCAAATCTTCAAAATATCAAGTTTGGTGCCATGGAGAAACTCCATTGAAGGGGGAAAATCAAGTTTGAAGAGCTCCTTTGCTTCTTCATTCATTCAAGTTAAGGAAAGTGAAAGAAAAATCAACTTTCCACCATTTTTCAAATATGGCCGAAATTGCCTTACCAATATGGCTTTTTTTATTCCTTGTATTAGCCTTGATTCAATCTCCAAGAGCTTAGCTTAAGCCATGCTTTGATTCCTTACCAAACTCATTCTAAGATTCCAAAGGTAATCATTCATTTTAACGCTTAAAGCACTCTTTTTAACCAAAGAGTAAATTCCATGAGTCTAGGTATATTACTTAGCACTCATTAACTTATTTGAATGTAGATTAAAAGATTTGCAAGGGGACTAAAGGTCCTTGCCGAAATTCAATCAAGAAAACCAAAGGAGGAAAGTGAGGAGAAGCTTAAGAAATACAAAGTAAATTGCTTACCTAATGGTGGTTTAAGGTTTTAAGGGGTAAGATTTAGATAAGTACTAAATGTAGCTTAAAGATTACATTAAATAATGGGTTATATAACCTAGGAAAAAGAATTTAAACAAGCTTGAGAACATGTGACTTAGGAGCCAATGGAAATGAGTTAGTAAGATAAGTATAAGGTGAATTATGAGAACACTTATATTGCTATGGGAGCATTGTTGTGTGTATTTTCAGGTTGAAAGCTTTTATATGAGGGAAATTCAGTGTTTAAGTTTAAGTCATTTAAGGGCCTAAGAGCCATGTCATTTAAGAGCCTTAGTACTATGCAAAGATTATTGCACTATATTGAGTTTATTATGAATGGTTTGAATTGGGTGAGAAATATGATGAGAGAAAAGATTTAATATGTGTGTGTGATTAGTGGGGAAAAACTATGCATATGGGCATGATAATATACTATATGTTGGGACATCGAGGTGTTGCAGAGATAGCCTTTCACCGCGACAGAGTCAATCATCACTTGACATACACAAAGAGTGAGCCTCTTCGATAGAGTCCGACGCAACAAAGAAGACCTCACAGACTCTCTCATGCGGTTGCGGAAAATCAGGAGTCAACTCGGAACACCTTAAGTGTCACAACGGTCATGAAGGTCTTCCTCAACATCCGAAGATCGCGGCCCAAGCAAGAAGACCACTTCAGAGTCGTTGGGAGTTGTCCACTAAGTTAGTGCCGGTATTCTCGGAACTAGCTCCTTGACCTGCTGTTGTGCTTAGAGTATAAATAAGATATGTAATAGTCAGTTTTCTCAACGCTTCCTTTGAGGATCATTTCAGAGCTTAGAGATAGAGAGAGAATCGCATTGTAAGTCAAAAAGGAGAGAGAATACGTACCAAGTTAGTTAGTACCTTAAGATAGACTCTACCTAGGAAGTTCCTAGTTTCATTACACTTACCATTGTTCTGATTAGAGAGTGTGTTGGGTAAGTGAGTGAAAACCGCTAAGTAGATCTCTTCTACTTAGTGGGCATCTGTAAGTTGTTTTGTTTGACCAGGAAATGAAATAGCTTATTTGTGTATCTTGCTGAGTTCCACAGAGTCCTTCTTTCCTTTATTGTTTCGTTACAATTACCGCAAAAGTCTTCCGTATCATTAGTTTAGTTAATTCGATTGAGTGCCTCTACCTCACAGAGTGCCTCTCAGTTAAGAAGGCTGATTGAGTCAAACCAATCCTTAGACTCACACCTTTGATTGGTTTGAGTTAGCCACCCGATCCTACACGTGGTATCAGAGCCTTGCTTAGGCTAACAGTCAATCAACGAAGCAATGGCAGACCTCTTCGCCAATCAAAACAACAAAATGTACTTCGAGCATCCCAGACTCACCTCCACCAACTACGAGCACTGGAAAAACCAGATCGAGCAACACATTGAGTCTGTCAACTCTGAGCTTTGGGAAATAGTCACTGGAGGAGATCTTGTAGTCAATCCAGACCGATCCACATGGACTGCTGCAGATCGCAAGAGGTACGAGCTGAATCGTCAAGCATCACGCGCATATACACCTGCTTGTCCATCCCAGAACAAAGGAGAGTAAATCACTGCAAGTCCGCTAATGAGATCTGGACACTCCTTCAAGCAACTCACGAAGGAGTCACTGAACTAAAGAAGTGCAAAGCTCAAGAACTTCGAATGGACTATGAAAATTTTCTGCAGAAACCCGGTGAGTCTCTGGAAGAAGTGCTTGATCGTTTCTATTTACTAACCACTACTATGCAGGAAGTTAGCATCCTACCAGATAGAGAAAGTGTCTTGCACAAGTTGCTGGACAGTCTGAGAGAAGAATGGGCAGAAACGGTAATCTCTACCAAAGCATGCAAGGACTTATCTAAATGGAGTTGTCAAGACCTAGGTTCCTATCTACAATCCGTAGATAAATATAAGAAGAATGTTCGAAAGAAGTGTGGTAATACTTCTTCTCCCTCTTCTAGTAAGACTACCCCTTTAAATGACCAAGCCTTGCAGGTTAATTCGACTCAGTTAACTCAAGAAGGAGCCTATGTTGCTGATACTCAAATCAGACAAACTAAGGCTGAACTGGTGGACATTATTGTTGAGGAAAGTGAGGCTGAGACTATGGAGGACTTTGTCTTCATAGTCAAGAACTTCCGAAAATTCATGCGTAACCAACCTAATCGACAGAGTCGGTCGTTCTCGAACACCTCTAAACAAGTTTCTCAATTCTGTCACTTGTTTCAACTGCAATAAACCCGGTCACTTCAAGAAGGACTGTCCTTTACTCAAGAACCAGTATGGAAAATCTCAAGGGAGATCGCTGATGGCAGCTGTTGGATGGGGCGATTCAGACTCCGACGATCCAGACATAGAGTCCAGCGGATTGGTATGTCTAATGGCACATAATACGACAGAGTCCATGATTCCTGATAATGAGGTAACTCGTTCTCACCTTGAAACAGACCTTTACCGTATTTCTCCTATGGGATTTATGACTTTAATTGCTAAAATTGTCTCCGAGAACAACTCTCTCAAAGCAAGTCTTACCAGCAAGATAACCGAGCTATCTGAGGAACTCGAAATCTCAAAAAGTCTTATGTATGCACTAAGAGATGAAGCTGAGGAACACAAAACAATCTCTTGCTCTCTCAGGTTAGATCTACAAGAATCAAGGCGTCATGTTGATTCCCTTCAAAAGGAACTTCATGATACCTTAGAATGCACTCAGTTTAAACAGGGTGACCAGAAAGAGTCTCTCACCCTGATCGACTCCCTCAAACAAGACCTCACCATTTTTACTGACAAGTGTTGTTCTCTTCAAAATGATCTTAATGCCTCTGAATCCAAAAACATATCCCTAAACACCACTATCAAAAATCTCACTCAAAGACTGAAAGAAAAGGAGCACGCTCTTTCCCTTAAGCCAGTCAAGTTTATCAAACAAGTCACCTCCTCCGAATTACCTGAGTGGGCCAACTCCAAAATCAAAGAAATTAGCCAAGATCGAGATACTCTTCATTCCAAGGTAGAACAACTCTCTCACCAGATTGTAAATCTACAATCCGGAGTTCGATCCACACAATCCACGCCCAAGTGGCACAAAGGTAAGTTCGACATTCCAAAGAATATGTCCAAATCCGACAACAGAGCCAAACGATATCAAGAGAAAGAAAAATTCGATTCTTGGTGGAAAGGACAACAGAAATACGTCAATCTTCCACCAACCAAAATTTGTGGCTACTGCAGGAGTCTTGGACATCGGGGCAGTGCATGCGATAAACTGAACAGAGATCTCTCTTTTAATGTCAAACGTGTTAAAATGATACTTGAAGCACGAGAAAAATTGAAACAGTCTGGCTCGAAAAGGGAACCCAAGTACATCTGGGTTCCCAAATCTAACAAATGATCTATTCTTTTGTAGGTGAAGGCGAATGGAGACAGCTGGTACTTGGACAGTGGATGCTCTCGTCACATGACTAGAGATCCAAATCAATTCAATTCGCTTTCATCCTACCAAGGAGGTAAGGTTACTTTTGGAAACAACAACCAGGGTGAAATCGTGGGAGTTGGATCCGTAGGTAACCCCTCAAAATTTAAAATTGATGGAGTCCACCTGGTCACTGGACTCCAGCATAGTTTATTAAGCATCTCTCAAATTTGTGATAGATTCAATTTGGTACTTTTCTCTTCTTCGGATTGTAAGGTTTATGATGAGCGTACAGGTTCACTAAAAGCTGTGGGACGTAGAGAAGGCAATCTCTACAAAATGTGCTTAAACTCCATTAATCCAGAAGACCAAGTCTGTCTCAATGTGCATTCCAAAAACTCACTGCTGTGGCACTCCAGACTTGGCACGCAAATCAAAAGCAAGGACTTGGTGATCGGTTTACCAGACACCACCATTGACACAGACTCTGTCTGTGAAGCTGTGTAAAAGGTAAACACACCCGGTCCTCCTTCAAAAGTAATCCTACTCTCTCTACTAGCTCTCCACTAGAACTACTACACATGGATCTTGTTGGCCCATGCGTACACAAAGCAGAAGCGGTGGTAAGAGGTACATCCTGGTCATAGTTGATGACTATTCCAGGTGGACCTGGGTCATTTTCTTATATACCAAAGATGAAACTTTTACGGAGTTTGCCAAACTCCATAAAATGCTTGTCAACGAATTTTCATTTACTTTAAAAATCCTGAGAACGGACCAGGGTACTGAATTTTGCAACAAGTCGTTTGATGAGTTTTGCAGGGATAACGGAGTGGATCACCAAATATCATCAGCACGTACTCCAGAACAAAACGGAGTAGTTGAACGCAAGAATAAAACCTTGGTAGAAATGGCTCGCACCATGCTAATTGACAGTCAACTCACTCCATCTTATTGGGCAGAAGCCGTTAATACAGCTTGCAATGTGTTAAATCATGTTGATTCATCCATTCCTTCACAAGACACCCTATGAACTACTCCGTCAACGTAAACCAAGTCTTATACACCTCAGGCGTTTCGGATGTAAGTGCTTTATTCACAATAATGGTAAGGACAACTTGGGTAAGTTCTCTCCTAAAAGTGATGAAGGTATTTTTCTTGGCTATTCTTCTAAAAGTAAAGCTTATCGTGTTATCATCTGAGAACTCAGTGTTTAGAAGAAAGCCCAGATGTCAAGTTCGATGAGTCCCACAACGTTGGCTCATTTTCTGATCAACTTGACTTTGCCCCCGATGATTTTCTCACCGATCCACACTTCATCACTGTACCAATAGGAAGACTCCCTGAGTCCCACTCATCACTCCTCATTCCCCAGCAAACAATAACAATTCATCAAATCCACTGACTCAGACAATAACCCAGAGACACCCTTACCACAAAACTTAAATTTGACTCCTCTGACAAAGACACACCCCCTCCTGCTTCACGTTGCCAGTTCCAACAAAAATCTGCTCACCCTCCTGAAAACATCATTACAGACCCAAACACCGGTGTTCAAACACGCCTACAAGCTATGCAAAATCTCTATGCCTTTGGTGCGTTTCTGTCTAGTACTGAACCAAGAAATGTCAAAGAAGCACTCCTTGATAGTGATTGGGTTACTGCTATGCAGGAGGAACTCAATTCCCTCCAGCGACATGCTGTCTGGGAGTTAGTTCCTCGCCCCACGCATCAACAAGCCATTGGTACTCGTTGGGTCTTTCGTAATAAACTTGATACTGCAGGCCAAGTTTTCAGGAATAAAGCTCGATTAGTCGTTCAGGGCTACAATCAAGAAGAAGGGATTGATTATGATGAAACCTTCGCTCCAGTAGCTCGTCTTGAAGCAATTCGCATGTTCATTGCGTTTGCTGCTTACAAAGGTTTCCAATTATATCAAATGGATGTTAAGACAGCCTTCCTTCACGGCTACATTGATAGAGAAGTCTACGTCGAACAACCTCCAGGGTTCACAGACTCCGTCCATCCCGACTACGTTTACAAACTGTGTAAGGCCCTTTACGGACTGAAACAGGCTCCACGCGCCTGGTATGAAAGACTGTCTACATATCTATTGCAAAATGGTTTCTCTCGAGGTAATATAGATAAAACGCTCTTCATTCTACACTCATCACATGACTTACTTTTAGTACAGATCTATGTTGATGATATCATTTATGGTTCTACAAGTAACACCCTCTGCGACCATTTTGCTAACCTTATGAAGCAAGAGTTTTCCATGAATGAGTTAGGTGAGCTCAAGTTCTTCTTAGGATTACAAATTCAGCAGGAAACGGACGGGATCAAGATTCATCAACAAAAGTATATCAAGGAACTCCTTGATAAGTACAACTTAAAAAATGCCAAGAGTATGTCCACACCAAGCTGTACATCTGCCAAAATGCATCCTGATGATGACGGAGTCGGCGTCAATGCCACCGAATATAGAGGAATGATAGGGTCCCTCTTGTACCTGACTGCCAGTCGCCCAGACATTCTCCATGCAGTCTGTCTTTGTGCTCGCTTCCAAGCAGCACCAAAACAGTCTCACCACAAAGCAGTCAAGCGTATCTTTCGCTATCTTAAAGGTACAAGTACACTCTATCTATGGTATCCACGATCTCCTACTTTTACTTTATCTGGATATAGTGACTCTGATTGGGCTGGTTCTCTCCAAGATCGAAAGAGTACTTCAGGTAATGCACAGTTCTTGGGACTTTGGCTCGTTTCATGGTCCTCCAAAAAACAAAACTCCGTAGCATTGTCTACAGCGGAGGCAAAGTATGTCTCTGCTGCAGCATGTTGCTCCCAACTCCTTCGGAAGAAACAACAACTTCAAGACTATCATGTCACCCAAGAACAAATCCCAATCTTTTGTGACAACAAAAGCACAATCAAAATATCGAAAACCTAGTCCAACACTCAAGAACCAAACACATCGAGATACGTTTTCACTTCTTGAAAGACTGTGTCAAGAAAAAGCTTATCCAACTTGACTTTGTGCCCACAGAAGATCAACTTACAGATATTTTTACTAAACCATTGTCTACAGCGAGATTCGAAGCACTACGATCAGCAATCGGATTGACTCCGTCTACCTAGACGGTCGCATCTCCTTGCCCCTACCGCAATCTTCAGCAGGTACTCCCTCATGTCTCATAGAGTCTGTCTTTGTTTGCACTTGAATCAGTGAAATGTGTTTTATTACTTAGCACGCCTACTACTCTAGCGCTACTATCCACGTTACCATCCGCACCTAACCCGCCTAAATCGTCGCCCTTCATCTCACCCTACCATGACATCGCCTCTTTTATCGCACCTGACACACGAAATCTGCAACTTCCAGCCTTATATCTATCACCCGTCCACTCCTTCTCTCTCACTTCAACTCTCTTTACACTTGAGCTTCCTTCAACTTTCAAATGGCCGGCATCAACTTCTCTGGAATCAACATCCCAGCCGATATTTTCGCCGATCCCATTCGCCTTCAGGCGTATCTACAAGCGATGGCAAACCCTAATCCACCTACACTCACCACCACCACCACTACATCTCCCACTAAAACCACCGCTACTTCGTCGCCCACACACTCCTCCACACCACCACCTGACACCCGCGACCCATCCACCCATCAAACACCGCCATCTGCTGCAAGAACAGAGATTCTTGACACCGACATTGAGGAAGTTACCCCAATCCAAACCCTACCACCATCCCCAACCCCACAAGCTGACAACCCTCCCGCCGAAAATCATCCAACTGATCAGCCACAAGCCCATGCCAGCAAACCACTAACCAAATCTCCTACACCAACCCCACCAGCATCACCCGCTAAATCCGCAACACCACCACAACAACCTCCACCCAAAACCCGCAAGCGAAAAGGCCAAACCTCAACCCGACCCACAGCAAAAAGAATCCTCCGTTCCTCTGTCAGGGCCCAACATGTCTCCTCCGGTTCCGGTGAATCGTCTCCCGTCCAAGAACTGCCCACAGCCAGTCACGATGCCTCTACTGGTGCTACCTCGGCCAAAGATCAAAAACCACCAAAACCGCACCGACGGAGTGTGAAGGTAGACCCATTCACTCAACGGTACATGCTCGGTGACCCTGCCTCGGAACGTAATATCATCAGGGGTAAGTTCCTCGACTTTTCTTGGGCTCTGTCTTCAAACTTAGGGGAGTTAGTCACTATGCTAGAAATTCAGGGGTGGAAACACCTCTTCTGCGAGATTACAGAGTGGTATCCCACAGAGTCTGTCGACTTCTTCCAAAACCTTGTCATCCGTAACGGTGCTGCACAGTCTGTTGTTAATTCCACCCCAATCTTTTTTGATCTTGCAAAATTGTCCAAATTCTTGGCGTCCCTGCCACTGGCCTGTCATTCTATGAAAAAGGAATCCTTCCTGAGATCCCCGGGGTACCACAAAACAAAATCTATCGCTTTTTCTCCTCCAAGAAAAAGATTGTCTCCCCCATACCCCGTGGTGATCTCTCCATCTTACACCAACTCCTCCACATTTTGGTCATCAAAAATATTGTCCCACGAAAAGAGGGAAACCTTATGGTCAACTGCTTGGACCTAACAATTATGTACTACATCATCAATCGTCACTCTATCAATCTGGCACACATAATTCTCCATCACCTCGCCCAGTCAGTCGATACCCCGAAACACTCCTTGGGGTACGTGTTCTGGTTGCCTCGCATATTCCAATTCTTTCAGGTACCCTTGGCGACTTCGACGCCAGAGTCCATCGAGGAAGCAGACACCATCAACCTGCGGTATCTGAATCGGCTGACCTCAATCGACAAATCAAAGCTGCTGCCCCCACCATCTACTCCAACGACGGCGGGGACATCTACTTCTCAAGGGCAGTACCTCAAGCATCACTACTACCCCTCCTGGAGAAAGTAGAGCGCCTCATCGCACATGCAGCCGAGCTGATTCAGGGGCAGACGCGGATGATGGACCGACTCGCCAGAATAGAGACGACATTGGCGGCCTTGCAGGACCACCTCCTTGACATCCAATCCACCCTAACCCCAAACCCTTAGAATGACGTGGTTGTGTAGTGTTAGAACTTAGGTCGTTTTAAGTTCTAAACACTTTTTAAGGGTTTTTTGTGTGAATACTTTGACTGACTCTGTGATACTGTGGCCTTCCCCTCTGATGAAAGCAAAAAGGGGAAGCGGTGAATCCCGTCTGGTGTACGGGTTATTCTGTTGCGTGTTTAAAACTGCTTTTTGGATTGCGCTGATGGACCATGTGATCTAGTGTTTTGGACTGCCTTATATACTATCCTGCCTATTACACTGCTTATTTATCGTTTGCTTGCCTGGAGTCCCTCTCCGATCAAGGGGGAACCTAAATAGAGTCCTTGAATTTAGTTGCTACTGCTGCTATTAAGGGGGAACTTTGACAGGGTCGGTTCCCCTAGTCCTTGTGTTTTTTTTTCAGGATTGACTCCATCGGGATTCACGAAGGTTTGCTATCATCAGCAACAAGGGGGAAATTGTTGGGACATCGAGGTGTTGCAGAGATAGCCTTTCACCGCGATAGAGTCAATCATCACTTGACATACACAAAGAGTGAGCCTCTTCGATAGAGTCCGACGCAACAAAGAAGACCTCACAGACTCTCTCGTGCGGTTGTGGAAAATCAGGAGTCAACTCGGAACACCTTAAGTGTCACAACGGTCATGAAGGTCTTCCTCAACATCCGAAGATCGCGGCACAAGCAAGAAGACCACTTCAGAGCCGTTGGGAGTTGTCCACTAAGTTAGTGCCGGTATTCTCGGAACTAACTCCTTCGACCTGCTGTTGTGCTTAGAGTATAAATAAGATATGTAATAGTCAGTTTTCTCAGCGCTTCCTTTGAGGATCATTTCAGAGCTTAGAGATAGAGAGAGAATCGCATTGTAAGTCAAAAAGGAGAGAGAATACGTACCAAGTTAGTTAGTACCTTAAGATAGACTCTACCTAGGAAGTTCCTAGTTTCATTACACTTACCATTGTTCTGATTAGAGAGTGTGTTGGGTAAGTGAGTGAAAACCGCTAAGTAGATCTCTTCTACTTAGTGGGCATCTGTAAGTTGTTTTGTTTGACCAGGAAATGAAATAGCTTATTTGTGTATCTTGCTGAGTTCCACAGAGTCCTTCTTTCCTTTTATTGTTTTGTTACAATTACCGCAAAAGTCTTCCGTATCATTAGTTTAGTTAATTCGATTGAGTGCCTCTACCTCACAGAGTGCCTCTCAGTTAAGAAGGCTGATTGAGTCAAACCAATCCTTAGACTCACACCTTTGATTGGTTTGAGTTAGCCACCCGATCCTACACTATAGAAGCTATGACGAAATTTGAGTAGAAAACAAGTGTTTAAGTGGTTATGGTGAATTAAAGTGACCAAGGATTTCCTAGGAATGATTAAAAGAAATTTGAGTGGAAATGAGTTAACAAAGGTGTTCTTGAGGATTGGAATGACCTAGAGTTGTCTAGGAGGAATTAGAGGATTGGTGGGTGTACTAAACACACCAAAATCATGGTATGAGGAATGTTGGGACTTGTGCAAAAATCTGTAGGAAATAATGTATAATACCTTGTGATGATTTAGGTGTGCTCGAGTTATATAAACTTGATGGTAATGAGTGGATTTGGGTGAAAGAGATGAAAGTTGTTTAAGAAGGATTTAGCATGGTCAAGATGAATGAGAAGAGGTGTAAGGTGTTAAAGAGGATGGCTAGAAAAGCTTAGGTATGTGCAAGCTTGAAAAGGATGAGTAGAAAATGTAAAGGAGAGGAATTGTACAAGGAGATGAAATGAGGCTAAGTTTAGTATAACTAAGTTGGTGGACCATGAGATATGGAGTTAGAATTGAAGAGATGAGGTTAACACACTCTAGAAAGAGTTGTGAAAGGAATTGGTAAGTATTGCCACTTGAGATAAAGTTAGAAATGTGTTATAAGAAGAAAATGTAAGAATGTTCAAGGTTTTAAGTGTAAATGAATTACAATATTTGGGTGAATGTGTAATGGGGTTGTAACCCAATGAAGAGAGGGTGGAGGTGTCTAAATGGTGTTATAACATGTTGGGATACATGTGGAGAGATTAGAAGAAGATTGGGCACAAGAACAAGTGGAGAATGAAGTTCAAAACTATAAAATTTAACAGTTTAAAGTGTGGTCCGGGACTTGGTCCTTGGATAAAGTCCCGGACCAGCACTAAAAACCTGCCGAGAATCTACTTTAGAGGTGGTCCGGGACCTAGGCCAGGTACAAAGACTCGGACCACCCCATAAATATGGACGAGAATGCAACTCGGATATGGACCAAGCTCGAGGCGCTTTGCCTCCTGCACATGTACCGGGTAATACTTGGCTCGCAGCAGAGCGTGTACTCCCTCCATCCAAACTCAGGAAAGTCATCCTGTCCTCCCTCACCATTTTCCACCAACTCTGTGCCGACCCCTTCAAGTAGTAGGCGGCAAGTCGGACCTTAGCCTCATCAGGTACGGCCAAGGTCTCGTAGGCGGTCTCCAGCTCGGAGATGTACGCCTCTAGCTTACGGGATCGGTCTCCCCATGGAATGATGGCGGCCTCAAGTCAGCCAACGCCTTGACCCAGTTGGTCTCTCTCGGCGGTGGGTGGTGGTGCTGAACTCCGGGCTGATGCCCCTGCTTCACCGCAGCTACAATCTGGGGGAACCATCTGGGCTACGGCGCTGCAACTGCCTCAGCCATAGTCTGTGCCGTAGGGTTCTCGCCCTGGTCACCCATATCTCCAGTACCGCGTCCGCGGCCCTCGACCTCGCGGTCTACCTGACATCTGAATTCATATGAACATTCATTAGCAACACGCTTGCACACTTATCGTCCCCACGTAGTAAACGTCCCCGATTATAAGGTATCCCACACTTAGTTAGTGGTTAACCCGTCCATATCTGCTCACTCCATAAGTATAATTAGATTCCCTAACTCGGTATATTCCTAAGCTCGGTATTCTAGTCATCAGAGCGATACTTCGCTCTGATACCACTTTTTGTAACACCCCTACAACGCTCCTATCATCTACCGAAGTCGCAGCGGAAATAACCAACCAAATAATAACTATCGCTTTGGTGTTACAACGCCGCTAACCACCCACGTGGTTAACTAGGCAGAATAAATACAGTGTATCGGTCTGATGATCAGACTCCCGAGCATAGTAACTAAACATCCATATATAAACATAACCACCATACCGAGTATTTAATTTACAATACATCACCAAACCAAATCACCTCGCACTGTATAACAACGATATCTAAATGTAACGCTCGGGAGCACAGGCGCATCCGGGCACAACAACCTACTTATCCAAAAGTATATCAACAAACTAGGACCTAGAGCCACTCTGCTCTTCGATCCTCATCCTGCATAAAAATATGGGGCCCCCGAGGGGGTCAGCCCCTTTGCTGGTATGGCTAACGCGCAGCCCATCGACTAACGGGATACGCGCAACCAATTGTCATAATAACATGGCATTCATTTTAGAACAACCAACATATATTATACATATATACCATAGCATAGCAAGGGAAATTGCATAGCATCACAACATCATACATAACACCATAAACTTGTCCTCACAAGGAACCTTCCACCATAGTTATTACCATGAGAGCCTAGGGGTTTTTACCAGCCCCATGTTAAGCTCGTTACCATCCTCGTTACCGTCCGGTTATATAGAACGGTTAACTTATACCAAAGGCGTGTCGGATATAGTAATCCCGAGCACTCCGAAATAACATACGTATGCCCCTATGGCCCGACGTGAGTCAGTAACTAGCTTTGGATAAGCTAAGGGAAGGTAGAAACCAATTGGAATACTACCTATACATACACCAAGAGAGCCGAACCGGATATGATATCGACCCCCATCCATCACACGCGTGGCCGGAACAACCGGACTCCTCACTTCCCCGGTTAGCACTTGTTAGTGATCACACAACATTTTGTTAAGTCACATACAAGCAAACATTTAGGTCTTGTTAGACAACCAAGGAAAAGGAGTCATACCTTACAACATCATAACGTATAACAACTGTAAACTCTTTTCATGCCTTAATCTTATAAGGTCGTAAACACTCAGAAAACAAACAACACCCAAGCCGGTGTAAACCGTTAGGCAACAGACTGCAAGAAAACCATACCTTGGTCCTTGCCTTGTTTCGTTCCCGCCTTGAGAGAATCCTATACACATTAGTAAGGTCGGTTAATTAATTATTTAACTTCACACTTACGATGTATTCAACATGCTTGTATGACATGTTTTAATGCTATCTTACCCTAGGTTACCTTCATTAAACACCCTAGGGTTACTACATAAGTCCCACATTCTTTTCTGTTTTTTTTTTACAAGTTTTGGTCCGACCGACCCACCGTCCCGACCCACAACTGGGTCGGACCCTCCCAGTGGTTTTCGGGTCTGAAGAACCTTACCTGGACCGACCCATGTCCGACCCAACCTTCTGGGTCGGTCCATTACAGAACCCTTTTACTTCCTTATATTATGCCCGTCCGACCCACGTCCGACCCCCCATTCTGGGTCGGTCCATGTGCGAACATTTTCCTTCCTTTGAACTTGACCGACCGACCCATGTCCGACCCACCCTTTTGGGTCGGACCATCACCGAACATTTCCTAACATTTTACAGAGGCTCGACCGACCAAAAAACTGGGTCGGCCCCTGGGTCGGTCGCCTCCTAACCTTACCCAAACTTTGCCAATTCTTCACCAACCTTCTCCTAAGGCCTCTTAATGCTTCCTAGCAACATTTGGTAACTTTATACCCACATACAACATCCATGAAACTCATTTTCTAACTCCTTAAGCCTTTACTTATTTCCCTGTAAAAATTCCTTAACACTTATGTTATTTCATACTAGTTTCCTAGATGGTGTTTCTCACCTATGGTAACTACTATCCCAAAATGCTTTCTCCTTAACTTAACATCATCTCCCAAGCATCATCTCTCACCACTAATTCCTTATCTCCTTCTTGAAACTCTTTTCCTAGGGTACACTTCTCCTTATTTTACCAAAGTTTGCCTAGGTATTTACCTAAGTCCCAAAGTGACTTTGGTACCTACTTAAATCTCAAGATCATGCCTAAGTCCTTATTACACTATAGAATGTTTCCTAGTTCATCAAAATTCCTTAAGAACTCATAAACTTCTTATTCATCTCCTACACTTTCTATCTCACAAACCTTATGTAAACACTTAGAACTTCTTACTTCCTACCTAAATTTTGACATGGATTCCCCTAGAACATTACTAAGCCTAAACACTTTATTGACAGCCCAGCCCAATCAGCCCACATGTGTGATATTGTCCGCTTTGGCACGCAGGCCGCACGGTTTTGTTCCTGGGGTTTCCTAGCCCCAAAACGCGTCACACAAGGAAGAGGTATCCATGCACCTAAGGCACACTTCGTTCTCCTCTTCAACCGATGTGGGAGGTAACCCTCACTGGGTGTTTACACTCCACCCCCTTGGGAGCCCCAGCGCCCTCGCGGGCCACACTGGCACACCGACCTGGGTCTGGCTCTGATACCATCTGTGACAGCCCAGCCCAATCAGCCCACATGTGTGATATTGTCCGCTTTGGCACGCAGGCCGCACAGTTTTGTTCCTGGGTTTCCTAGCCCCAAAACGCGTCACACAAAGAGGTATCCATGCACCTATAAGGCACACTTCGTTCTCCTCTTCAACCGATGTGGGAGGTAACCTCACTGGGTGTTACACTTTACCTTCTCCTTTAAACACACAAGAACATCTAAAATCACCAAGAACACTCTCATACACAATTTCACCAAATTTACACCACATTACAATATAGTGCACAATATAAATTGCATGGCACTTAGGCCCTTAAAATGCATGGCTCTTAGGCCCTTAAAGTGCTTAAATCATAAACACTGAATTTCCCAATGTATATGCCTTTAACCTGCAAATACACTCAACACACATAGCCCTTTACTAGTCTCTTGAGAACACTTTACTAAGTCATTCACCATTTGCTCTTTAGGTAGTTTTAACAAGCATTTATAAGCCATTTCTCCTAAGGCATTAAACAACATTTAAGTTAGTAGATTTACCTCTTTTTCCCAAAACACTTCCTTCTTGATTCCTTATAAAACCGTATGATAATTTGATTCCTTGTCAAGTTCTAGACAATGTACAAACACCATAATGAGTATTCAAGCTTTGAGCTTCATCTCATTGTAAACCCTAATTTGACATTGTTTCAAAAACATTAATGTAGTTGTTTTACCTTGATCTTTGAAGGGAGTTTGAATATCTAGCAAGAAACTCCACCTAGTCCATGAAGAGTTGAAATGAAGCTAGAACAAAGTCACACATGAGCTATATCAATGTGTATTTTCGGACATGACAAAAACAAGAAGGAAACTTGATTTTTGTTGAGATTCCTTACCTAGAAGTAAAGGAGAGTAATAATATGTAGAAATCCAAGCTCAAGCTCCTTCAATGGTGGAACACCTTGGCACCGAAATGGAGCTCTAGGAGTTTTGAGAAGATAGGAATGAAGAGCTTGATGAGAGGAGAGATTGGTGGTATTTGTTTTTTTGATTTGGACAAGTGAGCTAGGTTTAACAAGTGGTCAAAGGTGGAGCTCTAATGGTGATAGTGGTATTACCGTGAGAGAACAATGAAGAAGGGAGGAGATGAGTGGGAAACCGTGTGAGCAAGGAGGGAATGAGAGAATGAAGATAGAATTTGCTTTAAGAGATATTTATACTTATAAAGTAAAAAGGTAGCTTATTTACTTATCTTTACTTACTTAATACCTTAATAAGAGAGGTGAGTCACACCCTTATAAAAACCGGCCCCTTATATTAGTGTGGGGGTGTTTTAGTCTTTGTTTTGTCAATTTAATTACTTATACCACATATGTTACAAAATAGCTTGTAAAAATCACTATTCACCTATACAAGGCACATAGAAGTGAAATTTTTGATTTCCCACTAATATAGCCACCCAAATGTGATACTATATAGTACACATATATATTTAAGAGTAATGATGGTCATTTAGCCATTCAAAACTCATTTACAAGACAATTTTCAAAAACGTGCTTTAGACTTCTTAAAGCACATTTTGTGTTTTAACTTGTTTTCAAGCTTGTTTTCTTTGGTAATTGGTTTAATATGTTCATTAGTATATAATGAAGTCTGGGTAAGCTCATTAGGTCTTAACCATTTTATCCCAAGCTTAGAGCACATTTTTGGCTCTTATTGACTTTAAAGTACATTTGGTGTTTCCTTGTTTTAATTTTGTTTACTAAGGTTTCTAAGACTCTTTTAGTCTTAATAAATCATGTTTTAATGTTTAACCAACATCCAAGGTTTGGGGTAGTTTCAACTTAGGTACGGGATACGATAATGTCGATCTCTAGAGCATGGATCTCGAACATGAATATAACCTAGATTACTTCTAGGCATGCGTAGACCGATTGAGCGGCTAATTCGTATAATGTAATCTCCATGAAACTAAGAGTATATCTTAAACATTATGAGAGAGTTGGTTTGAGTTGAGGGGAGGAATCCCGATAGTTTACGAACTACCTGGTTGCGCATTTGTGATCACTGAGGGGTACCCGATCGCGTTCTACTCCAGGTAATTTCCCAACGAGTCCTAATTGGATCGTGAGACAGGTGGTACCTTGTTGGTACATGGCTACGACCTTTAAATGGATGCCTTACGAGGCAAAGTGAATAGCCAGGGGCTTCCGGACCTCTGGCGAAATGAGCACCTTTGTGTGTACGGGGGGACTACTGTCCGTTGGTAAGGTCAACCGGGTTGTCCTAACATGACGCCCAACTGGTAATTAATTAAACATGGTTGGATGGATGGGGCCTTGATGGCCAAATAATATTGAATATGGAAACCGTTCGCTAAGGCGATTATACACTGTACTGTAATTATTCGATACGTTCGTTTATGTGACTGTTGTTGGTTAAATATAATGTCAATTTGGAATGGATGGATGAATATGTGATATCCATGATTATTACAGTATTAATTATATCTGTAAAATGGTAAAGCATGAAATCAATCTAATATCAAGATGGTTAAAATGACAAGTGACCAATAGGGTCCAGGCCCGCATACTCAGCGTTTATCGCTGAGCCTTCATGGCTTGTTGCAGGTTGCTGTTCATCGTGGAAGCCGAAGTACGGAATCAGGGTAGATGCTCACTTGTCGACGGTTATGGTTTTTGGACTTAGTATGATGTATAGGATTTATCTCGTTGTCACAGTGGTATGGTAGTGCTGTTTACTTCTGGTTGTTGGATTTAGTTTTCTGCTTCGTTACTCGCATGGGCGTGTAATGGCAGGTGACACCCGTGTGAGAGTTTATGTTGTTTATTCTTCCGCTGTAAGACGTCTTTAATTATGCTACGTGAGGGATTATTATGTGTTTATCGAGAGGGGTTTAAAACTTAACTCAACATTACAGCGGAATCCTTACAACAGTTGGTGTTACCGCCGTTAGTCACCCACGTGACTAAATAGGCATACTAAATACTCCAAGATCTAGCTACGGTCTGATGGACCCGAATATACCGAACATTAGTATACTAAAATCTTAACCAAGTACATGTTCTTAATCCAAGTATCTCACATCCTAATACATCATACTAACATCTCATCCATTTACTAAACGAGTGTACATGCACAACTCGTGTAACAAAAGTAAAACAACCCGTAGTAATTCTACCTGGTCCTACTCTCAGGACGGTCGTCTTCTGACATTCACCTGCAAAATATAAACAGCAGCCCCCGAGGGGGTCTGCACCTTTGCTGGTACGATTCTCTTATAGCCCCCAAGCTAACGGGGCTACGACGACTAATTGTCGATAGTATGCGGTTGATTAGATACACAACATAAATAAGAAGTGCAATAAACATCAAACCACATACATGTGAACAATCACAACTCAAATGACTGAACGACTTAATAAGTGTTCGTTAGGTAATTGAGTTAGTGTTTTAACTCCTTAATCGAGTAACATTCAAATCTCATCTCAGATCTCAACTCAAACAAGTCAACCGTTCTTTAATCAGATTTGGTTATACTTAGTCCATTGTTTATTTTTGTCGGGTCAAAAGTAACCCTAGCCAGCGGCCGAGAACTACGCTGGTTCAATAAACAATAATTCTCAAATTAGTTGGGATTTAGGCTGATCTCACCACACCATCTTAATCTGGCCTCCCACCTCGAACTGTAATTCGAGGTGGCCGGGTCTGTTTGTCAACCCTAGGCGACGAGTCCGAAGACAAGCCCATTTGGAAGCCGGCGCTAGTAAAGGTAACCGACCTCCCCTTAACATATGCATGACCGAACCATTCCGGATTCCTCACTCCCCCCAAGTTCCAGTTAGTAGACGTCTCAAAGGCAATGTTTGTTAGTTAAACCTCTTTCGGTTATTAACTAATATTAGGAAGCGTTCCTTATTCACACACAATTCTTTACTAAACATTGTTAGTAAGTTCTCAAAGGTAAGTTGTGTTAGTTTCAAATAATACACAACAATACAATAAACCGGTAGCATGCTTTATCTTGTTTAGTCGGCACACATAAACAAATAGCACACAAGCCGATAGACACCTCGTTAGCAAGCAGGCTACAAGAAACCATACCGTTCACCGTTGGTCGTTCGGTTATCTAATCTCCTCCGGAGTTCCTCTTACTCAAACCCTAAAACATTCATCGAATCGGGTGGTTAATTCCTTGTAATTAACCTAGCTTATTTATCACTAATGATTTCCAACAAAATACCACTAAGTCATTGTAGTTCAAACTTAACCACTTAAGTTATTTACTTCTCATTACACCTCATACTTGTTCACACCTCCAATGGCCATAAAATTCCACCAAACAACTCTTAACAACCATATAATAGCATTACCCAACAAGCCCCCTTCATTTACCATCTAAAAAGCACACTTCCTATGTAAAAATGGCTGGTCCGGGACATGGTCCGGACCTAAGGTCCCAGACCAATGTGTCTGATGCATTCTCGTCCATATTTATGGGGTGGTCCGAGTCTTTGTACCTGGCCTAGGTCCCGGACCACCTCTAAAGTAGATTCTCGGCAGGTTTTTAGTGCTGGTCCGGGACTTTATCCAAGGACCAAGTCCCGACCACACTTTAAACTGTTAAATTTTATAGTTTTGAACTTCATTCTCCACTTGTTCTTGTGCCCAATCTTCTTCTAATCTCTCCACATGTATCCCAACATGTTATAACACCATTTAGACACCTCCACCCTCTCTTCATTGGGTTACAACCCCATTACACATTCACCCAAATATTGTAATTCATTTACACTTAAAACCTTGAACATTCTTACATTTTCTTCTTATAACACATTTCTAACTTTATCTCAAGTGGCAATACTTACCAATTCCTTTCACAACTCTTTCTAGAGTGTGTTAACCTCATCTCTTCAATTCTAACTCCATATCTCATGGTCCACCAACTAGTTATACTAAACTTAGCCTCATTTCATCTCCTTGTACAATTCCTCTCCTTTACATTTTCTACTCATCCTTTTCAAGCTTGCACATACCTAAGCTTTTCTAGCCATCCTCTTTAACACCTTACACCTCTTCTCATTCATCTTGACCATGCTAAATCCTTCTTAAACAACTTTCATCTCTTTCACCCAAATCCACTCATTACCATCATTTATATAAACTCGAGCACACCTAAATCATCAAAGGTATTATACATTATTTCCACAGATTTTTGCACAAGTCCCAACATTCCTCATACCATGATTTTGGTGTGTTTAGTACACCCACCAATCCTCTAATTCCTCCTAGACAACTCTAGGTCATTCCAATCCTCAAAACACCTTTGTTACTCATTTCCACTCAATTTCTTTTTAATCATTCCTAGGAAATCTTGGTCCTTTAATTCACCATAACACTTAACACTTGTTTTCTACTCAAATTTCGTCATAGCTTCTTAGTGTAGGATCGGGTGGCTAACTCAAACCAATCAAAGGTGTGAGTCTAAGGATTGGTTTGACTCAATCAGCCTTCTTAACTGAGAGGCACTCTGTGAGGTAGAGGCACTCAATCGAATTAACTAAACTAATGATACGGAAGACTTTTGCGGTAATTGTAGCGAAACAATAAAAGGAAAGAAGGACTCTGTGGAACTCAGCAAGATACACAAATAAGCTATTTCATTTCCTGGTCAAACAAAACAACTTACAGATGCCCACTAAGTAGAAGAGATCTACTTAGCGGTTTTCACTCACTTACCCAACACACTCTCTAATCAGAACAATGGTAAGTGTAATGAAACTAGGAACTTCCTAGGTAGAGTCTATCTTAAGGTACTAACTAACTTGGTACGTATTCTCTCTCCTTTTTGACTTACAATGCGATTCTCTCTCTATCTCTAAGCTCTGAAATGATCCTCAGGAAGCGCTGAGAAAACTGACTATTACATATCTTATTTATACTCTAAGCACAACAGCAGGTCGAAGGAGTTAGTTCCGAGAATACCGGAACTAACTTAGTGGACAACTCCCAACGGCTCTGAAGTGGTCTTCTTGCTTGGGCCGCGATCTTCGGATGTTGAGGAAGACCTTCATGACCGTTGTGACACTTAAGGTGTTCCGAGTTGACTCCTGATTTTCCGCAACCGCACGAGAGAGTCTGTGAGGTCTTCTTTGTTGCGTCGGACTCTATCGAAGAGGCTCACTCTTTGTGTATGTCAAGTGATGATTGACTCTGTCGCGGTGAAAGGCTATCTCTGCAACACCTCGATGTCCCAACAATTTCCCCCTTGTTGCTGATGATAGCAAACCTTCGTGAATCCCGATGGAGTCAATCCTGAAAATAAAAACACAAGGACTAGGGGAACCGACCCTGTCAAAGTTCCCCCTTAATAGCAGCAGTAGCAACTAAATTCAAGGACTCTATTTAGGTTCCCCCTTGATCGGAGAGGGACTCCAGGCAAGCAAACGATAAATAAGCAGTGTAATAGGCAGGATAGTATATAAGGCAGTCAAAACACTAGACCACATGGTCCAGCAGCGCAATCCAAAAAGCAGTTTTAAACAAGCAACAGAATAACCCGTACACCAGACGGGATTCACCGCTTCCCCCTTTTGCTTTCATCAGAGGGGAAGGCCACAGTATCACAGAGTCAGTCAAAGTATTCACACAAAAAACCATTAAAAAGTGTTTAGAACTTAAAAACGACCTAAGTTCTAACACTACACAACCACGTCATTCTAAGGGTTTGGGGTTAGGGTGGATTGGATGTCAAGGAGGTGGTCCTGCAAGGCCGCCACTGTCGTCTCTATTCCGGCGAGTCGGTCCATCATCCGCGTCTGCCCTGAATCAGCTCGGCTGCATGTGCGATGAGGCGCTCTACTTTCTCCAGGAGGGGTAGTAGTGATGCTTGAGGTACTGCCTCTTGAGAAGTAGATGTCCCCGCCGTCGTTGGAGTAGATGGTGGGGGCAGCAGCTTTGATTTGTCGATTGAGGTCAGCCGATTCAGATACCGCAGGTTGATGGTGTCTGCTTCCTCGATGGACTCTGGCGTCGAAGTCGCCAAGGGTACCTGAAAGAATTGGAATATGCGAGGCAACCAGAACACGTACCCCAAGGAGTGTTTCGGGGTGTCGACTGACTGGGCGAGGTGATGGAGAATTATGTGTGCCAGATTGATAGAGTGACGATTGATGATGCAGTACATAATTGTTAGGTCCAAGCAGTTGACCATAAGGTTTCCCTCTTTTCGTGGGACAATATTTTTGATGACCAAAATGTGGAGGAGTTGGTGTAAGATGGAGAGATCACCACGGGGTATGGGGGAGCCAATCTTTTTCTTGGAGGAGAAAAAGCGATAGATTTTGTTTTGTGGTACCCCGGGGATCTCAGGAAGGATTCCTTTTTCATAGAATGACAGGCCAGTGGCAGGGACGCCAAGAATTTCGGACAATTTTGCAAGATCAAAAAATTGGGGTGGAATTAACAACAGACTGTGCAGCACCGTTACGGATGACAAGGTTTTGGAAGAAGTCGACAGACTCTGTGGGATACCACTCTGTAATCTCGCAGAAGAGGTGTTTCCACCCCTGAATTTCTAGCATAGTGACTAACTCCCCTAAGTTTGAAGACAGAGCCCAAGAAAAGTCGAGGAACTTACCCCTGACGATATTACGTTCCGAGGCAGGGTCACCGAGCATGTACCGTTGAGTGAATGGGTCTACCTTCACACTCCGTCGGTGCGGTTTTGGTGGTTTTTGATCTTTGGCGGAGGTAGCACCAGTAGAGGCATCGTGACTGGCTGTGGGCAGTTCTTGGACGGGAGACGATTCACCGGAACCGGAGGAGACATGTTGGGCCCTGACAGAGGAACGGAGGATTCTTTTTGCTGTGGGTCGGGTTGAGGTTTGGCCTTTTCGCTTGCGGGTTTTGGGTGGAGGTTGTTGTGGTGGTGTTGCGGATTTAGCGGGTTGCTGGTGGGGTTGGTGTAGGAGATTTGGTCGGTGGTTTGCTGGCATGGGCTTGTGGCTGATCAGTTGGATGATTTTCGGCGGGAGGGTTGTCAGCTTGTGGGGTTGGGGATGGTGGTAGGGTTTGGATTGGGGTAACTTCCTCAATGTCGGTGTCAAGAATCTCTGTTCTTGCAGCAGATGGCGGTGTTTGATGGGTGGATGGGTCGCGGGTGTCAGGTGGTGGTGTGGAGGAGTGTGTGGGCGACGAAGTAGCGGTGTTTTAGTGGGAGATGTAGTGGTGGTGGTGGTGAGTGTAGGTGGATTAGGGTTTGCCATCGCTTGTAGATACGCCTGAAGGCGAATGGGATCGGCGAAAATATCGGCTGGGATGTTGATTCCAGAGAAGTTGATGCCGGCCATTTGGAAGTTGAAGGAAGCTCAGGTGTAAAGAGAGTTGAAGTGAGAGAGAAGGAGTGGACGGGTGATAGATATAAGGCTGGAAGTTGCAGATTTCGTGTGTCAGGTGCGATAAAAGAGGCGACGTCATGGTAGGGTGAGATGAAGGGCGACGATTTAGGCGGGTTAGGTGCGGATGGATGACGTGGATAGTAGCGCTAGAGTAGTAGGCGTGCTAAGTAATAAAACACATTTCACTGATTCAAGTGCAAACAAAGACAGACTCTATGAGACATGAGGGAGTACCTGCTGAAGATTGCGGTAGGGGCAAGGAGATGCGACCGTCTAGGTAGACGGAGTCAATCCGATTGCTGATCGTAGTGCTTCGAATCTCGCTGTAGACAATGGTTTAGTAAAAATATCTGCAAGTTGATCTTCTGTGGGCACAAAGTCAAGTTGGATAAGCTTTTTCTCGACACAGTCTTTCAAGAAGTGAAAACGTATCTCGATGTGTTTGGTTCTTGAGTGTTGGACTGGGTTTTCGGATATTTTGATTGTGCTTTTGTTGTCACAAAAGATTGGGACGATTTGTTCTTTGGTGACATGATAGTCTTGAATGAAGTTGTTGTTTATTCCAAGGAGTTGGGAGCAACATGCTGCAGCAGAGACATACTCTGCCTCCGCTGTAGACAATTTTGCTACGGAGTTTTGTTTTTTTGGAGGACCATGAAACGAGGCAAAGACCCAAGAACTGTGCATTACCTGAAGTACTCTTTCGATCTTGAGAGAAACCAGCCCAATCAGAGTCACTATATCCAGATAAAGTAAAGTAGGAGATCGTGGATACCATAGATAGAGTGTACTTGTACCTTTAAGATAGCGAAAGATACGCTTGACTGCTTTGAGGTGAGACTGTTTTGGTGCTGCTTGGAAGCGAGCACAAAGACAGACTGCATGGAGAATGTCTGGGCGACTGGCAGTCAGGTACAAGAGGGACCCTATCATTCCTCTATATTCGGTGGCATTGACGCCGACTTCCGTCATCATCAGGATGCAGTTTGGCAGATGTACAGCTTGGTGTGGACATACTCTTGGCATTTTTTAAGTTGTACTTATCAAGGAGTTCCTTGATATACTTTTGTTGAAAATCTTGATCCCGTCTGTTTCCTGCTGAATTTGTAATCCTAAGAAGAACTTGAGCTCACCTAACTCATTCATGGGGAAAACTCTTGCTTCATAAGGTTAGCAAAATGGTCGCAGAGGGTGTTACTTGTAGAACCCAATGATATCATCAACATAGATCTGTACTAAAAGTAAGTCATGTGATGAGTGTAGAATGAAGAGCGTTTTATCTACATTACCTCGAGAGAAACCATTTTGCAATAGATATGTGGACAGTTTTCATACCAGGCGCGTGGAGCCTGTTTCAGTCCGTAAAGCGCCTTACGCAGTTTGTAAACGTAGTCGGGATGGACGGGAGTCTGTGAACCCTGGAGTTGTTCGACGTAGACTTTCTCTATCATCGTAGCCGTGAAGGAAGGCTGTCTTAACATCCATTTGATATAATTGGAAACCTTTGTAAGCAGCAACGCAATGAACATGGAATTGCTTCAAGACGAGCTACTGGAGTGAAGGTTTCATCATAATCAATCCCTTCTTCTTGATTGTAGCCCTGAACGACTAATCGAGCTTATTCCTGAAAACTTGGCCTACAGTATCAAGTTTATTACGAAAGACCCAACGAGTACCAATGGCTTGTTGATGCGTGGGGTGACAGGAACTAATCCCAGACAGCATGTCGCTGGAGGGGGAACTGAGTTCCTCCTGCATAGCAGTAACCCAATCACTATCAAGGAGTGCTTCTTTGACAATTCTTGGTTCAGTACTAGACAGAAACACACCAAAGCACAGAGATTTTGCATAGCTTGTAGGCGTGTTTTGAAACCGGTGTTTGGGTCTGTAATGATGTTTTCAGGAGGGTGAGCAGATCTTTGATGAGAGATATTTGCTGGAACTGGCGACGTGAAGCAGGAGGGGGTGTGTCTTTGTCAGAGGAGTCAAAATTCAGTTTTTGTGTAAGGGTGTCTCTGGGTTATGTCTGAGTCAGTGGATTCTGATGAATTGTTTTTGTTTGCTGGGAATCATGAGGAGTGATGGAGTGGGACTCAGGGAGTCTTCCTATTGGTACAGTGATGAAGTGTGGATCGGTGAGAAAATCATCGGGGGCAAAGTCAAGTTGATCAGAAGATGAGCCAACGTTGTGGGACTCATCGAACTTGACATGTGGGCTTTCTTCTAAACATTGAGTTCTCATATTGATAAACACGATAAGCTTTACTTTTGGAAGAATAGCCAAGAAAAATACCTTCATCACTTTTAGGAGAGAACTTACCCAAGGTGTCCTTACCATTATTGTGAATAAAGCACTTACATCCGAAACGCCTGAGGTGTATAAGACTTGGTTTACGTTGACGGAGTAGTTCATAGGTGTGTCTTGTGAAGGAATGGATGAATCAACGCACGATTTAACACATAGCAAGTTGTATTAACGGCTTCTGCCCAATAAGATGGAGTGAGTTGACTGTCAATGAGCATGGTGCGAGCCATTTCTACCAAGGTTCTATTCTTGCGTTCAACTACTCCGTTTTGTTCTGGAGTACGTGCTGATGATATTTGGTGATCCACTCCGTTATCCCTGCAAAACTCATCAATCGACTTGTTGCAAAATTCAGTACCCTGGTCCGTTCTCAGGGTTTTTAAAGTAATGAAAATTTGTTGACAAGCATTTTATGGAGTTTGGCAAACTCCGTAGTAAAAGTTTCATCTTTGGTATATAAGAAAATGACCCAGGTCCACCTGGAATAGTCATCAACTATGACCAGGATGTACCTCTTACCGCTTCTGCTCTGCTTTGTGTACGCATGGGGCCAACAAGATCCATGTGTAGTAGTTCTAGTGGAGAGCTAGTAGAGAGAGTAGGCTTACTTTTGAAGGAGGACTGGGTGTGTTTACCTTTTACACATGCTTCACAGACAGAGTCTGTGTCAAAGGTGGTGTCTCGTAAACCGATCACCAAGTCCTTGCTTTGAGTTTGTTCAACAGCCTATGATTTGCGTGGCCAAGTCTGGAGTGCCACAGCAGTGATGTTTTTGGAATGCACATTGAGACAGACTTGGTCGTCTGGGTTAATGGAGTTTAAAGCACATTTTGTAGAGATTGCCTTCTCTACGTCCCACAACACAAGCTTTTAGTGAACCGTACGCTCATCATAAACCTTACAATCCGAAGAAGAGAAAAGACCAAATTGAATCTATCACAAATTTGAGAGATGCTTATAACTATGCTGGAGTCCAGTGACCAGATGGACTCCATCAATTTTAAATTTTGAGGGGTTACCTACGGATCCAACTCCCACGATTTCACCCTGGTTGTTGTTTCAAAAAGTAACCTTACCTCCTTGGTAGGATGAAAGCGAATTGAATTGATTTGGATCCCCAGTCATGTGACGAGAGCATCCACTGTCCAAGTACCAGTTGTCTCCATTCGCCTTCACCTACAAAAGAACAGATCATTTGTTAGATTTGGGAACCCAGATGTACTTGGGTTCCCTTTTCAAGCCAGACTGTTTCAATTTTTCTCGTGCTTCAAGTATCATTTTAACACGTTTGACATTAAAAGAGAGATCTCTGTTCAGTTTATCGCATGCACTGTCCCAATGTCCAAGACTCCCGTAGTAGCCACAAATTTTGGTTGGTGGAAGATTGACGTATTTCTGTTGTCCTTTCCACCAAGAATCGAATTTTTCTTTCTCTTGATATCGTTTGGCTCTATTGTCGGATTTGGACATATTCTTTGGAATGTCGAACTTACCTTTGTGCCACTTGGGCGTGGATTGAGTGAATCGAACTCCGGATTGTAGATTTACAATCTGGTGAGAGAGTTGTTCTACCTTGGAATGAAGAGTATCTCGATCTTGGCTAATTTCTTTGATTTTGGAGTTGGCCCACTCAGGTAATTCGGAGGAGGTGACTTGTTTGATAAACTTGACTGGCTTAAGGGAAAGAGCGTGCTCCTTTTCCTTCAGTCTTTGAGTGAGATTTTTGATAGTGGTGTTTAGGGATATGTTTTTGGATTCAGAGGCATTAAGATCATTTTGAAGAGAACAGCACTTGTCAGTAAAAATGGTGAGGTCTTGTTTGAGGGAGTCGATCAGGGTGAGAGACTCTTTCTGGTCACCCTGTTTTAAACTGAGTGCATTCTAAGGTATCATGAAGTTCCTTTTGAAGGGAATCAACATGACGCCTTGGTTCTTGTAGATCTAACCTGAGAGAGCAAGAGATGGTTTTGTGTTCCTCAGCTTCATCTCTTAGTGCATACATAAGACTTTTGAGATTTCGAGTTCCTCAGATAGCTCGGTTATCTTGCTGGTAAGACTTGCTTTGAGAGAGTTGTTCTCGGAGACAATTTTAGCAATTAAAGTCATAAATCCCATAGGAGAAATACGGTAAAGGTCTGTTTCAAGGTGAGAACGAGTTACCTCATTATCAGGAATCATGGACTTCGTCGTATCATGTGCCATTAGACATACCAATCTGCTGGACTCTATGTCTGGATCGTCGGAGTCTGAATTGCCCCATCCAACAGCTGCCATCAGCAATCTCCCTTGAGATTTTCCATACTGGTTCTTGAGTAAAGGACAGTCCTTCTTGAAGTGACCGGGTTTATTGCAGTTGAAACAAGTGACAGAATTGAAAACTTGTTTAGAGGTGTTCGAGAACGACCGACTCTGTCGATTAGGTTGGTTACGCATGAATTTTTGGAAGTTCTTGACTATGAAGACAAAGTCCTCCATAGTCTCAGCCTCACTTTCCTCAACAATAATGTCCACCAGTTCAGCCTTAGCTTGTCTGATTTGAGTATCAGCAACATAGGCTCCTTCTTGAGTTAACTGAGTCGAATTAACCTGCAAGGCTTGGTCATTCAAAGGGGTAGTCTTACTAGAAGAGGGAGAAGAAGTATTACCACACTTCTTTCGAACATTCTTCTTATATTTATCTACGGATTGTAGATAGGAACCTAGGTCTTGACAACTCCATTTAGATAAGTCCTTGCATGCTTTGGTAGAGATTACCGTTTCTGCCCATTCTTCTCTCAGACTGTCCAGCAACTTGTGCAAGACACTCTCTCTATCTGGTAGGATGCTAACTTCCTGCATAGTAGTGGTTAGTAAATAGAAACGATCAAGCACTTCTTCCAGAGACTCACCGGGTTTCTGCAGAAAATTTTCATAGTCCATTCGAAGTTCTTGAGCTTTGCACTTCTTTAGTTCAGTGACTCCTTCGTGAGTTGCTTGAAGGAGTGTCCAGATCTCATTAGCGGACTTACAGTGATTTACTCTCCTTTGTTCTGGGATGGACAAGCAGGTGTATATTGCGCGTGATGCTTGACGATTCAGCTCGCACCTCTTGCGATCTGCAGCAGTCCATGTGGATCGGTCTGGATTGACTACAAGATCTCCTCCAGTGACTATTTCCCAAAGCTCGGAGTTGACAGACTCAATGTGTTGCTCGATCTCATTTTTCCAGTGTTCGTAGTTGGTGGAGGTGAGTCTGGGATGCTCGAAGTGCATTTTGTTGTTTTGATTGGCGAAGAGGTCTGCCATTGCTTCGTTGATTGACTGTTAGCCTAAGCAAGGCTCTGATACCACGTGTAGGATCGGGTGGCTAACTCAAACCAATCAAAGGTGTGAGTCTAAGGATTGGTTTGACTCAATCAGCCTTCTTAACTGAGAGGCACTCTGTGAGGTAGAGGCACTCAATCGAATTAACTAAACTAATGATACGGAAGACTTTTGCGGTAATTGTAGCGAAACAATAAAAGGAAAGAAGGACTCTGTGGAACTCAGCAAGATACACAATAAGCTATTTCATTTCCTGGTCAAACAAAACAACTTACAGATGCCCACTAAGTAGAATAGATCTACTTAGCGGTTTTCACTCACTTACCTAACACACTCTCTAATCAGAACAATGGTAAGTGTAATGAAACTAGGAACTTCCTAGGTAGAGTCTATCTTAAGGTGCTAACTAACTTGGTACGTAATCTCTCTCCTTTTTGACTTACAATGCGATTCTCTTTCTCTCTCTAAGCTCTGAAATGATCCTCAAAGAAAGCGCACAGAAAACTGACTATTACATATCTTATTTATACTCTAAGCACAACAGCAGGTCGAAGGAGTTAGTTCCGAGAATACCGGAACTAACTTAGTGGACAACTCCCAACGGCTCTGAAGTGGTCTTCTTGCTTGGGCCGCGATCTTCGGATGTTGAGGAAGACCTTCATGACCGTTGTGGCACGTAAGGTGTTCCGAGTTAACTCCTGATTTTCCGCAACCGCACGAGAGAGTCTGTGAGGTCTTCTTTGTTGTGTCGGACTCTATCGAAGAGGCTCACTCTTTGTGTATGTCAAGTGATGATTGACTCTGTCACGGTGAAAGTCTATCTCTGCAACACCTCGATGTCCCAACATTTGATAAGCTCCTCCGATTTATTGTCGGGTGAGGTTAAGTCACTACCTAGTTGTAGTGCTTCATCTGATGTCAATAGCTTCTGAAGTACACCAGTTTCTCTGGTTCAGTACAAGTGTTCCTTACTTGTATGACCTTGCATTTTCTATGCGTCGGTCCTAGTGACTCTCTTAAGTCTCCTTTCACCTTTTATTCCAATGGAATTCACATCTTGTGATTGTTAGTGTGTTTACACTCTTCGTGCTTCTTTGGCAATAGGCCGCATAGTTTGTTGCTAAGCTTGCTTAACTGGCTTATGCCGTGTTTGTTGGTGAAAAGAAAGGTTTACTACGGTTTACATTCTCCATATCCTTAGCCATCCCATTAGATCATTAGCTGCACAAGTGCAATACCAAAACACTCAGTCATACAGAGTGCAGAGGCATAAACGCTTGACAGTAAGTCACTTATGTGATAGGAATTAATATTTCTGCCTGTCATCTCATGCTTATACTCCGTGTTATTACCTGCTACTTCCTCATAGCGGTCGCTTACTGCGCACCGTATTCTTACTCATTGTACAACATTGTTCTTATTGTCTCTGTTACTGTGGTAGTTCCTCTTTACCTATTACCATTGACATTGGCACCATTTCCTTATGGTGTAAATACACTAGGAGGTTCCTAGTTCATATGTATGACGGTTGTCGTAGCATACCGCAATGTTATTGTCTTCCCCATGTGGAGATGTCTTATTCAACCTAGGTTTTATGTGTAGGTTAGCTTACCTCATATTCTATCATCATTTATGATACAATTACAAAGTATCTTGGTTGACCAAGGATGAGGTAATTCATCGGTTTATAAGCTCTCTTGAGCGTTAGTCATTCGTGGTGTTCAATGTGTATTCACATTGATGGTTTCTGACGATTACTGTTTCCCAGTGCTGAGCATTGGCTATAGGCTCCAGCTGTGTAGTTCTACTTGTGTGTACATCACCGGGACACCCCAAGAAACTTCAAGGGTTTTCTGGTCCCGTTCTCCAATTGGAGAGTATTCTGTCTTTGGTAGATGAAGTTCTTGTTGAGGGTTTGTCTCCACTCATAGGTCTAATGACAAGGTTTGCTATGTTGGTGTTTACACAATGGTTCACCACACGCTTGAGTGCATATGGAGTATGCTTACTCCTTAAGTCATAATGGTTTGGAAATCTCATTTCCTTATTCTGTCGCCCCTTGGCAATACCTATATGCGTAGGCTTTTCTGTTATAATAGATGGAAGCCTTTCTAAGGGTTCACATCTTCGCCACATTGGTGATCTTTGGTTAACGAGAGTATCTTGCTTAAGTTTCCCGTAGTGTCCAAGTATGGACTAGGCCAGTGTTGGCACTATTACGATTCTTATGCCTCTGTGTTACCATATCCACAGAAGGCATGAAGGTAATTAAAAGCTTGTCAAATGTATACTAGACTGAAACTCTAGTGACAGTGACACTGAGTTGGCCATTACTCCAAGCCACTCAGGATGTTGGGTTTGAACTGATGGTCCAGTTGTTGATTTCTTTGTTGTATGAGACAATACCTTTTGCAAGTCTTGTTATCGAATGGTGTGGGTTATGCAACCGTTAAGGTTTACATAACCTAGTTGGTTGATGGCTTTTAAGCCTTATTGCTGCAAGCTATGCTCTTTGCAAGCTGCTTATGCATGTTTCCACTCCATGTATACCCCATAGGTTTGAGGTATTGCTAGGCTCCATGGTATGTCGTGACGTCACGCTTCCGTTCATAGGAGACCCCTTAGGCAATCTGGTGTTAGTTCGGGCCTTTAGGTAATTTAGGGTATTTCCTGTTAAGTGAAATCCCTTCGGTGTTCTAACCGAATGTTCATTCTAGCTCATGTGCTCTTATCATGACGCTTGTTCAACTGTTGTTATCTCAGACACCCTTCAAGGGTTGCTCCTGAGTGTTGTTAGTTATGCCGTTACATCCGGCTAATGTTTACGATATGTTGTGTCTACTATACCGCCTTGTGGTATTGTATTTAAGCTATTCCCTTTTGGGTTATAGCGTCCCCCGTCGTTGGGTAGACCGTTTATACTTGCTCCTAGTGCTTCAGACTCGGTTTAATATCCTCTCCAATGATGGATTACGCTCCTTGGTAGTCTTGGCAATTGTTCTTGGGATCCTCATCCCGTTCATTGAACATTGCGGTGTTCACATTAGGCATTTTCCTTATGGTGTTCAGGCTGGGTATACTTCCCAGCTGCCATGTATTTTCTTGATGTCTTCGAGACATATCCCGTGTCTATACTTATTAGTCTGTGCTTTTTGCACATCTAATTCTTATTCCTTATCCTCAGATGGATTCTCTGAGTTCTTTTATGCTAATTACTTAGCTGAGTTGCTTCTCCTTGATCGTCTGAGGTGTCCAGCTATTCGGGTTTGAACTTACTCCTGGTCCGTAGAGCGGAGTTGACTACTTCCCGTGTTTCGTACACCACATGTATACATACGTGGGGTACCGTGTTGATACGTTACCACTTACCTAACTATATGTCAGGCCCGCAAGCTCCTTCGGAGTGCGGTCATCCCACATCCCGTAATTGGGTACACTTGTAGTGCTCGTCACACGCCTAGGTGAAGTATTCTATTGTCAATTCCTCTTGTATCATTCTATGATACTCACTGTAATTATGTTGGTTTGGTTTTAAAATCCAAGGTTTAAAAGAAGGTATGTAGTTTGAAAGAAAGATTTGGGTTTTAAAACCATAGTTCGGGTTAAAAGAAGTTTCTCATGGTGTGGCCATGTTTGAGGTCTTGACCTAGTCCAGCTTCTTGCTGACTGGTATGTTCTTTGTGCAATGGTCAGGCCGTCAAGCCCTTCCAAGATTCCATGCTTACAGTTGTTAGGATGTTTATTCCTGTAGTCGCTTCATTGCAGTCACGGTACATTACTATGTACCTGTGGTATGTTAGAGTTCCTCTACATGTTCCTGTTCTTACCGCACTTGTCGTGGCAAGTGCGTGGTACTGGTGATTTTTGGGTAATCCTATACCGGTCTTGGTATGGTTTCCGCTTGTATTTGATGGTATTGTTGACTCTTCTCTTGATCTTATTGATCTATGTTTGGGATACTCGATCCCTTAAGCAACTTCTCCATGATCTTGACATGGTTGTCGTTAATCGGGATATTTCTCCAATCCTTGGAGATTCTCATTTATTTGTCTTGTGTTTTTCCTTGTTGCTCGTTCCCACAGGTTTACCGTGGTTATTGAGCCTCAGCTTGTTTAGGCACTACTCTTGTAGTCCTATCGGTTCATATCCCGTGGATATTCTTGTAGCTGTGTGTAAGCTATGTCGGCCAGGTATTATAACCTTTTGGCGTTGTAGTTTTGGAGGTAACCACTCCTGACTATGTCCGTAGTCAGTTAGCGTACCGTTGGTGGTGTTATTTAGGTATTACTATCCCGTAGACTTGTGTCTCGGGTTTTGTTACTGCTCCTTTTTCCGCTCTGTTGCACGCTTAGTGCTTCTTTTCTTGCTGCTGGTTGGTCAGTCAGGTTTCGCGACTGCTTAGCATGTCGCCCCATGCTGTTGTAAGTTACAGCCTCCTTATGGTTGGAGTGCTCATTCTACCGCTATTAAGTGCGGGTATTGTTGTTCAACCGGGATCCATCTCCGGGACTTCCATTTCTTGGAATCTACTATGTGTCGGGTTCTTGTTCACTGTATGATTATTTAACAACTGCCAGATCGGGTTTCCCCTAGTATGAGAGGACTTTCCTTCTCTCTGGCGCATTTTCCCAAGTTATACAAAGGGGTTTGCGGAGGGCGGGTCTAGTATTGTAGGTATCCGGTACTCACCGGGAGTTCCTAACTAGCATATCTCAATGCTAACACTCAGCCCTTAGCCCTAAGCTTCTAATTCCTAACTCGGTATTTCCTAGACTCGGTATTTCCAGTCATCAGAGCGACACTTCGCTCTGAAGCCACTTTTTGTAACACCCCTACCGCTAATCTTGTCATTACCGTCCAATCTTCTTATACAATCCAGACTCACGCAGCGGATACTTACATACTCAACGTTGGGTGATACAATGCCGTTAGCCCCCCACGTGACTAACAAGGCTACTACTACTACTACATACAGCATCGGTCTGATGGACCGGAATATCCGAGTACTACACACTTACAATACATACTCCAATTACCAAATCAAATACTAGAACTTCCCATCCATTACAATACTCCATAAGTTCAACACGATATAATACACCGAGTTTTACTAAGATCCTTATACAAATACAACACCTCTTTCAATTTCATAGATACTCATTAAGAGTCTACATCTACCCATTCCTCACAACTACTTACTTCCTAAGTACAAGGGTGTGCCACCTAGTACACCTCTACATTCTACTACTAACTGTCCAAGTTAGTCACCGGTCTCTTACCTTGACCATATCCGCATCGGGTACCTGCACACTAAAAATGTTCCCCCAAAGGGGTCAGCTTTCGCTGAACATGATAACCGCATACCCCGCGTACTAGTGAGGGTACGCCGACCACTTGGTCGAATACATGCAGTTCATTTTATTCATACATACATGCATACATGCCTTCATACATAATACCGCAATACTTTACACAAGGAATACATACATACACTTCAATACATATAAGGTAAACCATACGAGTCAACAGTTACATACTTACCTTTCCCGAATCCACAATATACAATACATATACAATACATACACAATACACCATCCTTGTTAGCTCATGTTGGTCCACCCGGGTTAATCGGGTGGAGATTACTCTTTGACTCATTCCACAATACTTACGCATACATACTCATACTCATACATACTTACTTACTTACTCTTACTCATGTTAAGTCGTCGGGACCTCCGGCCCGGGGACTACTCCGTCCCACCACCGGGATTTACTTGACTCACCAATCCGGGATGCTACCCATTTAAGGGTTTGGGCCCCGGACCAGTTTAAGAGTCAGGAATCGGATCCAACCTCTTGTGTCTCCTCATCCTCACGCGTGGCCGAAGCTATATCGGACTTCTACTCATTCCAATTTACTCACATTTAAGTTAGGTGTTAGGTAGTTAGGAATCAGCAGAAGTCAACATCCAAGCCACATACACAAATACATTGTTCAAGTGCACATCTATACAAAATACAATACAATACACAAATACAATACCGGGTACAATACACTTCACTTCATCATCATCATATATTTCATGAATTATACAAACTAGTGTTCTAGGCAATAAATATCAAGAACACATAAATCAAGCACAAGTAGGTGCAATATAGTCCGATTCATGCATTTATCTTATTTAGGTGATCAAATAAGCTCACAAATCGGGGTAACCAGATTAGGATACAGGGCATGAAGAAATCATACCTTTTTCTGCAATTTATTTTCCCGAGTGCCTTCTTGTTCCTTAGTTCTTACTTGTTTCTCGAGTTCTATGCTTGAACCCCTGGCTACATGCCAAACGGTTCAATCAATACTACGCATTACATTACATACATATTCGCTACTCCCGTACTTACCCCGTTGTCCCGTTGTTTCAGTTTAGCTTAATGTTTATAAACTTACAACTTCCTTAATTACTCCTCATACTTGTTTATACCTTTAATGACCTTTAACATCATTAATTGAGTACTAATTATCGTATACTAACATTACCATTCACTAACCTTTCTTAAAAGCCACTTTACAAACTTATTCTTACTTTTCTGGGCTGGTCCGGGACCTTGTCCAGGCCTTAAGTCCCGGACCACCCTGTGGTCTGAACTCGGGTCGTTTTTGCACATGGTCCGGGTCCTTGTACATATGTCAAGTCCCGGACCAGAGCTAGCCTTTACCCTCGAACAAAATTTCAAGGTGGTCCGGGTCCTTGCACCCTAATCAAGTCCCGGACCTCCAGTTCTGTAAATTCTCGGGTAGTTTTAATGGGGTGGTCCGGGTCCTTGTATAGGACCTAAGTCCCGGACCACCCTTCACATACAACTCTCGGCCTGAATTTTACATTGGTCCGGGACTTAGTCCTGGACTTAAGTCCCGGACCCTGCTACATTTTCTACAGACCTGCAGTTTTAAAAATCTGTTACATTCCACACTTTGCCCAATTAATTCCTAATGGTTCCTACACTTATTCCCACATGTTTAAGCACCTAATTAAGCTCCTAAATATGTTCAAATCCATTACCAACTCCTTACTCCTTTTCATACTAATTCACACACTAATTCACCACATTTTCATTCCAGCACTTACATTATTTCTCCAAGTGGTTTTGCTACAGATTTTGGGTTCTTATTTCCTCCATGCCTAGTTCCCTCTCCTAATGCCACCTTACCATTCCAATTCATTTCCCAGCCACTACAATATCTATACCCAAGTCCAACACTCTCTTTACCAATTCTTACATACTAATTTTTCCTAACTTCTCCAATGCATGTTAATACACTTTGCTACAGATTTTGCACTTTTTATTTCTCACACTAATACAACTACCACTTCATCACTACTAAACATACCTACTCATTCCAATATACACCTTGGTTCTCCTTTCTCCGCATTCACCAGTCATTCTTAAATACCTAATTGCTACCGAAATTTCGCTATAGTTCCCCCTACTTTTCTTACTTCTCCACATACACAGTTTTCATCAAATTCATTCCTAATCTAGACCACACCCATACAAGGTCCTACCAGCACACAAGCTATATAAACAATCACAATACATCAATACTCCATCCAACATCAATACCAATACTCATACACAATATACTTGGCTCTAAGGCTACAATTTACTTACTTGTTCCCAAATACTCAAACTTCATAAACTCCATACTAATACAATAGTTAGGTTCTTTTATTTGTTTACCCATTCCCATTACTCTAATGCATAAATTGAGCACAAGAAGGAGCTCTTACCTTAAGCTCTTATTTCCTTCAATTCCTTTTCATTCTCCTCTTCCTCTCTTTCTTGCACCAATCGGTTTGTGGGGAATGGAGTTGCCAAACTCCATTCCCATCACCCATAGCATACAAAACAATTATAATTAATATACCACCCTTAGATTTTACTAACTCATTGATGTTTTAGACAAATTTCTAGGGTTTACCTTTTGAAGCCTTTAGGAGGGGTTTTAGCCCTTGGTTCAAGAAGGTGAATCCCCCACCATTGCAAGGTTGATATTGTGCTCAAAGAGAGAGAGAGAAAATGGAGTGTTACAATGGGGCAAATCGGTTGTGAAGGAAAGTGAAGGAAATATGAGTTTTTCATGTAGATTTTTACCTTGTTGGAGAGAGAAGACTCCAAGCTACCATTGATGCTATTTTCTTCACCAATGGGGTATACCCACGAAAATGAACTTCCTCATTTTTGGATTTTGAAAGAGAGAAGTGTAGAGGAGAATGAAAGGAGTTCAAATATGTAATTTGTTTTCGATTTGGAGCTTACATGAGGATGGAGCATGAGGATGAAGAAGGAAGCCATTGTTGTTGTTTGAGAGCTCAAGAAATTGGCCCCCAGCAGAGAGAGGAGGAGGAATCGTTGGGTGAGGAAGAAAGGAGAAAGAGAAAAGAGAGAGTGAGGTGAGAGAGATATGGGGGTTACTTTTTACTTTTCTTATTTGTCTTTTAGCATATTAGGAAGTGAAGAGGGTTTGTGAGAGAGGGGGGCTACGACCAACACACACACACTCATTTTTTTTGCTTTTTATTTACAAATGTGGACACACTAGTTTTATTTATTACACCTCTCACCCACTACTTCCCGGTTACAGTTTTTACTAACCGGAACCCGTTTTCCGGAATTTTTCTCATTTCTTTAATTTTATTGGTTATTAAGCTTCCTAAATGGTTAATATTGTTATTTAATGATTTATAATTTTTACGGTTCGTTCGACCACTAAAGTCACTTTTCGGGTTTTCTCGAAAAACGTACGCTAAAGCTCTATTAGCGTTTTAATACATTATTTGGATCCGTTTTCTTCGGGAGTTGTTCCCATATTTTATTTAGGACTTATTAAACCTTAGGAATCCATATAATATGCTAACCGAGATCTCATACCTCCTGTGGTTATTAACGCTTATTTTAGCGTTTTTTTCGCTTTTTAAGCGTTTCTTTATCTTCTTTGGATTTATTTTTCTCTTACCAATATTTCTTAATCATTATTAGGCTCTTAAATACCTATTAGAATAATTTAATCGCCATATTTTGGTCGGGGTATTTCAATCTACCCCCTTAAGAACTTTGTCCTCATTGTTCTTCGAGGTCACAGGTTACAATGCTTACTCATCCTTACATAGCGTAGAGAGTGACCGATCGCCAGGAATGTAAGATGTAGTATAAGAAGCGACCAGTCGCCTTTGACCCTTCACCATATAGCATGAATAGCGACCGGTCGTGTGTGACCGGTTGATAGGGAATAAAGCAATACAGGTAGCGATCGAAAGTAAGGAAGTTAGGATAAGATATTTATCAGATATTTTGTAGGCCTACCAAGAATTTTTGTGCCAGGCTGGCACAATGTGATAAGCCAGAAGGCCTGTGAGAAACACTATAAATAGGGGTTTCCCCTCAATAAAGGAACGCGAACTATACCTGAGAATTTCCACTGTTGCATCGGTTTTACGAATCTTTGTACTCTCCTTATTCGGTAACAAGGTAACTCGCGTAGAACTCGACGATAGATTAATTCCAACTAGTGAATTACGCGAGAGGGCTGTTTAAGAGTCTAGGGATCTATACCTTTCATTTGGCGCCGTCTATGGGAAAGGAACAGCTCAGATCTAGCAACCACGAGCCCACCACGAGAGTAATAACTTTGGAGAACATACGAAGTTGACACATCTAAGAACGAAACAGTGTTTTTGCAGGTTAGGTATGAAAATGGCACCCCGACAAGGAAAAATCTGCAAACCAACGACGGAAGTACTGGACCCGAGGCACCCATGACTCCATTTCCAAAAAATCTTGGAGAACATGCTGACGAGCCTCACCAGATCCATCGACAAAAAAATCGTGGAAGGAACGAGCTCCTGCAACAGGAATTGATGCAGAGAGACGAGGAGTTCCAGCGAAAGTTGGAGGAAATGTCAGAGGTGATAGATCTTCTAAAGGGTCGGGATTTGGCCGGAAGCAATGACGGGAAAAGGCACCCGAGGGGAGGCCTTAATCACTATCGAGGAGGAAGAGATGACACCAATCGACATGAGCCTATACCCCTTCTCTGAGAAGATCCGCAGAGCTAAACTCCTGCCCCACTTCATCGCCCTAGCGGTGGAGAAGTACGACGGTACTGGGGACCCTGCTCAGCACATTAGAAGTTATGTTCGCCATGAACACCCCGGGATTAGCTCCCTCACCTTGTGCAACTTATTCCCTGGAACACTCTCCAAGAGAGCCTTGAGCTGGATCTCGTCTTAACCACCCCAGTCGATCTCCAGTTTCAAACAACTAACCGGGAATTCCAGCAATACTTTTGTGGCCCGTAAAAAGGTAAAAAGGGAAACAATAGAGCTCATGGATGTGAAGCAGGCAAAGGGGAGACTATGAAAGAGTACAGCGAGCGATTCCACAAACAGGTGGCTCAAATTGATGACATCGATGAAAAATACTGGATCAAGCCTTTTGTATAATGGCTTGGCCCACCCCCGCCTCGCTGGAAAAATAGCCACCAAGGCACCAAAATCGCATGGTGAGCTAGCCGAGATGATCCATGACTCCTCAAATCAAAGTTGCGAGAATAAGGCCAAGGAGCTCCTCAACAACTTTAGAGTCCCCGCCGCGGGTGAGAAGAAGGGAGGCCAGACAGGTGTGTTGGTTATGACCGAAGATCCCACCAAGGGGAAGCCGTACCAAGCCTTACTCCAGACCCCGGCCCCCTAGGGACAGCAGGCCTCGAGCTCCAGCCTTCCCAACGGTACTGATAGACCCGGGAAATATGTCGCTGCCGTAAGAGAGAACTCCTGCCCCCACCAAGAAGCCCAACCCGGGAGAGGTGCCGTGTGCCTCTGTGAGTATCATGGGCACCAGCCACAGGACCATCAATTGCGCAAAACGCCAAGGAGTTAATGCAGATCGAGGAAAACAGAAGAAAGGAAGGGAGCCCAACACGGCAGCACTATGGTGGCCAGTCTCCCGGCCTAAGCCAGAAGAAGAAGTCCACCCAGAGTTGGACCATAGCAAGTCCTTCGGGGTAATCACAGGTCTGCAAATTGCATAGGGTAATCCTCTAGGAAGGGGGCGACGTCCCCCTTTAGAAAAAGAATCATCCTCTGTATCCCGCGGGAGGCCGTGGCTTGCTACTACTTTATTAAGCTTTTTTACCGTATAAGTGCGTGTATCCCGATAAGCTTCATGTTCCTCGAAACTTACAATAAACATGCTAACTAAATAAAGATACAGAAACTAATAAAACTTTTCCTTGAGAATGTTCCCATGCTATTCTCAAAAGTATGGCCCCTGACCCCCAACGAAAGGAAAGACACATCCATGAGTTTCACCGGGAACTCCCAGACAAGAAGACGTAAACACCAAAAGCTTCCTCCCATCTACTTCATTGAGGATGACGAAGACGGAGTCCTGTACCCGCACAACGACCACTGGTCATAAGGGCTCAGGTGAACGACCGCATGATGGAAGGAATCCTGGTCGACAGCGGAGCGGGAGCTAATGTCATTTCTGCTGAGGCAGTAAAGAAACTCGAGATACCGGAAGATAGGAATCAGCCCTATTCAGCTGTACTGGGTGATTTCGTAGGAGGGATCTCGGCTAAGTCTCAGGGAGCATCGACTTCACCATCACCCTAGGGCAAGGGATGAGAGGCGCACGGAAGAACTGACGGCCTTCATCCTTCCCGGGCTCTCTAGGTACAATATGTACCTCGGGCAACCAGGAATAAACGCCTTCAGAGCCATTTGTAGCACCCCACCATCTGAAAATGAAGTACCTGACCCGTCAGGGAAGCTCGTTACGGTGAGAGGGAGCCAGAAGTCGCATGGGTATGTGAGGTGCGGATCATGGAAAGTCTACCATGAAACGAGACCGTCAAAACCGTGGGGTCCGAGAAGGAATTCAAAGGAAAGCTCCCCTCCCGACAAACAACGGAGCGGTACGAGGCTCCCGCTGATCTCCCAAAAAAGAGGTACCTCTACGAAATGACCCCGCAAATTCTTTAAAATTGGAAATGCCTTTGACAGCGAAGAAAAGTTCCATCTAACAAGGATCCTGGAAAAAAGAAGGGCCACATTCGCCTGGAGCAAGAGGAGATGCCCGGATACACCCATACGGTATCCAGCATAACATTCAACGTAGACCCAGCGCACACGGCAGTCCGCAAAAGAAGAAGGGTCGGCTCGTGTGGGGTGGTCGGAGCGAGGGACCAGGCTGCTCGAGAGAAGAAGTCCAAAAACTCCTGCAGGCGGGTTTTGGTTTGTTATCAGAGAGGTGTCTTACCCCAAGTGGCGGCAAACGTGGTTATGGTAAAGAAGTCTAATGGGAAATGGAGAATGTGTGTGGATTTCACCGACCTGAACAAAGCATGCCCCAAAGATTTTTACCCGTTGCCATCGATAGACAGGCTGGTTGTCTCGTCGGCCCAAAGTCCGTCTTGAGCTTCCTTGACGCATTCTCGGGGATAACCAGATAAAGATGAATGAGAAGGACTCTGAAAAACTTTTTTCATCACCTCAGCAGGAATCTTCTACTACAAAGTGATGCCATTCGGATTAAAAAATACCGGCGCGACTTTCCAACGAATGATAGATAAAGGTGTTCCGGGAGCAACTCTCGAGAAATGTGGAAGCCTATGTGGATGACATAGTCGTGAGAAGTCCGTCCAAAGAACAGCACATGAAAGACTTGGAAGAGACATTCACCACGCTCGACAAGTTCCAGATCAAGCTAAACCCGGAAAAATGCATATTCGGGGTCACCAAAGGAAAATTCTTTGGTTTCATCGTTGGGCAACGAGGGATAGAGGTGGATCCGGAAAAGACCCAGGCGATTCTTGACCTCAGCCCTCCCGAAGCATCAAAGATGTCCAAGCCCTCAACGGAAGGCTCACGGCCCTAAGCAGGTTCTGTTCAAAGTTACAGGAAAAGGCAATCCCGTTCTTCAACATATTAAGGAAGAACAGCAAGTTCCAGTGGGGCCAGAAATGCAAAGTAGCCTTCGAGAGGATCAAAGAAATGCTTCGAGAGTTACCCAAGCTGGGAGTCCCAACGCCCGGTCAGGACCTCTACCTCTACCTGTCCGCATCAGCATGGGCGGTGGCAGCGGTCCTGATCATGGAGCACAAGAAAAGAAGAAGATTCCCGTCTATTACACAGGAAAGATCCTGACCCCCCGTAGAAAGACGCTACACCAATATTGAAAAGGTCTTTCTTGCTCTAGTGGTGGCATCCCAGAAGCTACGACCATACTTCCAATCGCACCGAATCCTTGTAAGGACTAACTGGCCGCTGAAGCAAATAACGAATAATCCGAATGCATCGGGACGCATGGTAAGCTTGGCAGTCGAACTCACCCAATATGAAATCCACTTCCTACCACGAACAGCGATCAAAGCTCAGGCCCTAGCGGACTTCATAACGGAGACCAGCTTCGACGAAGAAGAAGGAAAGCCACCCACCCCCTTCATCATCCAGGTAGATGGCGCCCGTGCAAGACGGGGGCGGGAGCAGGGATCGTAGTCCAGACTCCCGATGGACGAGACATCAACTACGCCTTCCGGTTGGAGTTCGTAGTAACCAACAACGAGGCTGAGTACGAGGCTCTCATTTAAGGCCTGGAGGTTGCCATTGCCCTAGGCGCAACAGACCTGGATATATACTCAGACTCCTTACTGGTCACCCGGTAGCATGACAACATCTATGAGGTAAAGGAGGAAAAACTTTGGAAGTATTTACTTAGGGTCCAAGAGCTAAAAACAAGCTTCTCGAGATGCGAGCTGAAGCACCTTCCCCGGGCAAAAAAACACCGAAGCAGACGCGCTAGCGAAATTAGCAAGTATGGTCGAAAAGGATACCAGGTAGGGTGTGGTTAGAAACCAAGACCAGTCCCAGCGTAGACGAAGCCCAGGTCCTGGCAACTGAGCCCCTCGCGTCCGAGGAATCTTGGATGACTCTGATCGTGGAGTACATCCTTGAAGAAAAGTTGCCACCGGAGGACAAAGAGGCTAGGAATGTAAAGCGGCAAGCAACGTCATTTTTCCTTGAAGGGGGACGCCTCTACAAAAGATCATTCGCAAGACCCGCCCTCAGATGCGTCACGAACAAAGAGGGAAGTGAACTCATAAAGGAGGTGCACGAAGGAGTATGCAAAAACCACCAAGGAGAAAGAGCCACGGCCCACAAAATCATGAGGCTCGGTTACTACTGGCCAAGAATGCAGGACCACTGCAAGGAATACATTCGGAGGTGTGCCAGATGCCAGAAGCACGGCAAGCAAGATACATAACCCCCGGCCATGCAAAAAGCCATACTATCCCCCGGTACCGTTCGCGATGTGGGGGCTGGATATCATTGGCCCCTTCCGGAAGCATCTCCCGGAAGGTTCAAGTTCATGTACGTGGCCATTGATTACTTCACAAAATGGGTTGAATTGAAGCATGCCTACGTGTCCATCACACCCAAGGGTCGCAAGAATTCGTATAGAAGCACATTGTGTGCAGATTCGGATTGCCAAAGGATCATAATAACCGACAATGGGACAAAGTTCAATTGCGACAGTTTCCGGAGTTTGCGAGCAAGGAAGATAGAGATAAGATTACATCGGTGGCGCACCCCCAGGCAAGGGCAGGTCCAGAACGCAAACGGGCAGATCATAAAAGCCTTACAAGAAGGTTAGGCAGCAAAAAGGGAGGTGGGCCGAAAACTACTACACCAAATCCTGTTGAAATACCCCAATTAATAAATATGGATTAAATATTTAATCACATTAATTAAGGCCTAAACATGCCTCAAAAGTCAACTGAGAACAACAGTGGTCAACACAAATCAAGATGTTGCACCCTTTGACTGTTAAGGGTAAACAAATACCCAAATGAACTACTTAGGACCTAAAAATTGTCCTAATCATATTAACACATTACTAAACATATTAAAGTCGTTGGACAACACTCCAACACAAAGAACAAGCACTTTCATGCTACAGGGTCAAATAGAGCAAAAAGGTGCTCTAAGAAACCTTAAAGGCCTAATGACCTAAATGATATAAAATTGAGTTACATGATCAAATATCATGTAAGGTACACAACAAGACCGTTGTCAAAGAAAACCAAGCTCAGAAACACCAGGCAACACAAAATGTGCGCTAAAACTCCTTAAAGCACGTTTTTGTGAAATTGTCTTTTAAATTGGTTTTAAATGAGCTAAAAGTTATAAATACCTTTAAATATAATAAAATATCATATTATATGATATTAGGAATTTAATTCCAGAAATTTACGAATTTTTACAAATTAATATTAAAATATTAAAAAACCCTAATGTGGGCCCGTTTGGGTCAACATTGACTAAGTTGGTCAATGTTGACCATTGACCACGAAATGGACTACATAAAATCAGATAAATAAGTCTCTTAACAGACCAAGAGACAGTCCCATGTGACAATTAAATATAGTCCTTTACTTTAGCATAAAATAACAAAAAAAGACATACTTTACCTTTAAAACAAAAAAGGTGGGCTCCACTTACCTTTCCCATGTGAGCCAGCTGATTTGGAGCCTCCAATTGCTCCTCTTTTCCCTTGCATTTCGTGGCTCCATGTAGGAACAAGACAAGGAGAGTGACTCACCTTACATTAAATGAATTAAAGTAACATATTTACTCCATTTTCAATCAAAATTTGAATCAATCAAGCCCTACCTTTCTCTTATCTTCAACGGCTGCCCCCTCCTCTTGTCTCCACTGATTGAGCTTCAATTATCCAACTCCAATCAGCATTGATGAGTCATCAAACCAATAATGACCTAAAATATTCAAAAAAAGTGCTTTAAGGCAATAATAGGTCTTCCCCTTCATTCCTTCTCTTCAGCCGAGATGGCTCATCCTTGAGCTCTCCTTGGCTCCCCTCCACCGTAGGTAAGGTTCCCAAGCACCATTGATGAGATCTCAAGCTCTAGGTAAGCTCTTAAGGCATAAAAATGCCCATTTTCTTCATCTTTCTTTCCTTTTTCGATTGATCTACACTCCAACCTTTTCTATACATCTATGTAGAGTGTTTTGAGGTTAAAGGAAGGAGGTTCAATCTCGTTCATAACCAGATCTAAGGAGAGAAAGTTCAAGTCTTGACCATTTAAGGTAAAAATGTGCTTTAAGCTCATAACTTTTGATTCCCTTCAAGTTCGGCTGTGAAACTTTGGTCATAGCCTCATCTTCTTCTCCTTTTCATGTAGAATCTGTTGGTTAGCCATTTGGAGCAAGGGTGGCCGAGATCCAAAGGAAATACCCTCTTTTAAGGCATTTTTCCAAGGTAAAACCTAATAACAAGGTAGCTTGTTGAGATCTAGCTATTTCCTATGTCAATATGGTGGATCTAACACCTTGTGGTGTGTTTGATTCAGGTCGAAACCATCTTGAACTCTCCTTGCACTCTTAAGGTAGTTTTTGCCTTAAATCTTACATTAAATTACTTTTTATGGTTAGATCTTGCTTGGAGACTAACTAGGCCTTGTTTTCTGTTTGAAAACATGTAAAACAAGCTGTGGAGAATTTCTACTTAAGGTGGCCGAACCAAACAAGGATTACCTAAGCTAAATCAAGGTATAAATCACTTAAACATTAACTTTGCTAAGTTAATGTGTTCTTAAACTACTCCTAATTAAATTGCCGTGAGTGAGGGTAAAATAAGGTCTTGATTGACCTTAAAATGTTTAAGGAATGGTTTAATAAATTTTATAACTAATTAAACAAGCATAATTGTCAAATTAAGACATTATGTGGAAGTTTGGTAATTAATGGAAAGTGTGTGGTGAGGCCGAGAATTAAGGGTATATTTTGGGACATTTATGTGTAATTTATTTTTGAGCAAATGTTTGTAATAAGGCCATGTATTTTAGGCCATTTTATTTATGCATTTACAAGCTTTTATTTAAGTTTAAGTAGTATAAATGCATTACCGAATTGAAAAGGGGTTTTAGGTGTAATTAAAGTAAATTGGGGGCTATATAATAATTAAGCCGAAAATTAGAGGTAAAAGGAGTTAAAATAAAGTTTATAAGATTTTATAAAGTTTTGGGGTTAAATGGTGAATTTTAGAAAGTTTGGGTACTAAACCGTAATTATAAGGAATTGGTGGTCAAGGAAATATTAAGGTGGTCAACCTTGACCATATGCTAGGTTTTGACCAAACTAGATAAGTTAAATAACTTATTTAAGGTTTTATAATAAGATAAGTATTTTATGGTAATATTTTTATAACATATGTGGTAAATATGTTATTACCAAAAATAAAGGGTGTACAATGGTATTTTAAACACCCATGGGCTATTAGGAATTTTTAGGAATTTATTGAGTTGTTTTTGGAATTAAAATAAACTATATATGTATAATATATAGTTATTATGTCATTATGACACTTTGGAGAAAAATAGATGGTGGAATGGTAAATATTGAAAGTATATGGGTTAATAAGGATATTTATAACCCTTTGGTAAAATTTGGAGATTTTTAGAATTATTAAGAGTATCTATTGAGATATGTGTATAAGATATGATTTAATGATATGGTAAAACTATATGTTATAAATAGGGCCAAATGGCAATTATAGAATAGCACAAGGGCTGTTCGAAATTTACAAAAAAATAACCATAGGTTATACTCTTTTATAAGTTAGAAATGTTATATTGAATGGTATATATAACATGGTAAAAAGAAAGGGGTGATTTGGTAAATAAAGGAAATTATGGTTTAAGGAAAAGTATAAGGTTAATATATGCCTATGAGGCAATATACAATAGTTTTGTATAAAAACTATAGGTTATGAGTTAAAGGAAATAAAAATATCATATCAAATGATATTAGCATTTTGGTATAACATTACATAATGTCATGTGGTCAAAGAGGAATTTAAATAAATTCAGGGGCTATACTGATTAATAAGAGTTGAAAATGAATTTTAGACTAAGGTCTACTATGTTATAAATGTTATGACAATTAAATGGTTAAGGTGGTTTAGATGGAATTAATATAAGGAAGGGTACTCACATAAAATAGTGTGACAAACTATAAATAAATGGGATTTATAAGCTAAGGTGTTATGGAATAAACCTTAGGAGTTGTATTTATACAACATAAAATGTTACATGTTAGGATAATAATCTTAATATAAGTTGTATAATGTAATACAACTAATGGGAATAATCATCTAATAAAAGATGATAAAATGTAACATAAAATATAAGAGTTTATGAAACTCATGAGAATTACCTACGTGGTAAAAATATATACATACACAAGAATAATGTATATAAGGTGGATAAATATATTTTGGTTGAAAACCATATGATTTAATGGTGGTGGTTATTTAAAAAAAAATAAATATAGTTACGAACTATAAGTTATGAATTTTAGAATGCAATTTAATACAAGAATGCATGCATACATGCAACTATAGGTTACGTACCTAAACTAGATGTGGATAAGATTAAAAGAAATATAAGGAATTAAACTTAACAGTTGAAATAGTTTTGACGTACGCGTTTTAAGTAACGAAGCCGACTGTTTTAGAGAAACCCGTAACAAACGACTGTAGAAAACAGGGGTGAACTGTGTGGGGTTACTTATAATTCGGAAATACCGGATGTAGTTAGTCATGGAGACTGACTTATAATTTTATTACCGTTTAGAGTATACTGCTGACAAGGACGCTTGACGAGCTAACGGACTACACGGAGCGTAGGATCTTGCTGATTCATACTCCACCGTAATACAGTCAGGGTGAACGGTATGTAAAGGGGTTTGATCCGAGTTGTCCTAAGGTTGCTCCTTGGGCTCGGATTTGGTTGATATAACTTGTATGTTGTTATATGTCTCGGATTGTCTCTGAGGGCTTCCTCAGTTCAGACTTCTGTGTGATCTGTGATAAGATTGTTTGTCTGAACGTGATAATTAATATGCATGAATTGTATATTTATAGCTGCTTATTATTTACTGTTGTTGAGTTAACAGTATTGGTTCGTATATATGAACCTATATATAAAACGAACTAGCGGCTATGGTGCTATCTTATATGAAACATAAGGAACGAGAAAAACGTTGTAGCACTAGATAATAAGATATACATATTATCTGAGACTTTTATACGGAGCATTGGCCTTTCTATACGCCGCTCTGTATCTAGCACTGGATCCCGAGTTTACAGACTCCGGATTGGACTAATGACCTTAGTCTGCTGTGTTAGAAAATTTGGTAATGCGATGCGATGGTATAATTAATTAATTAATGGAATGGAAGTAAAGCCAAGAGGATGTGGCTCTTGGTGCGCGCTGTGATCACAAAAACGATACCAGGATGTCCGCGTACGGGTCCGTAAGTATCAAGAAAATTTCCCGTGAGCTAGAATGGCTCGTTGGTCGGAGACTCTACCGTTGGAGTGGCTACTGCCGTGGGTGACCCGCCATAATATATGGGTAACTAGAGACATGTCGTTTTAACGAGACATTGTCACTAGGTATAACTGAACAACTAAAACAATTGAGACTTATACAGTGGCGAACAATACTATGGACGAGACTTGATACTTGTTTATTAATCTCGTTATTTCGCTTTGTTGTTCATTGGTTATACTTGTGGTTATTTTATTGTGTGTTGATGGTTGGATGGAGCCTACCAGGCTAAGGTGAATTAAATAAGAAAACTGTACGCTACGGCGAATGTACATTGTACATTACATTGTTATTACTCGATACGTTCGATATATAAATGTTGTATGGAATATTAAATGAATGTTTGGATTTGGACGGATGGTTGAATGTTTATGGATATTTGGATGGTGGTTGGATTTATTATGCATGTTTATTACAGTATTGAATATATCTGTAAAATGGTAAAGCATGTAACCAATCTAATAACAAGATGGTTAAAATGACAAGTGACCATTAGGGTCCAGGCCCGGCATACTCAGCGTCTATCGCTGATACTACACTCATGCAGGTTGTTGATCATTGTCGGAGCTGAAGAGCAGGAACAGGGTAATTGGAGATGTGGTATTGTAATGAAGATGGTGTATGGTCTTATGGTAAGGTTAAGTATTTTTCAGGATTGGGTAGACGCTCACTTGTCGATGTTTATGGTTGATGGACTTAGTGTGATGTATAGGAGTTTCTCGTTATCACTGCGGTTAGCAGTTTATTGTATTGGAAGTTGGATGTAGTTTGGCTGCGTTGCTCGCATGGGCGAGTAACGGCCGGTGACACCCGAGTGAGTTTTGTAATGGTTATTTGTTTTTCCGCTGCGAGACGTTTTATTTATTGCTACGTGAGAGATTATATCGTGATTATGGAGAGGGGTGTTACAAAAGTGGTATCAGAGCGGAGTACCGCTCTGATGACGAGAAAGTAGGTTAAGACAGTGAGCTTAGGACTTGGGAAACATTGGGAAACTTGGAGATACGAGACGATTCGTCTTAGGAAGATATTGTGTCTAGAACGCAAATTGCGTGACAGGTTAGCCTTAAGGCAACTTAATATCTATTGGTTGTGTACGGTAATTTTACCGAGTAATTATGTGACATACTGTACTACAGATGTCTAGTGGAACTAGAGGGCGTGGTACTGGAAGAGGTGGAGGCGGTGACCCCGGCATTCCAGGAGTTGCTGAGACGGTTGCAGCCGTTCTTGCACAGCTGGGTACTCAGATAGGAGAGCACCAGCCCACCCGCCACAGCCCAGGGAAACGAACTGACTGAAGTCAGCTAACGAGACCCGACCACCTACATATTCAGGGGAACCAGATCCCGTAGCTTTGGAGCGTTACATTGTTGAACATGAGAAGGCCTATGAAGCTTTACAAGTACCTGACGACAAGAAGGTCGCCATTGCTGCTTTCCATCTGAAGGATGCAGCCAGCACTTGGTGGAGGTTGGTCAAGGACCATCACCTGGTTACGCCCGACTTTTTGTGGGCTGCCTTTGTAGAATTACTGAGAGGAAGTACTACCCGCGCACTCAAGCAGAAGAAGCGCCATGAGTTTGAAACATTGACCCAAGGAGGTCTGACCGTGGATGAGTATTACGCTCGATTCATTAGTCAACTGGACTTCATTCCCGGTGTGGATTACTCAGAGACCGTGAAGGTCGAGAAGTTCCGGGGAGGACTATTATTCACATTCAGATGGCGATGGGTGCTACCCTCTACACTACCATCCAGGTGCTAACATGAAAGCCATAAAATTCTTTACTTACTACATTACCAATTAACTTGTGAGAACTTACCAAGGAGATTCCAGGAGTGTTATGAGGCTGCCTCGAGGACGGAGCTAATGCTCCAGACTCGGGAAGAGACTCTAGGGGCAAAGAAAGAGAAGAACCCTGAGGGAGAGTCTGAGGGTGGAGGAGCATCTCCAGGCGAAAGCCAAAAGAAGGGAAAGTAAGGACTTATTCCATTACAGATTATTTATCATATTAAATACCTTAGGAATGCTGACCCGAAACCTTTAACAAAAATTCTTAAAAGAAAGGGCAGCAGGGTCACCAGGGAAAGAAAGGGAAAGAGCCCGTCCTTCGGTTGACCGGCCCACTATAGATGCTAAGCCTCTGAGATCCGCACCTCCTAAGGGTGAGACCACCCACCTCTTAAATTAAATGTAACCCTAACCTTTATACCGCCAGATTTTAACTTAAACTTAATTACTACCATTAGGCACCAGACAGCCCCAGCGCCATTTTTACTGTAAGCGTTGTGGGAAAGACCATCCTGGGGTCGATTGCGAAGGCCGCAAAGTTGTCTGTCGGTGCTTCCACAAAGAAGACCATAGGGAATTTGAATGCTGGATGAACCCAGAGAGCCGTAATTACAGGCCACCAAAGAATACTCAGAAGACCTCAACTGGAGGATCTGGAGTACCACGAGGCGGTCAGGATGGCCAGACATCCACTGATGCTGGAGCCTATAAAGACAAGGGAGTAGATAGGGCATGAAAACCCTAACTCCATGAGACCGCTGGTGGAAGACTTTGTTAACTTACTATGTTGTGTACTTGCTTTGGATGTTAGAAGGAACTATGTTATAAGTATGTGGGAGTGAGTCATTGACCACTCGCCTTTCTGTGTAGACTTTAGAGACTAGATTGGGAACTTGATGCGAGTAACTTTGAAACCTGACGAATTAATATATATGAACAGGATGTTAATGCTTACATTATCATGTAGCCTATACTCAAATGACGAAGAGTCAATGAGACCGGGAATTACTGAACCAGAATTTCCACCTGCATGGCGCACTTGCTATTGCAAGCGCTATGACAAGAAAACCACTGAAATTTCCATCTGCCTTGCGCACTTGCTACAGCAAGTGCAGCGACAGCAACAGCAACAGTAACAGCTACTGCAAATGCAACTGCAACAACTACTATTTATAAAAAAAAAAAAAAACTGTTTTTCAAACTTTTCTTACAAACCTTGAGATTAGAAACCTATGCAACCTTTTGGAAGGACCGTTAGTCCAACCATTGCAACTGGACAAATTAACAGCCACTATGACCGTAAAACACACCAGTTTAAACGTCCGAGGAAGTTTCAGACAGGGCTATTAGCCAAATACCACAGTGTATACCGGCATTGAATGCTAATCACTACCAGTGATAAAGGTTTAGTCCTCATGGACAAGCATACCCTTTGTAGATGCACCACCGTCAGTGAGGATGGTTGGGAAGTGAAGAGCCAAGTTGCTCAAGCTATTATGCAATCTGCAATACATCCAATTACATGGATGAGGGGACGAATATGAACTATGGATGAGATATGATAAAAAAAAACAACAGGGAGGAAAAAAAAAGGGGAAATGTGTTGTACTCAATGAGATAAAAAAAAAGGAGGAGAAACAAGTTTGCTAATATAGCACGGATTTTACTTACACCGAGTTGAATAATACCAGTCTATGGCACAAATTACCACGGATGCCACAAAGGCAATAGCACTTATTACAGGATAACTGATAACATGAACTATTACACAAAAAAAAACAGCAAAAAAGAAAAGACAAAAAAAAAAAGAAGAAGAAGAAGAAGAAGAAGAAAAAAAAAAAGATATCCATCAAAGGGAGATTGACAAAAGAATACTTCACAACAACCGTGTGACAGACATTACCAGTTTACTAAATGAGACATGGGACGACCGCACTCCGTTAGGAGCATGTGGGCCTGACAGACTTATTTATGAGTTAGTTAGGTAAGTAGTAATGTATCAGTACGGTACCCCATGCAAGTAGACAAGTAGTGTTAGGAACACGAGAAGTAGTCAACTCCATTCTACGGACAGTAAGACATATTACCTCGAAGATGGACGAGAAGAGCCGCAGTTAAACCAACGGGCTAGAAAAAAAAGGGGAGAGAACCTCCAACAGAGAACAGTAGACAATATACAGTGAAGACAGGAAACAATTCAAGGACAAGAACCCAAAAAAAAAAATAGGAAAAACCCATTATGGACGAAAAATATGTAGAACCCTCATAAGGATCAAGCAAATGCTTGCAATCCAGAGGAAATCTACCAGATGATATGGATATAAACGCGTGACTACGCAAGGAGAAAAGATAAAGCTATATGATAGCAGATACCTTAAGCAAAGAACATGGATTTGGAATGTACCACTCATATGATAATTCGCACATCTTATCTGTTTGACTCATGAGATATTAGCTGTTGAGCGTTTACGCCTCTGCACTCTGTATGACTGAGTGTTTTGGTATTGCACTCGTGCAGTTATTAATCTAGTAGGAATGCAGAAAGAAAAAGTGGATGTCAACAAGAGTGTGTAAAAAAAAGGAAGAAAAAAAAGGAAAAAAAAAAAGAAGAACTACAACAGTGTGTTACTCTGGAACAAACCTACCAGGAGACATGGATGACAAACATCATCTTTGTGGACATTTAGGCTGGTACGTCTTAGTATTACAAAGACAAGTGCAAAAAGCACTAAGTACTAACAGTAGCCAATGTCATATTACATCTCAAACTGAATATCAGTGAGAAAAGACACACGCATGTATGCTAGTGATCCAAACAAGTGGATTCACAGCAATGAAAAAAAAGAGGCAAATTGAGCCTATGATTCATGGGTCTGCACCTCATACGGAGCGAGTGGGCCCATAAGAACAAACTTAGAGAGAGCACAAATAGTTAGTGCCTCACCCTTTATATATTGCGGAGCCCAGAAGGGCTAGAGTCATACCCCTCTCTCTGATATGAGGATAACCTACGAATTGGTGAACTCTTTGAGAGCCAAGTATCCAGCGCTCCTTGTTGAGCTGTGTGGTATACTTGTGGGGTACGGGGGCGTAACCCTTTTTAAAGGGGGGTAGAGCCTCATGGTTGTGCACATGTGGCACTAAGTTTTGGCTGTTTGATATGCATTGCATACAAAAAAAAAAGAGAATTGGTGGTACGCGGGGCGTGCGTTGTTTGGTTTGTTTGTGTGTGATGTGCACTTGTATGTATGTATCTTACGAGATACCTGTATGACTGTTGTGTTTACACCAGGTGTGTAACACTTTTCTTATGCTATTTGTGATATGTATTCATATTGCTTTATAGAATGATTACATATGGTATCGCCTAGATACGAAATGAATCGTTAGATATGGAATGTGGAACAATGGAATGTTATGGACACCTCAGAGAGGTTGTCAGGGTTGGTAGAACTGATAGGAAATGATGGTGCTGATGGATCACCTATATCCATATATGAATGAACTAACGCCACAAAGTGATGGCTATGTGCTGTATAGGCACAACACGATGTGTGTAAATGATATATCACATAGATATACATTATGGGAATAATGGGTAGTTATACATTTATATATTTACCTATTTAATTGAGAGACTTCGGGACGAAGTCTTTTTAAGGGGGGTAGATTGAAATACCCCAAATTAATAAAGCATGGATTAAATATTTAATCACATTAATTAAGGCCTAAACATGCCCAAAAGTCAACTGAGAACAACAGTGGTCAACACAAATCAAGATGTTGCACCCTTTGACTGTTAAGGGTAAACAAATACCCAAATGAACTACTTAGGACCTAAAAATTTGTCCTAATCATATTAACACATTACTAAACATATTAAAGTCGTTGGACAACACTCCAACACAAAGAACAAGCACTTTCATGCTACAGGGTCAAATAGAGCAAAAAGGTGCTCTAAGAAACCTTAAAGGCCTAATGACCTTTAAATGATATAAAATTGAGTTACATGATCAAATATCATGTAAGGTACACAACAAGACCGTTGTCAAAGAAAACCAAGCTCAGAAACACCAGGCAACACAAAATGTGCGCTAAAACTCCTTAAAGCACGTTTTTGTGAAATTGTCTTTTAAATTGGTTTTAAATGAGCTAAAAGGTTATAAATACCTTTAAATATAATAAAATATCATATTATATGATATTAGGAATTTAATTCCAGAAATTTACGAATTTTTACAAAATTAATATTAAATATTAATAAAACCCTAATGTGGGGCCCGTTTGGGTCAACATTGACTAAGTTGGTCAATGTTGACCATTGACCACGAAATGGACTACATAAAATCAGATAAATAAGTCTCTTAACAGACCAAGAGACAAGTCCCATGTGACAATTAAATATAGTCCTTTACTTTAGCATAAAATAACAAAAAAAGACATACTTTACCTTATAAAACAAAAAAGGTGGGCTCCACTTACCTTTCCCATGTGAGCCAGCTGATTTGGAGCCTCAATTGCTCCTCTTTTCCCTTGCATTTCGTGGCTCCATGTAGGAACAAGACAAGGAGAGTGACTCACCTTACATTAAATGAATTAAAGTAACATATTTACTCCATTTTCAATCAAAATTTGAATCAATCAAGCCCTACCTTTCTCTTATCTTCAACGGCTGCCCTCCTCTTGTCTCCACTGATTGAGCTTCAATTATCCAACTCCAATCAGCATTGATGAGTCATCAAACCAATAATGACCTAAAATATTCAAAAAAGTGCTTATAAGGCAATAATAGGTCTTTCCCCTTCATTCCTTCCTCTTCAGCCGAGATGGCTCACTCCTTGAGCTCTCCTTGCCCCCCTCCACCGTAGGTAAGGTCCCAAGCACCATTGATGATTTCTCAGCTCTAGGTAAGCTCTTAATGAGCATAAAAATTGCCCATTTTTCTTCATCTTTCTTTCCTTTTTCGATTGATCTACAACTCCAACCTTTTCTATACATCTATGTAGAGTGTTTTGGAGGTTAAAGGTAGGTTCAATCTCGTTCATAACCAATATAAGGAGGAAAGTTCAAGTTTGACCATTTAAGGTAAAATGTGCTTTAAGCTCATAACTTTTGATTCCTTCAATTCGGCTGTGAAACTTTGGTCATAGCCTCATATTCTTCTCCTTTTCATGTATAATCTGTGGTTATCCATTGGGCAGGGTGGCCTAGATCCAAAGGAAATACCCTCTTTTAAGGCATTTTCCAAGGTAAAACCTAATAACAAGGTAGCTTGTTGAGATCTAGCTATTCCTATGTCAATATGGTGGATCTAACCCTTTGTGTGTTTGATTCAGGTCGAAACCATCTTGAACTGTCTTTGCACTCTTAAGGTAGTTTTTGCCTTAAATCTTACATTAAATTACTTCTTATGGTTAGATCTTGCTTGGAGACTAACTAGGCCTTGTTTTCTGTTTGAAAACATGTAAAACAAGCTGTAGAGAATTTCTACTTAAGGTGGCCGAACCAAACAGGATTACCTAAGAAATCAGGTATAAATCACTTAAACATTAACTTTGCTAAGTTAATGTGTTCTTAACTACTCCTAATTAAATTGCCGTGAGTGAAGGGTAAAATAAGGTCTTGATTGACCTTAAAATGTTTAAGGAATGGTTTAATAAATTTTATAACTAATTAAACAAGCATAATTGTCAAATTTAAGACATTATGTGGAAGTTTGGTAATTAAATGGAAAGTGTGTGGTGAGGCCGAGAATTAAGGGTATATTTTGGGACATTATGTGTAATTTATTTTGTGAGCAAATGTTTTTAATAAGGCCATGTATTTTAGGCCATTTTATTTATGCATTTACAAGCTTTTATTTAAGTTTAAGTAGTATAAATGCATTACCGAATTGAAAGGGGTTTTAGGTGTAATTAAAGTAAATTTGGGGGTTATATAATATTAAGCCGAAAATTAGAGGTTAAAAGGAGTTAAAATAAAGTTTATAAGATTTTATAAAGTTTTGGGTTAAATGGTGAATTTAGAAAGTTTGGGTACTAAACCGTAATTATAAGGAATTGGTGGTCAAAATATTAAGGTGGTCAACCTTGACCATATGCTAGGTTTGACCAAACTAGATAAGTTAAATAACTTATTTAAGGTTTTATAATAAGATAAGTATTTTATGGTAATATTTTTATAACAAATGTGGTAAATATGTTATTACCAAAAATAAAGGGCATACAATGGTATTTTAAACACCCATGGGCTATTAGGAATTTTTTGGAATTTATTGAGTTGTTTTTGGAATTAAATAAACTATATATGTATAATATATAGTTATTATGTCATTATGACACTTTGGAGAAAAGTAGATGGTGGAATGGTAAATATTGAAAGTATATGGGGTTAATAAGAATATTTATAACCCTTTGGTAAAATATGGAGATTCTTAGAATTATTTAAGAGTATCTATTGAGATATGGTATAGATATGATTTTAATGATATGGTAAAACTATATGTTATATAGGGCCAATGGCAATTATAGAATAGCACAAGGGCTGTTCGAAATTTACAAAAATAACCATAGGTTATACTCTTTATAAGTTAGAAATGTTATTTGAATGGTATATATAACATGGTAAAAAGAAAGGGGTGATTTGGTAATAAAGGAAATATGGTTTAAGGAAAAGTATAAGGTTTAATATATGCCTATGAGGCAATATACAATAGTTTTGTATAAAACTATAGGTTATGAGTTAAAGGAAATAAAAATATCATATCAAATGTATTAGCATTTTGGTATAACATTACATAATGTCATGTGGTCAAAGAGGGAATTTGAATAAATCAGGGGCTATACTGAGTTATAAGAGTTGAAAGATGAGTTTTAGACTAAGGTCTACTATGTTATAAATGTTATGCCAATTAAATGGTATTAAGGTGGTTTAGATGAGAATTAATATAAGGAAGGATACTCACATAAAATAGTGTGACAAACTATAAATAAATGGGATTTATAAGCTAAGGTGTTTATGGAATAAACCTTAGGAGTTGTATTTATACAACATAAAATGTTACATGTTAGGATAATAATCTTAATATAAGTTGTATAATGTAATACAACTAATGGGAATAATCATCTAATAAAAGATGATAAAATGTAACATAAAATATAAGAGTTTATGAAACTCATGAGAATTACCTACGTGGTAAAAATATATACATACACAAGAATAATGTATATAAGGTGGATAATATATTTTGGTTGAAAACCATATGATTTAATGGTGGTGGTTATTTAAAAAAAATATAGTTACGAACTATAAGTTATGAATTTAGAATGCAATTTAATACAAGAATGCATGCATACATGCAACTATAGGTTACGTACCTAAACTAGATGTGGATAAGATTAAAAGAAATATAAGGAATTAAACTTAACAGTTGAAATAGTTTTGACGTACGCGTTTTAAGTAACGAAGCCGACTGTTTTAGAGAGAACCCGTAACAAACGACTGTAGAAAACAGGGGGTGAACTGTCGGGGTTACTTATAATTCGGAATACCGGATGTAGTTAGTCATGGAGACTGACTTATAATTTTATTACCGTTTAGAGTATACTGCTGACAAGGACGCTTGACGAGCTAACGGACTACACGGAGCGTAGGATCTTGCTGATTCATACTCCATCGTAATACAGTCAGGGTGAACGGTATGTAAAGGGGTTTGATCCGAGTTGTCCTAAGGTGCTCCTTGGGCTCGGATTTGGTTGATATAACTTGTATGTTGTTATATGTCTCGGATTGTCTCTGAGGGCTTCCTCAGTTCAGACTTCTGTGTGATCTGTGATAAGATTGTTTGTCTGAATGTGATAAATAATATGCATGAATTGTACATTTATAGCTGCTTATTATTTACTGTTGTTGAGTTAACAGTATTGGTTCGTATATATGAACCTATATATAAAACGAACTAGCGGCTATGGTGCTATCTTATATGAAACATAAGGAACGTCAGAAAAACGCTGTAGCACTAAGATAATAAGATATACATATTATCTGAGACTTTTATACGGAGCATTGGCCTTTCTATACGCCGCTCTTGTATCTAGCACTGGATCCCGAGTTTACAGACTCCGGATTGGACTAATGACCTTAGTCTGCTGTGTTAGAAAATTTGGTAATGCGATGCGATGGTATAATTAATTAATTAATGGAATGGAAGTAAAGCCAAGAGGATGTGGCTCTTGGTGCGCGCTGTGATCACAAAAACGATACCAGGATGTCCGCGTACGGGTCCGTAAGTATCAAGAAAATTTCCCGTGAGCTAGAATGGCTCGTTGGTCGGAGACTCTACCGTTGGAGTGGCTACTGCCGTGGGTGACCCGCCATAATATATGGGTAACTAGAGACATGTCGTTTTAACGAGACATTGTCACTAGGTATAACTGAACAACTAAAACAATTGAGACTTATACAGTGGCGAACAATACTATGGACGAGACTTGATACTTGTTTATTAATCTCGTTATTTCGCTTTGTTGTTCATTGGTTATACTTGTGGTTATTTTATTGTGTGTTGATGGTTGGATGGAGCCTACCAGGCTAAGGTGAATTAAATAAGAAAATTGTACGCTACGGCGAATGTACATTGTAGATTACATTGTTATTACTCGATACGTTCGATATATAAATGTTGTATGGAATATTAAATGAATGTTTGGATATTTGGACGGATGGTATGAATTTTTATGGATATTTGGATTGGTGGTTGGATTTATTATGGATATGTTTATTTACAGTATTGAATATATTCTGTAAAATGGTAAAGCATGTAACCAATCTAATAACAAGATGGTTAAAATGACAAGTGACCATTAGGGTCCAGGCCCGGCATACTCAGCGTCTATCGCTGATACTACACTCATGCAGGTTGTTGATCATTGTCGGAGCTGAAGAGCAGGAACAGGGTAATTGGAGATGTGGTATTGTAATGAAGATGGTGTATGGTCTTATGGTAAGGTTAAGTATTTTTCAGGATTGGGTAGACGCTCACTTGTCGATGTTTATGGTTGATGGACTTAGTGTGATGTATAGGTTTCTCGTTATCACTGCGGTTAGCAGTTCATTTGTATTGGAAGTTGGATGTAGTTTGGCTGCGTTGCTCGCATGGGCGAGTAACGGCCGGTGACACCCGAGTGAGTTTTGTAATGGTTATTTTGTTTTCCGCTGCGAGACGTTTTATTTATGCTACGTGAGAGATTATATCGTGATTATGGAGAGGGGTGTTACACCTGTGGTCCTACCGAATGACGGAGAAGGGACCAACCGGAGAAACACCGTTCAGATTGACTTACGGCTTAGAGGCAGTTGTCCCAGCTGAAATCATGATCCCATCAATCTGCTGGGAGTCCTATGACGAACAGCTCAACGATGAAGGATAAAGGATTGCCTGGACCTACTCGAAGAAGAGAGAGCCATAGCGGCCGCCCAGATGGCAGAAGACAAAAGGAAGGTAGAAAAGTACTTCAATCGCAAGGTCAGGGAACGAAGCTTCGTCCCTGGCGAGCTGGTCCTAAGAGAAGTCAAGCAGGCCAAAAACTCGACCCCCAGTGGGAAGGTCCTTACATTATCCATCAGAAGGTTGGGCGAGCTTCATATCACCTAAAGAATAGCGAGGGATACGAATTGCCCCAATCCTGGCACGCAGAATGCCTCAAGAAATTTTTGTGTAAAAATCGGTGTAATGCTTTGACAAACATCAATAAAGGGAATTATTTTTTGGAAAAAACGCGCATTAAAAGAAACACCCGGGTCAAGGCCAACAGGATGTAATGCCCTGAAAAAGAAACACCCGGGCCAAGGCCAACAGGATGTAATGCCCTGAAAATGAAACACCCGGGCCAAGGCCAACTGGATGTAATGCCTGAAAAAGAAACACCCGGGCCATGCCCTACAGGATGCAATGCCCTGAAAACCTTGTTATGAGTTGTCGCACTCAAGCATGAACAAAAATGAAAAACCCATCTCCGAAAACCCCGGGAGCTCTGGTCGCCTGTAATGGGTGAATCATTAGGTGTGGGATGCCACACCGTACCCTGGTCGGATCCCCCCCGTAACTCTTCCTCCATTACCGAGGAAAAGGAAAGGGAAAGGGGAACGACCGCGAGTACCATCACTTGGCTTCCAAAAGCAAGGAAGGGAAAGAACAAACGAGAAATGCCCGGTCACCGATTGCGACCGGGCAAGAGCAGGAACGACCGGTCGTCAAAAACGACCAAGTCTCATCCTTAAAATACAAACGGAATGACCGGTCGATTGAGTGCGACCAGTCGCACCCGCAAAATAAGGACAATTGACTAAGGGAAGGAAATCGCTGGCATGTGCAAAACAAAAGCGACCGGTCTAAGAGAACGACCGTCACGAAACAAAATGGCATTAATTGGAAAAGCAACCAACAAATAATTCCATTAACTATTGGAAGAACGTGTACATCAAGACCAAAAGAGGGGAAAGAAAACTAAAACTAATCTAAGTTTTTGCTGGCCTATCTAAGTCTCCTTTACAGTATCGAGATTCGTGGCAGCAACCCCTTGAACACTCTGCGAAGACCCGGACCTCCCGGCGGAGGACCGGAGGCCTACACCACCCTGATGCGCGGTGCTCCCGGGAGGAAGAAAAGACGCCTGGCCAGGAACAAAGCATGTCTCCCCAGGAAGGCGCCCAAACTTCTCAAGCACCTCGTGAAAGGAGGTCTTCTGTGCAACCACCTTAAAAGACAGCTCCCGGTAAAGGCCGTCGTCCATGACTTCCCCCTTGCCCGAAAAAAACCTCGAGACAATTTGGCGACACGACTTGACCATCCTCCCTCATTGAGAGGTGAAGGATTCCTTCAGGTGAGCAAACTTTGTGCTCTGTTGCCGCCGCAGGTCCTCTCGCACCTTCCGAGAATAAGCCTCGAGACCGGCCACCTACTGCTCTAGGGTGTGAGCATAAGCCCGGTACCGATCGCGGTTGGCATTTGCGGCAATCAGCTCTTCTTCGAGGTCGTCAATCCGCAGGTTCAATCTCTCTAGCCCCTCGACGGGATTCCCGGGCCGCGGGCCTAAGTAAAGGGAAAGGGAGAAAAACTTTTATTAAAAAAAGCGAGAACAGCGACATAGGATGATTGGGAAAGCAAAGAATTACCTCTCGTGGCCAGCTCGGAGTTTTCTAGCCGCAGCCTAGCGGACTCCTCCTCCAACATCCTTACTTTCTCTTCGGAAGAAAGTCGTTGTTCCATGGAAGCCGCAAGCTCACCAGACAACTTGTGGAGCTCGGCAGATAACTTCTCCTTCTCGGAGGCCAGGACCTCGCCCGCCCGGGCCACCTCCTCCGCCGTCTTCACCTCGGAGGACGACAACTCCCTTTTCAGGAGAGCATTCGCCTCGGAGGCAGAATGAAGCTCTTGGGAAAGTTTGGCCCTATCCTTAGCAAGCAACGCCTTCTCCTGTGCTAAAGTGGCCTTCTCAGCACGAAGTTTCTCGATCTCTTGATCGTGGGAAGCCCGGGCCTGCTCCACCAAGGACTCCAAGTCAGAAAAGGCAAGCAACCGGGCGTCAGCAAACTCACTTCGTACCTTTTTAAGAGACGCGGCTTCCGTCTCCAGCGACCGGACCTGACCCTTGAGGGAAAAACTCTCCTCACGCAGCCTCTTCAACTGCTCCTCGTACTCATCGCTCTGCCTGGTGCATGCCCGGCGAGCATCGCCCAGCTCCTTCTTCATAGTCGCGGTCTGCTCACGCACCCACCGGGAGATCTCCTCTTGAACGGTGTCCACAAAGATGCTGTTAGAGGACCGCTCTATCCTTAACTCCTCTTGGGCATTGCGGGCCCGACATTCCTCGAGGTAGAGCTTCGAGCGGAGAGCCCGGGTGTGCACGTCCATACTTTGGGCAAAAGCCACCGTCTATATAAAATGAAACAGTGAGCATAAGAAAATCCAGAAGAGGCATACAACACAGGCGTTAAGACAAATCACTCACCCGGTAGATACCCTGCCACAAATAATTGAGCGAGTCGTCTAGAGGGAAAGAGTGGCCCATGATAGCATCCGCCCCGCCCCCTCCAATCCTCAACCTCTCCTTAGCCGCAGTTATAGTCATCATCGGAGCAAAGAGACCGTCAGGAGAGTCAGACCGGCGAATTGCCTCCTTCCACAGGTCGGAATAGGAGGACGATTCGGTCACGGGAAGAAGAGGGAGGGGCTGCCTGCGGTGATAGAACCATCCATCTTTTCCCGACGGCCCACAGAAAGAATCACGGGTGGGCGGAGGAGGTGAGGACGATGTGGTGGTATCAGCATCCTTCGTCGCCTCCGGGCCCGTAGGCACCCCCTCAGCTGCGCCCGGCATAGCGCCCGCCCCGCAGACACCTCCCCCCGGTAGTGAAGCCCCGGGCCCAGAAGGGGCAGCCTCCTTTGAAAGCTCCCGTCGTGGAGCCGCATCTGAAGCACCTGACTCGTCAAGGTGTACTATATCAGAGGCCCTCGACCTTTTGGCCATATGTTTCACCCTGCCCTACGAGGCAAGGTCTTCCGGCGATGCTGAGTAAGAGTGGCTGACCGGGCCTGTCGCCTCGCCCACGCCGGATAATCCTACTCTCTCCCCGGCCTTGGCCCCGCCGGCCTCGGAGCTGCAAAACAGAAGAATACGCACAATGAATAACCTCAAAAAGAAAAGAGCAGGTAGCAGCCAGGGCGAAGGAAAAGACAACGAAGCCCAGAACAAATAAAGCACGGAGAACGAGACCGCACATGCACGCCCTCTCTCGTCCCACGGACTAAGATTGAGATCTGACCCGGGCGTAAGAGGAAGAAATACCCGGCGGCCGGAACCTGGACTAGTGTACCAAGTACCTGGTTGGTTTGTGAAGTGTCGGACCCGGGCCTCCGATGTCCGAGGAGACCCCTCTTCTCCGTCCCTCGCCGGTCTCTGCTTCTTGCCGGATGTTCAGCTTCGCCCCGGACCTCTTCCGACGGGCAACAACCGCTCTTCCTCACGAAGAACCGACTCCTCCACAGCTTCCAGGGTGGCGTAGTAATCCACCTTTCCTTCCCCAGTCTTGAAGGACACCAGTTGCCAGCTATGAAAGGGACCCACCTTTGCCCCAAGCTGGGGAAAATCTACGACGAAGGGGAGATAGGTAAGTAGGAGCCGAGGCAAGGCAAAAGCGAAAAAGAAACAGAAAAAGGGGGAGGGGAAACCTCTTACCCTCAGAATGCGCAAGCGAAGCCAGGCGCGGACCGGTGAAAAAATCCTCCACGCTCGGATGAAGATCACTCACCGCCTTCAGGACCTTGGACATGCGGAGCTCCGATTTGGGCGTCGTTGGGCAGTGTAAGGAGCCCTTGATAATCGAAGGGCAGTAGGCAACCCTGAGATACCGCCCGGTAGGCGGGACGATGACAAACCACCGCGCACTCCAGTGTTGGGCAAGCTTCTTGTACTTGAAAAGCGAATACCCAGACCGCCCGGATATGGTCAGGTTGCCAGAATCGACCCTGCTAGGAAAGAATTGGACAAACTCTGTAGCAAAAAGCGCAACCCCCTCCTCGGCGCACAAAGCAATATACGCGTGGAGCTGGCACACCGCCTTCGGGTGAAGCTGAGCGAGCGTGCAGCAGCGGCGGATCAGAAACCCCATTACAAACGGGTGGGGAGGAACCGTCATCCCACGCAGGAAAAAATCAGAGTACACGGCCGAAGTCGTCCAGGGGATGCGAATCTTCGGAGGGAAGAAAAATCTGAGTCCCTGAGGGAACCTCCACCTTCGCGAGAAGGGAATCCAGAGCCTTAACATCTAGAATGCTAGGTAACGGCTCCCGATTACTGGAATAGGCGGACTTAGGTTTCAAGAGCGTCGGACGGAATTTCCTCCCCGATTTGGAGCCCACGATGGCGCTTATAGCGGAAACACGAGACGATTTGGAACTGGACGACACCAATGAAGCAGTGAGGTAAAGCAGGGAAGAAGAGGCGAAGCGAAGAGAGAGAAAGCGGAAATAGCAAAGCGAAGAGAGAGAGAAAGCGGAAATAGCAAAGCGAAAGAGGGAGCTCGAAAAACTATGGAGTGCAAAAATCAGAGGAAAGAGAAAACGTCGCCCTCCTGAAAACCTTTTAAAGGTGGTAAAATAATTTCGGAAAATTTAAAACGTAAAAACAAACAAAAAAGTGCTTTTTGCAGGAAAATTGCAGAGACTCTGCACATTCTGCAGTGACGGCTGGCGTGCGTGAGACGATAAAAATTCTGCAACGGTCAACGGTCACTCCGTACGGGCACAGACGCGTGTGTGGCACGAGTATGGCACGCACATCGCACGGACCATAAGAAGTCCCATCCTTTTGTCCGAGGAAAAAGGTGGAACTTGTGGGACTGGGAGATAGGAAACAAGAAGGCAAGGAAGGCAAGGCCCAATGCAAAAGAAAAAAAAAATTTCATCCTCCAAGCCGAGACCAAAAGGTCAAGTGCAAGTTCTAACTTTCTCGCAAAACGCCAAAAGTAGAACTTGTGTGACTGAGATAGGGAAAATATGTCCAGAAGCCCCAAAGAAGAGCAAATAGCCTGTAAGGCCCTGCCACAACGACCTTGCGTCCCTGTCTAACCCAACAAGCACAAGCAGTGACCGTCTTTTTCTTCTGGTACATCCAATGAGTCCTAAACATAGCGTAGAGATTGACCGATCTCAGGAATTTATATTGTTATAGAATGCGCCTGTCGCCTGTGACCAGGTCACCAATTAGCACTAATAGCGACCGGTCGTCTTTACCGGGTGTAACACCCCAGCCGCTAATCCGTCCATTATCCTCTAATCAATCCCATACTTACCCTTCTCTCGCAGGGAATACTTACTTACTCCCGGCGGTGATACAACGCCGTTAACCCTCCAAGGTTAACAAGGCTACTATTACTTACTGTTTCGGTCTGATGTTAGAATGAAATACTTACATACTACTTACTTTACAATACCAAATACTTAGCTTACATTTGATTACGAGTATACTGAATATATGAATTACATTTCATGACTACTTCCCAAAAATGAAGAGTTTATATATCCTCTCCTACTATCCAATCAAGGTTTCAATATCCAAAAGGTGTACCACATGGTACACCGGCTACACAAAAAGGCCTTAGCTTGTACAACTCAGTACAAACCGTTTCAATCCTCTACTACTCCAAAGAATCACATCTTGACCTTACTTTACCTTCACGCCTCGCGTGTACCTGTGGAGTAAAAACATTCCCCCTAGGGGGTCAGCTTACGCTGCATATGATAACCGCATACCCCGCGTACTAGCGAGGGTACGCCAATTAATTTGTCGAGTACATGCGGTTCGTTTCATTATATACTACATACATGCTTACTACAATACAATACAATACATTCATTTTACCAAGCATACTCGAACAATACATACAAGGAATACAATACAAGTCATCATTCATACTTACCATACTCACCGCATTACGGAGATACAATTCTCCATTACATACAAAGGTCTTGTTAGCCTTTTACACACCCGGGTTAATCGGGTGTTCAATACTTTTACTCCGGGTCAATGACTTACAATAGTCAAGACCAATAAAAGTACAATACTTAGTTCTTACATACTTTACTTCCAGTTAAGTCGGTATGACCTCCGGGCAGGGATTACTACATCCCACCACCGGCTTTAGGGTGGCCCACTAATCCAGGATGCTACCCATTCAAGGGATTTGGTCCAAGGAAAAGATTATAGCCAGATTCGGTTCCAACCTCTTGTGGTTCCTTATCCTCACGCGTGGCCGAATATATCGGCTTCTACTCATTCCATTTACTCATTACTCTGTTAGGAGTTAGGTTGTTAGGAATTAGTAGAAGTCCATACTTACTTCCATACTACCTCACAAACAACAGTACTCATACTTACACATACACTTCATTTCCATTCATTCATTTCATGAATTATACAAACTAATGTTCAAGAGCAAAACAAGAACATATAGTTTCAAACACATTATGTGTAATATAAATCCGATTCTCATTTACATTCTCTCGTTATTGGTGATCACATAAGCACACAAATCGGGGTAACCAAGTTTAGGATACAGGGCATGAAGAATCATACCGTTCACCTACGTATATCTTACTACCGGTGTTTCCTTCAACTATCAAGGATTCGATTCCTATACATACATGAAGTAGTGTGATCAATGATCTATTATTGATCTAACTTACTCCTTCTTTGATACTTTCATGTATACTTACTACCTCATTACTTTCTTACTTGGTTATAACCATTCTTTCATCTTACTACCTTATACTAACTTACTTAAACTTGTTTCCTTACACACTTACTTACTTTATTCCATTATGTGTACTACAATATATATATATGCATAGTGTGTATAGGCATATATATATGTATATTGATAACTATAATCATATAATTAACAACATATACTTTTTTTTTTGTCGGACCGGACTTGCGACCGACCTTGCAAGTCCGGTCCATTCCAGTTACCGCTACATCGGGTGAAATTCCAGGGCCGACCGACTTGCAAGTCCGGTCGCAAGTTCGGTCCATTCCAGTAGCTTCATCTGCGAATTTTTTGGCCGACCCGAACTTGCAAGTCCGGTCGCAAGTTCGGTCCATTCCAGTAGCTTGCATTACGGAATTTTCTGGCCGACCGAACTTTGCAAGTCCGGTCGCAAGTTCGGTCCATTCCAGTAGCTTTCATTCACGGGAATTTTTCTGGCCGACCGAACTTACAAGTCCGTCGCAAGTTCGGTCCATTCCAGTAGCTTGCATTACGGGATTTTTCTGGCCGGACCGAACTTGCAAGTCCGGTCGCAAGTTCGGTCGATTCTAGTAGGTTACAGACGGGAGAATTTCTCTGTCCGACCGAACTTGCAAGTCCGGTCACAGTCGGTCGATTCCAGTAGCTCACCGTCTTTGTAAATCTGGGCTCGACCGAACTTGCAAGTCCGGTCGCAAAGTCCGTCCCGCCGAATTCAGTTTTAAATTCTGTTTCGATTGCATTCTTTACCCATTACTTCCCCAATCTTTACCAATACTTCCCCACATGATTTAGCACTAGTTAAACACTCTAAATCACCTTAATTCATCCCCCAAACTTACTACCATACTTACACCTCACTTACACATTTTCTTTCATTTCATTTCAACACTCATGCTAGTTTCCTCTTCACTTATGCTACAGATTTTTGTTTCCTCTATTATGCTACAGATTTTTGTTCCTCCCTCTATTATGCTACAGATTTTCCTCTCAACTCTTATACTCCAATACTCCCTCAACTAATGCTACTCTTAGCATCTTAAATACATTACCTTACACCACCTAGTTTCCTCCTCCCATTTACAAACTCATTTCCAAAATCTGTTTCAACTACAAAACACTCCTTTACACTCTCCAAATACCTCCTCTTCTTAAACAACTTAAGTCCTCTCTTTTCTACACAAAATTTGACATAGTCTCCCCTATATTTTTAACATTCTCCACACTTATTTCAGCTCACATGTACTCATTCTCATAACCTGTTCACAATACATTATACTCACCATTCAACACTACTACACACATTAAATTCCTGCCACATACACTTCACTACCCAATGTTTTCCCAGTTTTAAACATCATTTCACTTCAAAAACTGTTACATTCTCTTCTCCAATTGACTACTCTACATTACTACTACTCATTACTCAACTCAATTACATTACTCATTTTACTTACTCAAAACTGTTACAATGCAATACACAAACTAACCCAAGGTAAGAGCATTACCTAGACTTGTTAGTTTTTTTCTTTCTTTTCTTTCCTTCCTCTTCCTTTCTTCTCCTTTGTTCTCGGTCCCAATGAGATTCAACACACACAAGTGCTACAGCACACAATACATGCACAATACCATTTAGCATTAATTTTATACTAACCCTAGAATTTAAGTTTTAGGGTTTAGAAAAGAGTGTTACCTTCCAATGAGTAGATGGAGTTCTTGACTAGCAAGAGAACAATATTTCTAGTCCAAGAAGGAGCCAAATCGGCTGAAGCAACAAAGAGCCAAGAGTTCAAAAACATGGAAATTCTTATAATGTTAATGAGAGCTAGAAACAATGGATTTTCGAACTTCTTTTTACCTCAAATGATAAGGAGGTGAAGGTGCTTCTAATGGTGGCTTCAAAACTCCAAATGGTGAATACCCATGAAATCGAAAATGGAGCTTTGGGATTTTTGAAAGGATGAAAATGTTCTCCTTTGCAAGGGATTCCAATGGTATAATTTTTGTTGGGTTTGGAGAAGGTTTGAGCACTCAAAGAGAGGAGAGAAGTGAAGAGTTTTGTGGCTCTCTTCTTTCTCCATGAAATGCAAGGTAGGGAAGAATAAGGAGAAAAGAGAGAATAGAGAGGAGGGCCACGTGAGAGGAAAGGGAAATGAGGAGAGAGACTTATTTTTTTTTTTTCTTTTGTCTAGTTAATAGGTTTGTCTTTTAGCAAATAAGACACATTAAGTAAGTGGGGGGGGGGAAAATCGGATCCCACACCCACACACACACAGCTTTTAACTTTTTATTTGCAAAGTGGACACACTAATTGGTTTATTTATTCTCTTCTCACCCCACAACTTACCGGTTGTTACAGTTTCCACTAACCGGTACCCGTTTCCGAATTTTCTCGTTTAACTAATTTTATTGGTTCTAAAGCTTCACTAATATTTATTAGTGACTATTTAGTTGACCAAATTATTACGAGTCTATTTGACCCGCTTAAAGTCACGTTTTCCCCGTTTCCTCTCGAAAAACGCGCTTTAAGGTTCGTTTATGCTTTTAACCCATTTTAAAGGTCCGTTTTCTTCGGGATTTGTTCCCTCGTATTTATTTAGTTGTATAAGCCTTTAAAAATATACTTAGCCTAATTAATCACTATTTTTAATTACGGGGTATTTCAATCTACCCCCCTTAAGAAACTTTGCCCTCAAAGTTGCTCAAGGTTATGGTTACTATTTCTACTCATTTGGCAACAATTGCCACAATGCATTCTACTACCACCTTACAAGGTGTTCACAATTCTTACACTACCAGCATACGCAATTCAGATACCATGCCACATACTTAGTTCAAATACCATACGCAATACTCAATCCATACACAATGCTTCATTCAAATACCATACACAATGCTCCATCCCATTCATACATCCACAATACATTCGCAATACTTCACAATATCATTCGTGTCCTACACCGTACGACACAAATGCATTCTCATTACATACATACCATACACATCGTACTACATACCGAATACTACTACTAGCACTACTTTGTGCCAATACAATACAATTAGCACTACATGTGCCAACCAAATACAATACAATACATACATACTATGCAATGCTAACCCGAAGCAATGCAAAAGCAAAAAGGCTCTACCCCCCTTAAAAGGGTACGCCCGTACCCTCCGTGCTATACGGATACTAGACATCTAGTCTACAAACAGATTCGGGTACTTCGCCTTCATGGCGTCCTCTAATTCCCAAGTCGCTTCGCTTCCTCGACATCGTGGTTAGACCACAAGACCTTCACCATTCGTACGGATTTATGGCGAGTGTCTCTTGTCTTGGTATCAAGGATTCGCAGTGGAGTCTCGACATATCTCATCGTCGGCTCTAGGGATAGATGTTCGGGTTCTAATACATGAGAGGGATCGGCTATGTATTTCTTGAGTTGTGATACATGAAAGACATCATGAACACGCCCAATTCTTCAGGCAATGCTAGCCTATAAGCTACGGCTCCATCCATCCTCTCGGTAATGGTATACGGGCCTACAAATTTCGGGCTCAGCTTGCCCTTTTGGCCAAATCGAAAGACACCCTTCATAGGTGAGACACCAGAACACTTGGTCGCCCACGGCGAACTCAAGGTCGCGTCGTCGCACATCCGCATAGGATTTCTGTCTATCTTGGGCTGCTTTCATATTTGCTCGGATTTGTTGTACCTCAGCTTGTACTTGTTCTAAATTCTCCGGTCCTATGATGACCGCTTCGCTTGACTCATCCCAACACAACACGGGGTTGGCAAGTCTACCATACAAAGCTTGGAATGGCGACATCTTAATCGAAGCATGGTAGCTATTGTTATAAACGAAAACTCGATAAGATGAAGCTTCTCAATCCAGCTCCCCTAGAAGTCTAAGGCACATGCCCTTAGCATATCCTCTAGTGTTTGGATGGTCCTTTCTGTCTGACCGTCGGTCTGTGGATGGAAGGCGGTGCTAAGCTTCAACTCAGTACCAAGCGCTTCCCGTGTCGCTCTCCAGTATCTCGAAAGAAATCTGGTGTCGCGGTCAGATACAATGGTTTTTGGGACTCCGTGGTGTCGGATGATCTCCTTGTCGAATAGCTCTGCGAGCTTCGCCACCTTCCAGGTGTCCTTCATCGGTATGAATCAGGCAACCTTGGTGAGGCGATCGACTACTACCCAGATCATGTTGAGTCCTCCCTTAGCAGTGGGAGTCCAACAACAAAATCCATGGAGATGTCGTGGAATTTCCACTCCGGAATGGGCATGGATTGCACCATTCCTCCCGGTCTTCGGTGCTCGAACTTCACCTTCTGGCATGTGAGACACCTCAGAACATACTCAGTCACGTCTGATTTCATTCCTGACCACCAGAAGTACCTCTTCATGTCTTGTACATTTTAGAGGCTCCCGGATGGACATGCAATGTCGAACAATGTGACTCTCGCAGAATGCGATCCCTTAGCTCAGCATTGCTTCGGGGACGCATAATCTGCCATTCAAACGCGATCAGACCCTTCATGCAGTTTGAAGTCGTACTTTCGGCGCTCGAAGGTACCATCTGTGATTTTCTGTCTGATCTCTGTGAAGTAAGGGTCGCTCAACTGAGCGTCTCGCACCTCGTCAACCAAGCTAGAAGAAGCGAGTAGCGAATGGAGCGAGTGTGCTCGACGACTCAGGGCGTCGCTACTACGTTTGCCTTCCCTTCTTTATACTGGAGGTTGATGTCGTAATCCGAGAGGAACTCCATCCACCTCCTCTGCCTTAGGTTCATTCTTTCTGGGTGAATACGTACTGTAAACTTTTGTGGTCGGAGTAGATGGTGATGCTTACCCCATAGAGATAGTGTCGCCATATCTTCAAGGCGAAGACAATGGCTCCTAACTCTAGATCATGTGTCGGGTAATTCTCCTCATGCTTTTTCAGCTGGCGAGAAGCATAGGCTACTACCTTGCCATGCTGCATGAGTACGCATCCCATGCCCTTGCCCGATGCATCACAATACACCTCAAATCCCTCTGTGCCCTCTGGAAGTGTGAGAATTGGCGCTGAGGTCAATGAGTCTTTTAATTTCTGGAAGGATACCTCGCACTCCTTTGTCCATACAAAGGGTGCATCTTTTCTTCATCAATGACGTCATGGGCTTAGCGACTTTTGAGAAGTCCTTTACAAACCTCCGGTAATAACCGGCTAAACCAAGAAAGCTCCGGATGTCGGTACAGTCTTAGGTCTAGGCCATGATCGCACTGCTTCGATTTTGGATGGATCTACTGAAATGCCCGCGCTCGAGATGACATGACCGAGGAATATACCTGATCTAGCCAAAACTCGCATTTGGAGAACTTCGCATACAGCTGGTTCTCGCGCAGTGTCTCAGTACTTTTCTCAAATGGTTTTCATGTTCTTCTGGTGACTTCGAATACACAAGAATGTCGTCAATGAATACTACTACTGAAGTGTCCAGCTGATCACTGAATAACCGATTCATTAGGTCCATGAATTTGGCTGGTGCATTAGACAAACCGAATGGCATCACCGTGAATTCGTAGTGGCCATATCTTGTTCGGAATGCTGTTTTCTGAATGTCTTGCTCTTTGATAGCAATTTGGTGGTAACCGGATCAGAGATCAATCTTAGAAAAGACGGATACTCCCTTCAACTGATCGAACAGGTCGTCGATGCGTGGCAATGGATACTTGTTCTTTACAGTGACCGCATTCAATTCGCGGTAGTCGATGCAGAGGCGGAGACTACCGTCCTTCTTCTTCACGAAGAGGACCGGTGCTCCCCAGGGTGATACGCTCGGGCGTATAAACCCTTTGTCGAGTAAGTCATGCAGTTGTTCTTTGAGTTCTGCCATTTCTGCCGGTGCCATACGGTATGGTGCCCTAGCGATGGGACCAGTACCCGGTACAAGGTCGATTTCAAATTCTAATTCTACCGCCCTCTGTGGTGGCATACCAGGTAGCTCTTTCAGAAATACATCAGGGAATTCTGAGACTACTGCTACCTCATCACTGAACTCTGGATCTCTCTCCAGGTCTTGCACGTGACATAAGTACACTTCATGTCCTTTTCTGAGCTCCCGATACATTGCCATGGCGGAGATGACTGTAGTTGAAGGCTCTCTCGTCTCTGGCGGTATGAAACAGTGACCCCAGATGGACTCTTGAGCAGCAATCGGTGCTCGGCGCATAGGATTCTCCCCTTGTGCCGCTCCAACCAGTTCATTCCAATTATTAAGTCGAATCCCAATCCGTTGAATTCAATGAAGAAATGGGAAACGCTTCACCTTTGATTTGAATGGTGGCTGATTTGTAATACTTGGTACACTGTACCCCGCTCCTTCGATGGGAGAGTAACCAAGAAGTTCGGTAGCTCATCCGCATCTAGCCCCAACTTCTTCGCAAGATGGCGATATGAAGGTGTGAGAGGCGCGGAGTCGAATAATACTGAGGCTTCGATGCCGTTTACTGGGAAGGTTCCCGTTAGAATGGTGCCGCTCTTGCCGGCTTGTTCTTCGGTGAGGATGCTCAGGTTACCTTCGGTACCGAGTCCACAACCTATTGATTCATGAGATTATAAGTAAAGATGGTGGAACGCAAGTGGAATTTAATAACCAACACTGCTTTTATTGAATAACCAACCATCATACATACTGTGTCTCTAATACACGTTACTACTACGGATTACATGCTACTACAAGATTAATACTTTCTAAAGGTAAGGTTCAGGCGTCCTGGTATCATGTGTGTGGCATTGATTATTGCCGGTGGTGCCGTATTCAACTTGATCTTCTGGATCCCGTGATACAGCAACCTTGATTTTCCACCCATGATTAGAACATCTCCTGATCTCAATACCAATTTCTCTGCGAGGTCCACACGCTTCCGCTCGCTATACAAAATTACGGCGTCATCACCAATGGACCAAGACACTACGGGCACTCCTAGTTCAAGAGATTCCGCTGTCTCGTCCTTGTCTTGGTGTAAGCCAAGTCGTCCTTCTTTCTCATAGAAGTTGACGATACACAGGTCTGCTTCAAGTGCAGGGATTTGTTCATCTTCACATTGTTGTGCAATTTCTACAGCTTGTGTGACAAGCGTTTGGAATTCTGGGGGTATTGCTGGAGGTTGTTGCTCCGTCTCCTGCTCGCGTTGTTTGGTATGTCTTGGTATAAGGGTTCCAGTCCTTTCCCAAGCACATCATTTTCAGCTTCATTGTAGCTCCACCGGGGAATTCGGGTGTATAAAATCCTCCTGGACCCGTTCCTAACTCGTTGCATCGTCGGATGATTGAATCTGTGCTTCGGGTGTCAGGTATCCTTTTAATAAGATCATACCTGGGCGGATAACCTGACACTGTTCGTTGTTGAAGTGGTGATTGGCGATGTGGTCTCTTCATGAGGTGAGTTTGAAGGTATTGGGTAACAGATATGGAATTTCCCTAAGGTGGTAAATTTCATCTAGAGTAAGTTCTAGGCTTACTAATTCATTTCATGCTCATACATACTTCCATGTTACTCACTCATGCTCAATTTCATACTTCAAGTACTTACGCATTCATGCTTTCATTCATACAATTACTTTAATACTTAGTCATGCTTTTCAAGGATTAAAGGTTACAGTGATTACCTGGGCCGGACTTAGTCCCCGTCCCATCACGGTCTATGATGTGTAAGGCCGGCTGCCTCTGCGGTGCGCCCTTCTGCGGACCTCGGGATCCCTGTCCCTGTGAGGTATGCTGGGCATGAGCATCGCCAGATGCAACCTCCTTGCCCTCACGCTGCTTGTTGCCCTGGTAGTTGCCCTTGGGCTTAGAATTCTCCGGGCATGCATTGGCGCGGTGGCCCGGTTTCTGACAAGTGAAGCAGCGGATCTCCCTTCCTTGGCAATCTGTGCCGGGATGATCCTTGTTGCAGTTACGGCAGATGTAGCTGCGGCCATCAGATTGGTTCTTTCCTTGGCCAAATCCGGAACCTATAGCTTCCAAGTTAGCAAGGTTCGGTATACTTACAATACTCTATATACATACAAATTCACAAGTGTACTAATTCGGTTTCGGTTTCTTACCCCTGTAGGGCTGAGACCTCAGTGGCTTCGCTGCCACTGTGCGGTGTAGGCAATCTGTAACGGCTCAGTTGCCTTGCCCTTCTCAGCATGGGCACCGCCGTCTCCGGATGTATTCTTCTGATGGGAATGCTTTCCTTCCTTTTCTTCCAAGGTTTGGATTGGTTTTGATCATCGGAGGGGTTACCCTTGCCGCTCACCTTGCGCTTCAGCGCTTGCTCCTCATCTCTTAGCTGGCAGGTGATCTCAACTCGAGATGCAGCATGGTAACACTCCTGAATTACTTGGGCATTAGGTTACATTTACATACGGAATACTAATTCACATTACTCATGGCTTTTTAAGGTTTCACTTGTTTACCTGAAGGGAGGTAAACCGTGTGAAGCCCATGCCATACCGGAGTCGATGGCTCATCCGCCGTAGAAGCGGTCGACCAAGACTTGGCCGGTATACCCAAGGTCGGGTAGAAGTCGGAGAAGAGAGGTGAAGGTGCGGTAATATTCATCAACCGTCATCTTCTCGGTCATTTTTAGTGCGTCGAGCTCAAGCCTTTTCTTGGTCTTGACATGCTCAGGGTAGTACTTAGATCGGAGGAGAGAGGTGAATGCTTCCCATCCGAATGCGGGATCAGCTATGTGCTCGGCCTTAACGAGCTTCACCAGTCCATAGCCGCGTCTTTGAGGTAGTACGCAGCTATCCTCACTCGAACTCCAGCGGGAGTCTCAAGTGTCTCGAAGGCCGTCTCCATCTCGGAGAGGTAGGCCTCGAGCTTGGCGGGGTCGCTCTCGCCTCTAAAGCATGGAGGTCGAAGGTCGGCGACAGCTTTTACCCAATTTTCTTTCTCGGGGATGAGGTGGGTCGGGCTGCTTGCTGCTGGTTTTGCTGTGTTTTGTTGTACAGCAGTGATTACATCCGGTAGCATCTGTGCTACCGTGGCGGCGACGATTTCGGCTATCGTCTGCGCGCTTGGTCCTTCGTTGCCCCCCTCCTCTGGGACGACCTGGACCACGTCCTGACATCTGAACAAGTGTGGATTACATTAGATGTCGTGATACTATTGACCTCATGGTCTTCATTCAAACAATGGTATCGTCTTTTGCAGACGTTAGTGGTATCCGTTATTTCTAACGGTAGTTCCCTAGTTAGGTTTCTAAATATCCGTCTCAAGACGGTTGAAATCCTAACTCGGTAATCACTACTCTTAAGATTCTAATCATCAGAGCGATACTTCGCTCTGATACCACTTTTTTGTAACACCCAGCCGCTAATCCTTCCATTATCCTCTATCAATCCCATACTTACCCTTCTCGCAGCGGAATACTTACTTACTCTCCGGCGGGTGATACAACGCCGTTAACCTCCAAGGTTAACAAGGCTACTATTACTTACTGTTTCGGTCTGATGATTAGAATGAAATACTTACATACTACTTACTTTACAATACCAAATACTTAGCTTACATTTGATTACCGAGTATACTGAATATATGAATTACATTTCATGACTACTTCCCAAAAATGAAGAGTTTATACATCCTCTCCTTACTATCCAATCAAGGTTTCAATATCCAAAAGGTGTACCACATGGTACACCGGCTACACAAAAGGCCTTAGCTGTGTACAACTCAGTACAACCGTTTCAATCCTACTACTACTCCCAAAAAGAATCACATCTTGACCTTACTTTACCTTCATTCCTCGCGGGGTACCTATGGAGTAAAAACATTCCCCCTAGGGGGTCAGCTTACGCTGCATATGATAACCGCATACCCCGCGTACTAGCGAGGGTACGCCAATTAATTGGTCGAGTACATGCGGTTCGTTTTCATTCATACATTCATACATGCTTACTACAATACAATACAATACATTCATTTTACCAAGCATACTTACGACAATACATACAAGGAATACAATGCAAGTCATTCATTCATACTTACCATACTCACCGCATTACGGAGATACAATTCTCCATACATACAAAGGTCTTGTTAGCCTTATTACACACCGGGTTAATCGGGTGTTCAATACTTTTACTCCGGGTCAATGACTTACGATAGTCAAGACCAATACAAATACAATACTTACTTCTTACATACTTTACTTCCAGTTAAGTCGGTATGACCTCCGGGCAGGGATTACTACATCCCACCACCGGGCTTTAGGGTGGCCCACTAATCCAGGATGCTACCCATCAAGGGATTTGGTCCAAGGAAAAGATTATAGCCAGGATTCGGTTCCAACCTCTTGTGTTTCCTTATCCTCACGCGTGGCCGAAACTATATCGGGCTTCTACTCATTCCATTTTACTCATTACTCATGTTAGGAGTTATGTTGTTAGGAATTAGTAGAAGTCCATACTTATTTCCATACATACATACATACATACACAAGTACTCATACTTACACATACACTTCATTTCCATTCATTCATTTCATGAATTATACAAACTAAGTGTTCAAGAGCATAAACAAGAACAATATAGTTTCACAACACAATTATGTGTAATATAAATCCGATTCATGCATTTATCTTGTTGGTGATCACATAAGCACACAAATCGGGGTAACCAAGTTAGGATACAGGGCATGAAGAAATCATACCGTTCACCGTCGTATACGTACTACCGACCGTTCCTTCGAAGATCAACTATTGATTCCTATACATACATGAAGTAGTGTGATCAATGATCTATTATTGATCTAACTTACTCCTTCTTTGTTACTTTCAATGTATACTTACTACTTCATTACTTTCATACTTGGTTTAAAACCATTCTTTCCCTTACTACTTCTTAAACTTGTTTCCTTACACACTTACTTACTTTATTCCATTAATGGTGTACTACTATTATATATATGCATATATGTGTATAGGCATATATATATTCGTATATATGATAACTATAATCTATAATTAAAACACATTTTTTGTCTCGACGGACTTGCGACCGACCTTGCAAGTCCTGTCCATTCCAGAAGGCTACATCGGGTGAAATTCCAGGGCCGACCGAACTTGCAAGTCCGGTCGCAAGTTTTGGTCCATTCCAGTAGCTTACATCTGCGGAATTTTCTGGCCGACCGAACTTGCAAGTCCGGTCGCAAGTTCGGTCCATTCCAGTAGCTTGCATTACGGGAATTTTTTTGGCCGACCGAACTTGCAAGTCGGTCGCAAGTTCGGTCCATTCTAGTAGCTTGCATTACGGGAATTTTTCTGGCCGACCGAACTTGCAAGTCCGGTCGCAAGTTCGGTCGATTCCAGTAGGTTACAGACGGGAGAATTTTCTGGTCTGACCGAACTTGCAAGTCCGGTCGCAAGTCCGGTCGATTCCAGTAGCTCACCCGTCTTTGTAAATCTGGACTCGACCGAACTTGCAAGTCCGGTCGCAAGTCCGGTCCGGCCCAGTAATTCAGTTTTTAAATTCTGTTTTCGATTGCATTCATTACCATTACTTCCCAATCTTTACCAATACTTCCCCACATGATTTAGCACTAGTAAACACTCTAAATCACCTTAATTCATCCCCCAAACTTAACACAATACTTACACTCACTTACACATTTCTTCATTTCATTTCAACACTCATGCTAGTTTCCTCTTCACTTATGCTACAGATTTTTGTTTCCTCTATTATGCTACAGATTTTGTTTCCTCTATTATGCTACAGATTTTCCTCTCAACTCTTATACTCCAATACTCCTCAACTAATGCTACTCTTAGCATCTTAAATACATTAACTTACACCCTAGTTTCCTCCCATTTACAAACTCAATCCAAAAATCTGTTTCAACTACAAAACACTCTTTTACACTCTCCAAATACCTCCTCTTTCTTAAACAATTAAGTCCTCTCTTTTCTACACAAAATTTGACATAGTCTCCCCTATATTTTTAACATTCTCCACTTAAGTTCAGCTCAAATGTACTCATTCTCATAACCTGTTACACAATACATTGTACTCACCATTCAACACTACTACACACATTAAAATTCCTGCACACATACACATTCACTACCCAATGTTTTCCCAAGTTTTAAACATCATTTTCAACTTCAAAAACTGTTACATTCTCTTCTCCAATACACTACTACATTACTACTACTCATTCTCAATTACATTACTCATTTTACTTACTCAAAACTGTTACAATGCAATACACAAAATAACCCAAGGTAAGAGCATTACCTTGACTGTTAGTTTTTTCTTTCTTCTTTCCTTCCTCTTCCTTTCTTCTCCTTTGTTCTCGGTCCCAATGAGACTCACACAACACAAGTGCTACAGCACACAATACATGCCAATACCATTTAGCATTAATTTTATACTAACCCTAGAATTTAAGTTTTAGGGTTTAGAAAAGAGTGTTACCTTCCAATGAGTAGATGGAGTTCTTGACTAGCAAGAGAACAATATTTCTAGTCCAAGAAGGAGCCAAAATCGGCTGAAGCAACAAAGATCCAAGAGTTCAAAAACATGGAAATTCTTATAATGTTAATGAGAGCTAGAAACAATGGATTTTCGAACTTCTTTTTACCTCAAAATGATAAGGAGGTGAAGGTGCTTCTAATGGTGGCTTCAAAACTCCAAATGGTGAATACCCATGAAATCGAAAATGGAGCTTTTGGATTTTGAAAGGATGAAAATGTTCTCCTTTGCATGGGGATTCCAATGGTATAATTTTTGTTGGGTTTGGAGAAGGTTTGAGCACTCAAAGAGAGGAGAGAAGTGAAGAGTTTTGTGGGCTCTCTTCTTTCTCCATGAAAATCGCAAGGTAGAAGAAGAAGGGGAAAAGAGAGAATAGAGAGGAGGGCCACGTGAGAGGAAGAGGGAAAAGTGAGGAGAGACACATTAAGTGAGTGAGGGGGGGGGGAAATCGGATCCCACACACACACAACACAGCTTAGCTTTAACTTTTTATTTGCAAAGTGGACACACTAACTTTGTTTATTTGCATTCTCACCCCACAACTTACCGGTTGTTACAGTTTCCACTAACCGGTACCCGTTTCCGGAATTTTCTCGTTTAATTAATTTTATTGGTTCTAAAGCTTCACTAATATTTATTAGTGACTATTTAGTTGACCAAAATTATTACGAGTCTATTTGACCCGCTTAAAGTCACGTTTTCCCGGTTTCCTCGAAAAACGCGCTTTAAGGTTCGTTTATGCTTTTAACCCATTTTAAAGTTCCGTTTTCTTCGGGATTTGTTCCCTCGTATTTATTTAAGTGTAATTAAGCCTTTAAAAATATACTTAGCCTAATTAATCACTGTTTTTAATACGGGGTATTTCAGGTCGATAGGGGGGGAATAAAGCAAATACAGGTAGCGATCAAAAGTAGGGAAGTAAGGATAAGATATTTATCAGATATTTTGTAGGCCTACCAAGATATTTTGTGCCAGGCTGGCACAATGTGATAAGCCAGAAGGCCTGTAAGAAAACACTATAAATAGGGGTTCACCCCTCAATAAAAGGCACGCGAACAATACCTGAGAATTTCCACTGTTGCATCGGTTTTACGAATCTTTGTACTCTCCTTATTCGGTAACAAGGTAACTCGGTAGAACTCGACAATAGATTAGAATTTCAACTAGTGAATTACGTGAGAGGGCTGTTTGAGAGTCTAGGGATCTATACCATTTCAGTAGTATAGAATTGTTAAGTGTCAACCAAGGATGTTAAGCAAAGACACAATGTGTAATGTCGGTTATCACGTTTAGGATAGTGACGTTTGTTGTAAAGTGAAGTTAGTGAGAAACTTGAGTACAAGTTCTCGGTATATTAAAGCACAGGTATTTATTCCACTGGTAATGTAGTGTTGTATGCGTGGGACATACATGATACAGTTAGCATCAACACGCACATAAAATAACTCAACGGTGCACAAGAGTAATACAACATTTTACATTAATTATCTTGGTCGTTATTTCAAACAACAGATAGCACACAAGCCGGTGTAATCCGGTAGCAAACAGGTTGCAAGAATCCCATACCGTTCACCGTAGATTGCAGTTGATTATACCCTGGTCAACGTCTGGTCAAGTATAGTCTTAGAATATGATTAACTGAGAGTGTTATTTTATGTTATATTTTATTGGATTCATGAAATGATTTGTATTCGTTATTCCATGTGAGGTTTATTCCCTTATGCCTAAGGAGTTTTCGTTACTTCTTAACCTTATTAATAATTAAGGTGTTTATATATATTTCCAAATCATATAGTCTTCATCATTAACTCATATTGTGTGGTAATTTCTTTTTAATTACTTATGATTTATTGTATAACTCATTATGTTATTCCCTTTTGATTTATTTACAAATCCTTTGATATATATATATGTAAATATTTATTGATGTGTTATTTATGTTACTTGTTTATAATTGTCTAGATGCCATAATAACTTTATAATTTCTCAACTATATTTATATGCCATACATGGACATAATTTTCTTATAGTTTTTTATTATTCCCCCTTTTAACCATAAATAATATTTATTGGCTATCTTTAAATTCCTTATAACTATATAAGCCATAGTTTTAAATCCATAATCCCTCAAATCAAAATTCTTCTTCCTATTTCTTCCAAATATCCACTTAGGACCTATACTTATTTAAATTTAAATACTTAACCTTATATTTCGGTCCTTTACAAAATAACCCTAATAATTCATAAACTTACATTTAAACTCTAATCTCATATATTATATAGTTTTAATTCTTTATTTAATTATATTACTAAACCACCTTTAATAATTCGGTTTATAATAGTTAAACCTTATATCTTTTCGAAAATTACAATTTGGCCACTCAAATTTTCGGCCTTAAAATAATCTTTTCTATAATTACAATTTACCACAAAATCTTATAACCTTTACATAATATCTTATAAACTATAGTTTTAATAATAATTTCCTTTAATTGCCGAAATGCAAATATATTTTCTTTAATTACAATTCTAACCCCAAGTATTTCGGCTTTGACATAAACTTTACATTATTTACATTTTCACCCCAAAACTTTATAATAGTTACTTAATAGCTTATAAACTATAGTTTAAATATTTAATTCCTCTAAATTTCAGAAGTGTACTTTATAATTCTACGAATTATGGATTCGCCCCATATTAAACTCCAAATTTTCATAATAACTTTTATAAATTACAAAATAGCCCCAAATTTTATAAATTGTTATTTTAACTTCTAAACACCTATTTAATTCACACAAAATTCATAATATCAATTCCTACCTATTATTATATCATTATTATGTCGATGACACATAATACTTTCGGCTATTTACATATATTCCCATAACTTCTAAAAATTATATTTTACCAGATAACTTTTTAAACTAGTCATTTAAACACTAGTAATTATTTTCAACTTACCCAAAATTCATAATATAAGTTTATACTTTCTATTATATCAAAATTCACCTAATCTAATATACACCTCACGGCTTTAATTTAATTTGCCCACCAAGTTTTGGTAAATTACATATTTTACCCTTAAACTTATAAACTTAATATCTCATGTATTAAAATACCTAATTAACTTATCCAAATATTTTATAACATCTTAATACATAGTATTAAGCTATAATACACCAAATTAATCCATATATTTTCGGCGATTATATTTTAGCCAATTAATTACCTTAAAACTCCTTAAATCAATTTTAAACCTTAATTTCATCTTTAATTTATCAAAAAACATAATTAAATCCTCCTAAATTTCGGCTTTAATTTTATAAAATGATAATTAATGGTTTAATGTTATAAAACATAGTTTAAACCATAGATCTACATATATATGCTTGAATAAATTACTTACTCTCTTAGTAATTGATTTCCTTTTGATTTCTCCTTGGATCTTTGGCCACACAACCTTGATCTACACTCCTTTGTAGGTGCCTTGAATATTAGAACAAGGATACCTTAAGTTAACCTTGAATTCCCAAATAAACCCTAAGGACTTTACTAAGGTATTACGTATATAATTTATATAAAAGATTAGGATCTACCTTGATGACTCAAAATGGAGTTCAAGAACAATGTATTTTCGGCCTTGACAAGTGAAATACCCCAAATCTAATAAACATTATAAAACCATTATTTAATGGAAAATAATCCAAATATAAATCATTTCACGTACGCATGCAAACCCATGCATGAGAACGTTACGTAAAAATAGTCGTTTCACCATAAACGCTAAAACGCCTTAGAAACATGTGATCAAGCATGACCTTGTATGACCTTCTAAAACTCAAACTAAATGGTCATACACTCATTATATGAATATATAAACATATTCCCTAGGCTACATTCAGTCAAAAACGCAAAATGCTCGGGAGTGCTCACGCACGCCCCTTAAAGCATAAAAGGCCCGGAGGAGTGCCGGGGTGGCACGAACTCCTATAAAATTAATTCTTAGAGTTCCTAACATCATTAATAATCATTCTAAAGAGAAACCACGAGCTAGTTTCTCAAAATTCAACAAAGTGCTCGGGGGAATTTTAACGCTCCTTTTTGCCTGGGAGTGTCCCGATGGCCCGTAAATTATGTCGTGGGTTGATGTAACCCCATATAACTCAATGTAATGTCTTAATATATCATTATTTACTATGATAAGTGTTTATAAACACTTGGAACTCATAAAGACAATTATTTCCCAAAATTTTCTTTAGAGCACAAAACACACCTTCGGGTGTCACTAAAACGCGTTTTACGCAATTACCTTGTAGTTTTTGACATGCCACGAATTAAGAAACTTAAATAGGGTTAAATTGACCCTCTAAATCAGTTGAAGGAAGTGTCAAACAAGGTGCTCTATAGGGGGCGATTTTATGTCCAAAAACTAGTATAAAACTTACATTAAAAATTTATAAAAGGCATAAAACATGGTGACTCACCTTCCCATGTGCTATATTACTTAATGGAAAAGAATGTATGTCTCAATGACCTCCATGCTGTCGAAATAATGCAAGGAAACAAGGCCATGTTAGCTAGACAAAAACAAAATGAAAAAGGTAAAAGTAGATCTAGATTCCACCTTTTTGATTTCTTAAATTCATGTGACCAACCTTGCTTGTATTTGCTCTTCATTACCGGTTGAGAGGCTCCATTCAGCCCTTGAATTCGTCCACCTACAAGAGAGAAGAAGACAAGCATAACATAGAAAAAATCAAAAGAACAAACCTTACCTAAATTTCTTTGTCTTCTAGCTCACATTATTTTCTTCCACCTTGCCTTGTCACACCACATGGCCGAAAACATGCATAGAACATGGGCATTTATTGAGCCAATAACCCATGGAATAAACTAATGAAAAGACTAGTCAATTTACATTAAAAATTAACAAAACAAAAATCAAGCAAACATACCTTATGTTATACGGTTGCACTCATTCCTTCCCTTGCCCACTCCATTTCCGAATTGGTAAGACTCCTTACTCTCTCTTCTTCCTTCATCTTCTTCCTTTGAAGCTCTTAAGTCCATTAATGGATATTTAACTTCTATCTTCATCTTTAAGGTAATTTTCTAGCATTTCTTGCCAAGCCTTGAAGCAAAACTCTTCCTAGCACACCATAGCATTTCGGAATCAACTAATACTCCAAGGAGGTTGTCTAAACCAACATTAATCCAAGGAGCATCTCAAGGTTATCTTAAGGTAGTTTTCATGCTTGAAAATCCTTAAAGCACATTTTATGTGCAACCGATTTCTACATCTTCTAAGGTTCTTTTCTTCTTCATTTTCATGAAGGAAAGTTGGTTTTTCATCTACCTTAAGTGAGCCAAATTTATAGGAGAAAAGCTTAAGGTAAATCCTTGCAAAAACTACTCACAAATCTACTTAAGATATTTGTTAAAGGTCTAACTCCTAAACTCCTCCACCTCTTGCATAAAACGAAGTGGAGCATCAAGATCCCTTGGAGAAAGCTTGGAGATTCAATAAGAGTTCAAGCACTTAACCATCCTTGTTAAGAAGTAAGTTTACTAAGCAAATCTTTAGGTTATAAGCTTTGTTAAGCTTCTAAAAAATTATAAAAAATTATGTACACCTCCTAGGGAACCTAAAACCGAAACTATATGGTATAATATACCAAAAATATAATCTATAACATATATGGAAAATATTTACCTTAAGACACATTTTAATGTCATAAAAATTACCAAGGTTACATCCTTGTTCATACCGAATTGTCTAGGGTAAAAATGCTCTATTTTGAGCTAGGAATCAATATAAGACATTCAATAATTTTAACTTGAGTTATATAACTCATATGAATTTATGTATAGTTATTTTGACATATAAATCTACTTTTATATACTATATGGTAACTATTTAATTATGGCCGAATGGTCTAAGTGAAAAATAGGTTTAATGAGCTACTTATGTATATAAACTTATATTATAAAGTTTGGAGAGTTAAAAATATTTTATTAGTGCTTAAATGGCTAATTAATTAAGTTATGTGGCTAAAATGTAATTTTACAAAGTTTGGTGTATATATTGTGAAAGCCGAGAGTGAGAGTAAGAGTGTTCTTGGGATAAAAATTGATATAATATAAGGTTAGGAATTAGTTTATGAATTTTAGATAATTTAAACAAGTGTTAAAATAACAATTTATAAAGTTTTGGTCTATTATGTAATTTATAAAACTTATTATGAAAGTTTGGAGTTGTTTATGGGCGGAATCATAATTAAGAGAATTATTAAGTCAACCTTCGAAATTTTGAGGAATTAAATATTTAAACTATAGTTTATAAGTTATTAAGTAACTATTATAAAGTTTTGGGGTGAAAATGTAATTAATGGAAAGTACATGACCAAAGCCGAATTACTTTGGGTTAGTTTTGTAATTTATGAATTTATATATATATATATATTCGGCAATTATGGAGAATTAAAATTAAAACTATAGTTTATAAGGCATTATGTAAAGATTATAAGATTTTGTGGTTAAATTGTAATTATAGAAAATATATATATAGGCCGAGAATTTGAGGGGCTAAGTTGTAATTTTCGAAAGTTATAATGTTTAAAAGCTATATACCCAAAATATTAGTGGTGGCTTTGTAATATAATTAAATAAGGAATTAAAACTATATAATATAAGGAGATTAGAATTTAAATATAAAGTTTATGAATTAATGTGGTTGTTTTGTAAGTAACCGAAATGGAAGGGTAATAATTTAGATTTAAATAAATATAGGTCCCATGTGGATATTTGGAGGAATTGGAAAGAAGAATTTTGATTTAAGGAGTTATGGAATTAAAACTATGGCTTATATAGTTATAAGGAATTTAAGGTAACCAATAATTATTATTTATGGTTAAAGGAGGAATAATAAAAACTACAAGAATTTTATGTCCATGTATGGCATATAAATATAGTTAAGAGATTATAAGTTGTTATGTCACCAAGACAATTAAAAATAAATAACAAATATAGTACATGAATAAATAAATACATATATGTACATTAAAGGATTTATAAATAAATCAAAAGGAATAACAAATAAGTTATACATTAAATCATGAGGTAATTAAAAGAAATAAACTCACATGAAATAACAAATACGAAATTTGTTTGACCAGACGTTGACCGGGAACTAAACAAGTACAGTCTACGGTGAACGGTATGGGATTCTTGTAACCTGTTTTCTACCGGATTACACCGGCTTGTGTGCTATCTGTTGTTTGAAATAACGACCAAGATAATTAATGTAAAATGTTGCTTACTCTTGTGAACTGTTGTATTATTTTATGTACGTGAATGATGCTAACTACAATGTGTATGTCCCACGCATACAAACACTACTATACCAGTGGACTAAATACCTGCGCTTTATTATACCGAGAACTTGTACTCAAGTCTCTCACTAACTTCACTTTATAACAAACGTCATTATCCTAAACGTGATAACTGACAATACACATTGTGTTCTTGTTTATTGTCCTTGTATGACACCTAACAATTCTATACTACGAGAACGAGGAGCCCAGTTGGATCTGGCCATGCATGTTACAGGAGTTGTACCTGTCTCAGGTCGTCTCCTATTCAATTTACGTCATGACAGGAGTTTTGGGTGCACCATGTCATCCACCGGCTGCGTACCGGAACAGTACAAGTGGGGAGGAAGACTTTATTCCTCCGAGGGTTCGATCTCCCACCTTTCTAAATATAGGAGTTAATACGTTATCTTCTGAGGGACTATTACCCAACCTTTCTCTATAACGAGGTCACTATACCTTCACTATATTGACCTACTCTTATACATCTGTCAGTCCCACTGTGTGGACCCGACAACCATCAAATGATTACAGTTCATCTAACTTGACCTCTGAAGTCTTGTTTTATGTAAATTGTTGTCCTTGTATGGATGCTTGTTATATCATACTATGCTTGTTTACAGCTTTACAAAAAAATGAACTGCATGTATTCGACAAAGTAGTTGGTGTGGCCCGGTAGACGATGGGCTGCACGTTTTCCATACCAGCATTGTTTGCTGAGCCCCTTTGGGGGCACCCCCTTTTCAGGTACCTAAAGTTGAGAAGATTACCACACCAAGTGTAGGTGGGTAGATTCAAGTTATGGGAGTCTCCTACTAGTTATTTGTTTTACTTAATTATTGTACCTTTGAGTTTGATTCCTATCGTCGGATTGTATTCGTATTCAGACCGTGACCTTTTGGAGATTGTATTTGGAGTTAGCCTTGTTGGTCACAAGGGTGGCCAACTTCATTGTAATAGACTACCGCCCGTTATTGTATTTATTTCCTCTGCAGTTTATGTTTATTTGGGAGTGATCGTCGTATAGGTTATTGGATTTCGGGTTGGGGTGTTACAAAAAGTGGTATCAGAGCGTATTTACGCTCTGGATACAAGGATACACCGAGATTAGGATTTCTAAAGCTATAGGTTACGGGTTGAGAGATAGTAATAAGGAGTTTAAGTTAGTTTTTACTTAGACTACTATCCAAGGCCAATATTGTGACCACAGTATCTAATATACCTCAACACCCTGCAGATGTCAAGAAGAGGAGGACGTCGCGGACAAACACTGAGGAGTTGCCTGTCAGGCTGGCTGATATTGCTACCTTGATAGCTCAGACATCTGCACAGGCGGGGGTTGCGCGCAGCAGCAGCAGCTACCCCCACCACCACCGCCCAGAGAGAGAGATTGGGTGAAGAGTTTGGCTGATCTAAGGCCAACTGCATTCAAGGGACAGACTAACCCTACACCTTGGAGACTTATATCATGGAGATGGAAACAGCATTCGAGACACTTGCAGTCCCAGCTAGGGAAAAAGTGAGGCTCGCTGCCTTTTACCTGAAAGATGCAGCAAAGATTGGTGGAATATGGTGAAGGCCGACCACCGGATGACCCAACTTTCACTTGGGGACACTACACTGCACTACTGAGGGGCAAGTACTACCCGGCCCACACGAGGATGGTGAAAACTAGGGAGTTTGATGCACTGGAGCAGACGGGAAAGATGACTGTAGATGAATATTATGCGAAGTTTACTTCACTACTCTGACTACTGCCCGGATTAGGTTACTCGGACCAGGTTTTGGTCGACCGGTTTCTACGGGGGACTGAGTCCTCGACTCCAGTTTGGGATGGGACCAATCATTTCCACCAGCTTACAGGTAAAACAGGAGAGACATAAACCAGTTTGAAATTTTATTACCTACTATACCCCCATCATGGGAGATTTGGAGACTGATACCTTGAGATTTCAGGAATGTTACCATGCTGCCTCCTTGTGGAGATTACATGCAAAAGAAGGGATGCTTTGAGCTCCAAAAGAGAAAGGACGGACCCCTGGCAGCGAGGATGCCAAGCAAGGAAACTCCAACAGAAGGAACAAGCCCTTTCAAAAGGCCAGGGTCCTATCAAGGGAAGGGGAACCAGACTACTGGGAACCCCCCTTCAGGAATCTACGGGGCAACAAACTCACAGAAAACCTACCCATCTAAGGGTAGGCACTCTAACCAAGCATTAAATTTGAAACTTTTGTGATTACTTCAGTACCGTTGGGATATATAATTGACCTCGATTGTAATAGGTTCTGGACATGGCTCAAACATGGGCCAGAGGTTTGTCCGCCACTTCAACTGTAGACAGTGTGGAAAGGATCACCCCGGCGTGGACTGCCAAGGGGAGAAAGTCCAGTGCCGCCATTGTCAGATATGGGGACACCGCCTTCGATTGCATTAAAACCCGAGAGCAGGAACTACCCGCTCGGGAGCAAAGCAAACACCGGCCACAAGAATGGAGCCAGCGATACTCGCCCTCCACCAACAAACCAAACTCAGGGAAATAAGGGCAGGGCCCAGCATCGGGACCCGCCTTGCTTGTCATGGACCGCTCAGATGAAGCTGGTACTTCTACCAACCTAGGTAATTCTAAACCCATACGAACATGTCATTGAGCAATGAATGTTGTGAATGAGTGCTTGCATGCCTTAATGCCTAATTGAGTAGGAAAGAACTAATAAGACTCACTAGTAGAATTTTAACCACGTAGGACTATAAGATATGCTTTCCTATCCCCACACCGCCCCCTCCCTCCCTGGAAGAAAACATTATCAAAGCACAAAACCAGGGAACGAACAATGTAAGGTTATCCAACCAGGGTTAATACTACTCAAAGAATACCTAACGCCGGAAACACAAATTGCAATCATCAGAAGATGTCAAGAACTGGGACAGGTCCCAGGAGGGTTCTACACTCCCGAATTTCCAGGAGGATCAAAAATGAAGCTGAAAATGATGTGCTTAGGAAGGATTGGAATCCTTACTCAAAGACCTACCAGGATACAAGAAATGGAGATGGAGCACAACTACCAAAAATCCTAGAAGAGTTTTTACAAATTGTGGAACAAGCAGTTAATACAGCACAACAGCTAGAAGAAGATCCAGTTCCCATCTAAGGGCTGATCTATGTATCATCAACTTCTATGAAGAAGGAGGCCGCTTAGGACTACATCAGGACAAGGATGAAACACAAGGGTCCCTCGATCAGGGGATACCAGTATTGTCTTTGTCAATTGGAGATGACGCAGAGTTTCTTTATGGCGAGCAGAAGCTTGTGGACCTTGCGAAGAAATCATATTGAATTCAGGAGATGTTTTAATAATGGGTGGAAAGTCAAGGTTGCTATACCATGGAATCAAAAGGATTAAACTAAACACAACACCTTCGACAGTGATAAACACCACTCACATGAAACCAGGAAGATTAAGTTTGACTTTAAGAAAGTACTAGTGTTGTAATTGTTTGTGACATCTGAAAGAAGATCATCTCATCAATGAAGCATTATTGTTATGAAAAGTGAATGTTTTTCGACCTCCATCATATGCCAAAGTACTTACCCAGATTCTATTGTTAGGTTGTGCTAAGGAGACGGAAGGTGCCTTAAGTATACTTACTGAGGAGGAGGCCAGCAAGGGCGGCGCGATCCTCACTAGTACCTTTCCTGTCAATGGAGTGGCTGCATTAGTATTGTTCGACTCCGGAGGCTCACATACTTTCGTTTCGCTTCGCTTGCGGGAAGTTGGGGCTAGACGCTGTAGAGTTACCTGATTTTAACCGTGGCACTCCCGTCTAAGGAGAAGGTCAGTTGCACTCGTCTTTATAGAGGAGCCACTATCCGTATTAAGGAGGAGGAATTTCCCATTGACCTTATTGAGTTCAGAGGTCTATGATTCGACATTATAGCCGGGATGGACTGGTTGGGGCGGCACAGAGGTCGCATTCTTTGTGCAGAGTGTAGACTGTTACTTAAGAGCCCATCAGGAGTGACAGTATCTTACCGCCAGAGCCCTAGAGCACCATCAATAAAAGTGATATCTGCTATGTCCATGTACAAGCAAGTCAGGACAAAGGAAGTATATTTATGCTATGTTCAGGATGTAGAGCACGACCCTGATTTTGATCCAGACATGCCAGTAGTGTCAGAATTTCCGGATATTTTTCCAAAGGAACTTCCAGGCTTACCACCATCCAGAGAGGTAGAGTTCTCCATTGAATTACTACCAGGTACCGGTCCCATAGCTAAGGCACCGTACCGTATGGCACCAGCAGAGATGGCTGAGTTGAAGGAACAAATGAAGGATTATTAGACAAGGGATACATACGACCTAGCGTATCTCTTGGGGAGCACCTGCTTTTGTGAAAAAAGGATGGAAGCCTTCGGTTGTATCGATTACAGAGAGCTTAATGCAGTATCAGTGAAGAACAAATATCCACTACCACGAATTGACGATTTGTTTGATCAGTTGAGAGGAGCAAAGGTGTTTTCCAAAGATCGATTTGAGATCAGGGTACCATCAGATACCTATCAGGGAGCAAGACATAGAAAAGACAGCATTCAGAACACGATATGGTCACTATGAGTTTACAGTTATGCCTTTTGGCTTGTCAAATGCACCGGCAGTCTTCATGGATTTAATGAACAGATTATTCAGGGAGCACTGGACAAGACCGTGGTTGTATTCATCGATGATATCCTAATTTATTCAAAGTCTAAGGAAGAGCATGAGAGTCACCTTCGACATGTACTCGAGATCTTAAGGGAGAACCAGCTTTATGCTAAGTTCTCCAAGTGTGAGTTTTGGTTAGACAGAGTTTCCTTTCTAGGACATGTTATCTCAGACGTTGGATCGCAGTGGATCCAGCAAAAATAGAAGCAGTTCACACCCTGGCCTAGGCCAAAGACAGTGACTGATATCAGAAGTTTTTCCTTGGGTTAGCAGGTTACTACAGAAGGGTTGTCAGAGACTTCTCCAAAATAGCAAAACCTATGACTAGTTTAATGAAGAAAGACGCACCATTCACATGGACTACAGAATGTGAGACCTCATTCCAGTATTTGAAGGATGCTTTGACATCAGCCCCAATTTTGACTATACCTGAAGGCACAGAGGGTTATGAAGTTTACTGTGATGCATCAGGCGAGGATTAGGGTGTGTACTCATGCAGAATGGGAAGGTAGTCGCCTACGCTTCCCGACAGCTGAAGAAAATGAGGAGAACTATCCTACACATGACTTGGAGCTTGGAGCAATTGTTTTTGCATTGAAGATCTGGCGCCACTACCTCTATGGTGTCCAGATGACCGTATACTCGGATCATAAAAGTTTGAAATGCGTATTCACCCAGAAGGATTAAACATGAGACAAGAAGATGGGTTGAATTTCTCAAGGATTACGACATCGATTTGCAGTACAAAGAAGGAAAAGCTAATGTAGTAGCAGACGCATTGAGTCGACGAGCACATTCCTTAAATGCCACTGTGGCTAGCTCGAGCCTTATAGACGACATACGTAGCGCACAGCAGAATGATCAGCGAATGATGGAGATCAGTCAGAAGTTGTCTGACGGTACATTTGAGGAGGGAAGTATGAGTTCCAGCTACACGATGATGGGTTGATCAGATTAAAGGGCAGATTGTGTATTCCCAGGACAGCACAGATATAAAGGAGCATATTCTTCAAGAGTCCCACACTTCTTCCACATCTGTCCATCCAGGAGCTTCTAAGATGTACAAAGATCTAAAGAGGTATTTCTGGTGGAGTGGTATGAAGGGCGACGTGACAGAATATGTGATTCGATGTCTCACTTGTCAGAAAGTGAAATTCGAACATAGACGACAGAAGGTATGGTACAGTCTATGCCAGTTCCAGAGTGGAAGTTTTATGATATCTCTATGGACTTCGTGGTGGGACTACCACCAGACGGAGAGAGGACTAACATGATATGGGTTGTTTGTTGATCGACTGACTAAAGTTGCTAGGTTTATTCCGATGAAGGCACTTGGAAAGTGCCAAAGTTGACAGAACTATTTGAGAAGGAGATTATCAGACATCATGAAGTACCAAAGACTATTGTTTCAGATCGAGATACTAGATTTCTCTCACGATATTGGCGAGCTACTTGTGAAGCACTTGGAACTGAATTGAAGCTTAGCACAGTATTTCATCCTCAGACAGATGGTCAATCAGAGAGGACTATTTAGACCTTAGAGGACATGCTACGAGCATGTGCCTTGGATTTTCAGGGTAGCTGGATATAGGTACACCTGATTGAGTTTGCATACAATAACAGCTATCACGCCTCTATACAGATGTCACCCTTTCAAGCACTATATGGCAGACCGTGCCGCACACCATTATGCTGGGACGAGTCTAGTGAGACCGTCATCATTGGGCCTGAGTACTTAGAGCAAGTTCAGGCAGAAGTACAACAAATCAGAAATAATAAACAGCACAAGATAGAAGAAATCGTATGCTGATGAGAGACGACGAGACCTTGAGTTCGCAGTTGGCGACCAGGTATTTCTACGAGTATCACCCATGAAGGGTGTATTCATATTTGGACAGAAGGGCAAGCTAAGCCCGAAATTTGTAGGACCCTACGCTATCACAGAGCGGGTGGGCCTTGTGGCATATCGACTTGATTTGCCAGCAGAATTGGGCAAGGTACATAACGTTTTTCACGTGTCTCAGCTTAAGAAATACATGCCTCATCCTTCTCATGTTCTACAACCAGAGACACTATCATTAGAACCAACAATGCGGTACGTGGAAACACCGCAACGAATCTTAGATAGAAAGACACGAGAGACTCGAAACAAGTCTGTGAGCCTCGTGAAGGTTCTTTGGTCGAACATGATTTGAGGAGGCCATATGGGAACTAGAAGCGGATATGCGAGCAAAGTTTCCCTCATTATTTACCGACTAACACTTTAGTCTAGGGTACGGTGGCGTACCCCTCTTTTTGGGGGGTAGAGCCTTTTTCGTTTGTGAGTTTATTATGCATCTTGTTGCACTTCTGTGCATTTCTATGACACCTTGTCTTGTATATGTTCTTGTGTAACACTGTATTTGAATGTACTTTGTACTTCTACTTGCTGATGTGTACATCGTTACACTACAATGGAAAGTTTATGTGCACTACGCTGCACTATTTGAAATGAAATGTGATTGTGTTCTTACATTACACTACATTGTAGGTATATGATATGACCTTCCAAAGTATTCCTATGTGTTTGATGTACACTGTGAATTTAGGAATATAGAGACTTGGGACTTGATCCCTAAAACTAGATTGAGTCGTGGATACTTAACGGAACTGGCTTCCCCCACAACCTTAAAATTTAGATATGAGACTTCGGGGCGAAGTCCATTTTAAGGGGGTAGTTTGAAATACCCCAAATCTAATAAACATTATAAAACCATTATTTAATGGAAATAATCCAAATATAAATCATTTCACGTACGCATGCAAACCCATGCATGAGAACGTTACGTAAAAATAGTCGTTTCAACATAAACGCTAAAACGCCTTAGAAACATGTGATCAAGCATGACCTTGTATGACCTTCTAAAACTCAAACCAAATGGTCATACACTCATTATATGAATATATAAACATATTCCCTAGGCTACATTCAGTCAAAACGCAAAATGCTCGGGAGTGCTCACGCACGCCCCTTAAAGCACGAAAGCCCGGAGGAGTGCCGAGGTGGCACGAACTCCTATAAAATTAATTCTTAGAGTTCATAACATCATTAATAATCATTCTAAAGAGAACCCACGAGCTAGTTTCTCAAATTCAACAAAGTGCTCGGGGGAATTTCTTAACGCTCCTTTTTGCCCGGGAGTGTCCCGATGGCCCGTAAATTATGTCGTGGGTTGATGTAACCCCATATAACTCAATGTAATGTCTTAATATATCATTATTTACTATGATAAGTGTTTATAAACACTTGGAACTCATAAAGACAATTTATTTCCCAAAATTTCTTTAGAGCAAAAAAAAACACCTTCGGGTGTCACTAAAACGCGTTTTACGCAATTACCCTTGTAGTTTTTTGACATGCCACGAATTAAGAAACTTAAATAAGGTTAAATTGACCCTCTAAATCAGTTGAAGGCAGTGTCAAACAAGGTGCTCTATAGGGGCCGATTTTATGTCCAAAAACTAGTATAAAACTTACATTAAAAATTATAAAAGGCATAAAACATGGTGACTCACCTTCCCATGTGCTATATTACTTAATGGAAAAAGAATGTAGGTCTCATATGACCTCCATGCTGTCGAAATAACGCAAGGAAACAAGGCCATGTTAGCTAGACAAAACAAATGAAAAAGGCAAAAAGTAGATCTAGATTCCATCTTTTTGATTTCTTAATTCATGTGACCACCTTTGCTTGTCCTTGGCTCTTCATTACCGTTGAGAGGCTCCATTCAGCCCTTGAATTCGTCCACCTACAAGAGAAGAAGAAGACAAGCTAACACAGAAAAAATCAAAGAACAAACCTTACCTAAATTTCCTTGTCTTCTAGCTCACATTATTTTCTTCCACCTTGCCTTGTCACACCACATGGCCGAAAACATGCATAGAACATGGGCATTTATTGAGCCAATACCCATGGAAAAACTAATGAAAAGACTAGTCAATTGACATTAAAAATAACAAAACAAAAATCAAGCAAACATACCTTATGTTATACGGTTGCACTCATTCCTTCCCTTGCCCACTCCATTTCCGAATTGGTAAGACTCCTTACTCTCTCTTCTTCCTTCATCTTCTTCCTTTGAAGCTCTTAGTCCATTAATGGAGATTTAAACTTCTATCTTCATCTTTAAGGTATTTTCTAGCATTTCTTGCCAAGCCTTGAAGCAAAACTCTTCCTAGCACACCATAGCATTTCGGCATCAACTAATACTCCAAGGAGGTTGTCTAAACCAACATTAATCCAAGGAGCATCTCAAGGTTATCTTACTAAGGTAGTTTCATGCTTGAAAATCCTTTAAAGCACATTTTAGTGCAACCATTTCTACTTCTTCTAAGGTTCTTTTCTTCTTCATTTTCATGAAGGAAAGTTGGTTCTTCATCCACCTTAAGTGAGCCGTAATTTATAAGGAGAAAAGCTTAAGGTAAATCCTTGCAAAAGTACTCACAAATCTACTTAAGATCTTTGTTAAAGTCTAACTCCTAACTCCTCCACCTCTTGCATAAAACCGAAGTGGATGAAATACCCCAAATCTAAATAATATTATTAAATCATTATTTATTGGAATATAATCCAATATGAATCATTTCAAGTACACGCATGCAAACCCATCATGAAAACGTTACGTAAAAATAGTTTCTCCATAAACGCTAAAAAGCGGTCAAAACATGACCTTGTATGACCCTCTAATATTCAAACAAAGTCATAGAATTATTATATGAATATATAAATATATTCCCTAAGCTATAGTCAGTCATAAACGCAAAACGCTCGGGAGTGCTCACGCACGCCCCTTAAAGCACGAAAAGTCCGGAGGAGTGCCGAGGTGGCACGAACTCCTATAAAATTAATTCCTAGAGTTCCTAACATCATTATTAATCATTCTAAAGAGACCCATGAAGTGGTTTCACAAAATTAAGCAAAAACCACATGAGGATTTTCTTAGCGCTCCTTTTTGGCCCGGGAGTGTCCCCATGGCCCGTAAATTATGTCACGGGTTGATATAACCCCATATAACTCAATGTAACATCTTATATATGTTTATTTACTATAATAAGTGTTTACAAACACTTGTAACTCATAAAAAACAATTGGTTTCCCAAAATTTTCCTAGAGCACAAAAACACACCTTCGGGTGTCACGACGAAAATGCGTTTTACGCAATTACCTTGTAGTTTTTGACATGCCACGAATTGGTAATTCTTAAATAGGGTTAAAATGACCTTCTAAATAAGTTGGTGTGTGACTAGTCAACAAGGCTCTCTATAGGGGCCGATTTGAGAGCAAAAACTAGTATAAAAATTGCATTAAAAGTTTGTAAAAGGCATAGACATGGTGACTCACCTTCCCATGGTGTATATTACTTAATGTCAAAGTATGTAGGTCTCATATGACCAGCAAGCTGTCGAAATTAGGCCATGGAATAAGGCCATGTGAGCTAGAACAAAAACAAATGAGAAAAAGCAAAAAGTAGATCTAGAATTCACTTTTCTAGATTCCTTCTTTTCCATGTGACCTAACATGCTTGTCCTTGGCTCTTCAATGTCAATTAAGACACCCCATTTGACCCTTGAATTCGTGACTCTACAGGGAGGAGAAGACAAGCCTAACTTAGAAAAATCAAAAGAATAACTTACCTAAATTACCTGTCTTCTAGCCTCACATTTTTCCTTTCCAACTCTTGCCTTGTCACACCTCACATGTCCGATTTCTATGCTGGGAAAGAGGACATTTATTGAGCCAATCAACCATGAAATAAACTAAGAAAAAGTGAAGTCATTTGACATTAAAAATTGATAAAACAAAATCAAATTCCAATTGCCCTCTTTCATTTACGTGAGCTAGGTCTCATTTCCTCCTTGCACATTTCCTCCACGGTTTGGTAAGGCTCCCTCCTCTCTCTTCTAGCTTCATCTTCTTCCTTTGAAGCTCTTAAGTCCATTAATGGAGTTTTAACTTCTATCTTCATCTTTAAGGTAATTTCCTAGCATTTCTTGGCAAGTCTTGAAGCAAAACTCTTCCTAGCATAACAAGGTGTGTTCGGCATCAATTAGATCTCCAAGGGGGTTGTCCAAAACAACATTATCCAAGGAGCATCTCAAGGTTATCTTAAGGTAGGTTTCAAAGCTTGAAAATCCTTAAAGCACATTTTTATGTGTAAACAAGTTCTACTTCTATAAGTCTCTTTTCTTCTTCATTTTGATGAAGGAAAACTTGTTCTTCACCTACCTTAGGAGTGCCGAATTTATAAGGAGAAAAGCCTAAGGTAAAGTCTTGAAACTACTTCCAAATCTACTTAAGATCTTTATTCAAGATCTAACTCCTAAACACTCTTCACCTCTTGCATAAAAACCGAAGAGGAGCATCAAGTTTACCTAGGAGAAAGCTTGGAGATTCAAGAAGAAGTTCAAGCACTTAACCACCTTTGTTAAGAAGTAAGGTTACTAAGTAAATCTTTATGTTATAAGCTTTGTTAAGCTTCTAAAAAATTGACAAAAATTATGTACATCTCCTAGGCTAAAAATACCGAAACTATATGGTTTTATATGCCAAAATATAATCTATAACATATATAGAAAATATTTACCTTAAGACACATTTTGTGTCACAAAATTTATTTATGTTACAAATAAAATAAGGCCGAAATGTCTAGGGCAAAATGTTTTATTTTGAGCTAAGAATCAATATAAGACCTTACAATAATTTATACATGAGTTATATGACTCCTATGAATTTATTTATAATTATTTAGACATATAAATCCACTTTTATATAACATATGGTCTCATTTAAAATATGGCCGAATGCTCTTAGTGAAGGTTTAAATGGAATTTAATGAGCTACTTATGTATATAAACTTATACTATAAAGTTTGGTGAGTTTTAAAAATATTATTTAGTGCTTAATGGCTAATTAATTAAGTTATGTGGCTTAAATGTAATTTTTACAAAGTTTAGTGCAAATATTGTGAAAGCCGAGAGCTAAAGGTGTATTTAGTGAATTATGATATAATATAGGTTATTAGATTAAGTTTATGAATTTTTAGATAATTTAAACAAAGCCTTAAAATAACTTTTATAAAGTTTTGGGCTATTATGTAATTTATAAAAGTTGATATGAAAGTTTGTAAATTATTAGTGGCGAATTGATAATTAAGAGAATCATTGAGTTCACTTTCGAAATTTTGAAGGATTAAATATTTAGGCTTTAGATTATAGTTATTAAGATACAATATAAAGTTTTGGGTGGATGGTGAAAATGTAATTAAGGAAAAATAAATGACATAGCCGAATTACTTTGGGGTTAGTTTGGGTAATTTAAGAATTTATATTATAATATTCGGCATTTATGGAGAATTAAAATTAAAACTAACTATAGTTTATAAGACATATGTAAAGATATAAGATTTTGTGGCTAAATTGCAATTATAGAAAGTAATAAATATATGCGAGATTTTGAGGGGCTAAGATGTAATTCTTGAAAGTTATAATATTTATAAGTTATGTCCAAAGATTAGTGGTAGTTTTGTAATTAATTAGATGAGGAATTAAAACTATGTTATATAAAGAGATTAAATTTAAGTGTACAGTTTATGAATTAATGTGGTTGTTTTGTAAATAACCGAAATACGTTTAAGAATTTAGATTTAAATAAATATAGGTCCTATACGGTATTTGGAGGATTAAGAAGAAAGAATTTTGATTAAAGGAATTATGGAATTAAAACTATGGCTTACATGGTTATAAGGAATTAAAAGATAAACCATAAATATATTTATGGTTTAAAAGGAGAATAATAAAACTATAAGAATTTTATGTCTATGTATGACATATAAATATAGTTAAGATTATAAGTTGTTATGTCACCTAGACAAATAAAATAAACAACAAATGCAATAAACACATATATGTGCATTAAAGGATGTATAAAATAAATCAAAAGGAATAAAAAATAAGTACATAAAATCATGAGGTAATTAAAAGAAATAAACCTCATGTAACATCCCTTTTCATAAATACAATTAATACCTAAACATCATCTACATATACACAACCTTTCGAGCATTTACCGCAGAAGTCTTAAACCATGTGGTAAACCCAAGAGATGCTACCGCCGTCACGTGCCCAACGCACGTGATAAGGCCTTCAAACCACTAACCAACAGTCGATCGAACGCTGTTGTGATGACGAGATAGCTTACCAGGTAACAGTCTAATTCAAAACTCAACTACAACTGTGAGCAACTCTACAACCCAGTGCTTAGCCCAAGTTTTATCAGAAATCACAAACTTCAGTCTACCCCAGCCCGCCCTTCGTCTTCGAAATTCCAATCTACACACCTGAAAAAAAAAACATTGCTGGAGGGGTCAGCCCAGCTACTGAGATATGTTATCATGCAATCTTCCTGAACCCTCAGAATTAACCCCAGGTATTTGCCAAGTGAGCATGCAGGTTCATTTCATGCAAATTCCAATTTATAAATATATATAACAACATGCTTAACATACAAATTAAACATAGCAATTACAACATCAATATAACGAGGCATAACTTAAGCAACACATTCATCATATTCAGGTTTCAACATAAAATTCCAAGCCAGTCAAACCAGACATAACATGAACATCTCAATCACCATGACCAAGTTTCACACATAGAGATCAAAACAAGTCAGTCGTTGTCAGTGCCTTCTGGCGATTGTTAGCTTAAGTTAGAGATCCTCCAATTCCCATCGCGCGTGTCCTCACATAATTTCTCACGTGTCACATGTTAGGAAATGACACGTACCCTATTAGAAGGTGGGTCAACCTGGGCAGTGGCCCTTATCATATCAACGGCACATAGGCCTCATTGAATCATACCATCATACCAATATCAACGGCACATAGGCCTCATTGAATCATACCATCATACCAATATCAACGGCACATAGGCCTCATTGAATCATACATCATACCAATATCAACGGCACATAGGCCTCATTGAATCATACCAATATCAACCATCACCAATACCAATACCATATTTGAGTGGGCCAGTTTGTCGACATCCACTCGGTGCACCATAACGCGCCGACCAGAAACCCCGTAGGTGTTCTTGTTCCTAGGCTACTCTCAGAACCCCATTCTACCCGTTAGCCAAATACTGGTTAGGGTAGTCATACATATAACACACAAATCATTTAAATCATAGGATTAATGCATTGTCAAGGTCTTTCCAATTTCTTCCTAAAGGTCATTCTTAGGAAGGTATACCTTAAACATCATAAGCAAGCTTTCCATCTCATAATATTGTAACACCATGTTACGTTTCTTTCCAAGTTACTCAGTAGTAATACATCTCTTAATGTATATATCTTGATACTACATGTATCTCTATCCCATTTACATATTAGAGTACTCAATTGGCTAACAGCCCTTTCTCATTCAATTAATCACAAGTATGTCGTAGCGATATCATATCATATGGTGAGGTAATTAGAGTTACCATCACCAATCAACATGCTATATATAATCAACATAGTATTGCACAGAAGAATTTAAACACTCATATCTTCTTGTCACACAGCACATAATTATCCGGACCCGAGGTAACCTTCGGGCCATTCGGATCACACAACAACATACCTGGTATATGCAGCTTTATATAATGTGTCCTAACCGAGAGTATACCGTCATCCACAACTTGTCATGAGCTTCCAATTTTCTGAATCCAAGAGTATGAGAGAAACTTATTATTAATTCTCATCACATTATTATTCTTTGGGTAGTTTCCTATTTAAAGTAATCTAACTCTTTACTTGCCTGTTCCACCAAACTAGTAGTAAGGAATCTGTAATTATTACTACCGAGATTCTCCTATGAATATTCGCTCCTTAAACTATATTTGATAACTTAATCTGTGTGTGGTTAATTTAATCAATATATGTATCCTGTATAAAGTTTTATTTAATCTTAAACATATTTAATGCATCCCAAATAAAAGCCTAATTTATTTGAACAAAATCGTCCTATACCGATTACAAGTTTTCTTAATCAGATTCTCTTCAGAATTTATATCATAATTTAAGGAATTTACAATCATCCTTAACAGGTCCATAACACTTACTCAAACTTCGAGTTTATTTCAAATTCTGAGGTTACTCGAATTTAGTAGCGCCTTATTCAACTAACACATTAAATTCCTTTGTATATGTTTTCCTTAAATTTCATTAATTTTTATTTAGTTTCCTCATGTTCTTAAGCCTATGGGCTTCTTTTCCCTTCGGCCTAGACTTACCACAAATCTAAAATCCATTTTAATTTCTAGTGTTTATTAAACTTCGTTTTCTTTGTTCTAAATTACCTATGATCTAAGGCCCATTAAATTTTGCTTACGTAAGGTTAGGCTTCAACTTTGGCACGGTTCCCCAACTTATCTAAGTCCTATGTACTAAGTTATAAATCCATTAAACTTTGTCTCATATATTTATTCTAGTTAACTCTTTTATGTTTTTACTAGCGTAATTAGACTATGTTTGGTTGTTTGGGGTTGACCCTAATTTACTCCAACTTATCCACTCTTTAACTTGGGCTTAAACCCGCTACAAAATTCTAATTAAGTTTGAATTATTTTACCACTAACTTCCTTAATTTAATTTTACAGATTTGGATTGTTAACTGTATTAGACCAACTTCATCTTTCTTTCTAAACCCTAAGGCCCAACCAGTTTCTGATAAGTTTCCAGCCCAACTCCATTTGGACTACTAAATTTTCTTTTCCAACTAAAGCTTGATCTAAGATTTAAGCTAACTCGTTACAACTCTTATATCAGTTGGTGACCCTTCCAACCCAATTTTTGTTTGATCATATTTCTAGAGCCCAGTTCGGTTTTACTCAATTTTCTAGCCCGAATACCATTTTTGTTTGGCAGATTTGTCCAGCCCAATTACTTATCTGCTAAGTAAATGACTTTGGACCCAGTATCAAACCCACTTTATTTAATTAAGTCCCAAAGCCATATTAAGTTTGATCAACTCCCAAGAAACCAGATTCAATTTTTTTTTATAAAAAAAATGTTGTGGGTTATTTAAAGCCCAACTCAACTTCAGGTCAAATTTAAGTATTGACCAATTTCGACTCATTTACACATAGTCTAACTCTGACTATATCTAATTTAATTTTGACTTATGTTGACCATTTAAAATCCCATCTTAACGTGGGCTCTAATTTATTAATTAATAATAATTTTTTTTCTTTATTACATACTGACCCTTGCATTTTCAGAATTTACTAAATTACCCTTAAGATTTCTAGAACTTACTAATTCATGCCTAACTTTTCAGAATCATTATTTGGCTCCTAAACTTTCCATAATATCTATTTCTTCCTTGATCTTGTTCGTATCTATAGTTTCAGTTTAACCCCCGAAATTTACCTTAATTCTAATTTACCCTACATTTCCAAACAACCCAAAATTGGAATTTAGGATTTCAAGTTTTGTCAAATCTCTTTTATTTCCAATTTCACCCCACATTTTATTCCACATAATTTTTTAAATTTAACCCCAATTTTTCCTAAATTTCGAATTTCCGTCTAAAATTTCACCACCCTAACTTTTCTAACTTTTCCCCAATTCATGCTACATTCCTAATCCTAATTTTGGGTCTACCAGAAACTCCAATTTTTCTTTACCAACTTCCTGATTTCATCTTTTCGTAGCCACAAGCACCTCACAATTAACCCAAATTTCACAGCACAATAGGATCCCCTAAAACTCTATTTTTGAAGTCATCTTTGGAGATAAACAACTCCACATTTTCGGATGCAATTACAACACCAACAAATTCAAATTTATGAACTAAATTAGAAGCAGAATCTTAAATCACATTAATTAAATAGCAAGGTTAAACTTAAACCCTTTTAGGTTCCGAGGAGTGGGGTCTAAACTTCCAAGTATTCGGCCCTGTTGAAATAATAACGAAGGATTATGCCTTTCTTCCCCATCTGAAAATTTTTGAAGGTAAGGGTTCGAAATGAAAAGAGTTTATTCTACTTACCTAAATCCGCTAGGATTTCTGGGTTTTTCCTTGGGATTTTCTCTCTTTCTTTTCGGATTCAGGCCAAGCAACCAATCTCGGTGGGTTCACCCATGCGAATGAAGAAACGGGTGGGAGAAAGAAACAAAAAGAGCATGGTTAGAGCTTGTTTGTTTTGGAGTAACAAGGAACGGATCGACCAGGGGATGAGCAAAGAAGGAACACAAAAAGGAACAGATTTTTACCTTTAATTTTCGGTTTGAGTAGAGGGAACTACGCCTCCGAAATGAGCACAAATTCGGATCAAATACCAGTAGGGAGTGAGGATGGCGTGGAGCATGTGTTCTCTGTTGACCGGTTAAAATTAACAAAAGAAGAGATGGAGATGTTCCTTGTTCGCCGGCGGAGAGTAACCAAGGAAGGAGAAATAATTGTAGATCTGAACTTAAGGAAGCAGAACAAAGAAGCGTGAAGGAATTGTTTGCCAGTACGGGGATGAATTTTCTTGAGAGAAAAGAAGGAAGAATGGGGAAGAAGAAGGAAGATAGGCGGCTGAGCAATGTTCCTTATTAGGGTTCACAAAATCTAAACGTGAATAATATCTGAATGGAAGTAGAAGTGGGGAGGCGCTGGGCATGTAATTCCAATCGCCAGTTAGGTTCCTATGGGCTGGGCTGAGTTTGGCCCTTTTTTTTTTTACTCCTCTAGTGGCTAGTTTTGGATATTGTTAGTTATTAGTTGATATTAGTAAATTAACATGGCCCAAATGATTTTTTTTTCCTTCATGGTCATATGAATCCCCACACTTCCACATATTAATTTGTGCTATTATTTCATGTAATAATACATATTACACATTGCACAAACTTTTTTTTATTTTTATTATCATTATTTAACTCCTATCTTTAAATACATTTCTTAATATCAGCATTTTACGTGATAACTCATATTACATTGTTATGCAACTTTATCATTTAATTCCTCCCGTAATACATATTATTAAGTTTATTACTTCATGCAATATGGGCATTATAAGTTACGCTAGATTTTATTACTTCATTTCTTTCTTTAATTATATTTTTCAATTTCATTATTTTATGTGAGGTTTAGCAACCTTTATGAACCCTATATTATTTATATAATTATCATTAAGGTTCTATAAAATTCTTAGGTTATGTGTTGTTTACAAACTCATTGTTGGGGCGTATTAGCCTTAATAATTATTTAATTCCACTCCTTTAGTTATATTGTTTCGTTATTACATGTAAAAACTTTAGGTTATACAACCCAATACTTGTTAATTCTATTTTTATTATTTATATCAAACTTATCGGTGAATTTTCCATTATTCACCACATATAAGTATTGCACACTTTATTTTATTATTTCATTATGTCTCTAATATATTCTTTTATTTCATTATTTTATAGGAGGTTTATTAGCCTCTTTAATTCTTACGATCGTTTATAAAATTAATCCCTTAAGTGTATGAGTTGGATGATTCATCTCAATAACATTCTTAACCTTAAATAATTATTTTAGCTTAATTAAATATTTAATTAAGCTTTATTTATTTAATAAATCTTAAGGATATTTCAATCTACCCCCCTTAAAAAGACTTCGTCCCGAAGTCGAATTTTTCTCTAATCAAATCTATCTAGTGAACCAAGGTCTCACATACCTATATATACCCTGTGTTTACCCACTAAGGGTAACATGCATGCTTCGATTCAGGTATCAATGTACTCTACACGATCGCATGAGCTAACATCAACACCACTATCTTCACACTTCCATAATCCGAACTTATAAAATTTCACACCTATTTGTAATTAATGTGTCCACTTGTTGGGAGCTTCAGGAATCATCCAACCCTTACGTGGTCAGCGTAAGTATTGAACTATCCTTCCACCCCAATTTGTGCTCAGTATCACTTGACCTGACCAGGGTCCAGTTCAACCTCGCACGTCCAATTCAAGCAAACAGACAATTAACCAATTTTAGTTATTACCCTACACGCTTCTAGTCATCAAGTGATCAATTCACAAACTAGCATAGCAAATCTAATCACAATCACAATCACAACAATATATTCACCATTAACGCAACACAACAGTAGAACCAGGTTCAACTGGCTCCTACCTCGGTCTCATACCGAGTAACATTCAATCAAGCACATGTCTCAATCTTAAATTCCATACATTCACAATTACCAACAAGATCACAACTTCTTTTATACATCAACATACCAATGTGTGTCATGTAATCTTTACCATGAGCACTCACATACCATGTCAATATATAGCATCCTTGTATGGGACATAGCCACCGTAACCAATGTGGAATATAACCACAACATTACCAATCAATCAATGTATGTCAAGATACAATAACTCACTCACAGGTATCAAAATGCCTTAAACAATACAAGTCAATCAACATGCACCAAGGTGTTATGCACCAAGGTGTCACAGTCCATCTATCTATATACACAATGCATGTATACACACACCAAATCATCACTCAAAATACAATCAACAACACAACGCCACAACAATGTTAGGTGGCTCTACCCCCCTTAAAAAGGGGTTACGCCCACGTAACCCACATACCAAAGACGCTCAAATCTGAGCGCTGGATACTAAGTCGTTGCAGTCATTATCATTCCTTTGGTTTATTTGGTCTTATAATCACATATACAAGGTGGGGGTCTTAAAATATCACAAGCTCTATTCAACTCTAATTTCTTAGGTTTTAACACGTAGAATTAATGGGGTACCTATTCATGGAGTCGAAGAGTATATAAATTGTCATATATTTCCTTAACTCGGCAGGTAAGTATAGCCAGTATAACAATGGGCCCACACGCTTCATGCAATGTATGACCCTACATAATTTAGGCTTCATTTGCCCTTCTCCTTAAATCTGAAGACGCTCTTCACAATTATACCTCGAGGAAGACTTGGTCGTTCATTGTGACTTCTAGTCCTTTTTTGTGATATCTAAAATATCATATTTCAACAAATCGTTTGAGTATTTTGTTTTACTTGTTCTTACTATTTGTGTCTAGGGACACGCTTTGGCTGGTTTTGTTCTAACACAATAGTGTCTTAAAAACTCTAAGTACAAGCATATAGTATATCTTCTAATATCTAAATGGTCCTCTTAGTTTGACCATCTATCCGAAGATGGCATATAGTACTAGCTTCATCCTTGTACTCCATACTTCCTGTACTTATTCTCACAATCTATTGAATAATCAGGAATCCATATCAGATATCATGGTGTTTAATAACCTTCTTGTGGAATAGGTTCGTGTGTCTTTTATAGAAATGAAATTTTCTTCCTTTTCACAAGTTTGCCCACAATAATCTAGTTCGGTTTTGGTTCCCCTTAGCCGGCAACAACACGACTGCCAAATTTTCTCAATATGTTCACAATTTTCATTCTAAATTAGACATGTGTTACAATAGTCCCTTTAGGTCTCTTATGCTTAAATCTACCTTCTTGATAGATCAAGCTCTATAACATACATTTAATTATGTGTTATCCCAACCAATCCAACAAAATTTCATCTTTATGTTTTTAGTACTTTTCTAGGGACCTTAGATGCGTGTGTAAGGATACACGGTGTATTCCGGATAGAATATTTTCTTTCTTAAACTTGGACGGTTCTTACGGATACACACTCCAACATTTACTTTGGTTAAGTTCCTTTCAACTTACTTTCGGTTGTCAGACTGTGAGGACTGATCGCCCATTTGAGGACTTGCTCCTGACTGGGTAAACGATTGTTACTACCTTATATATTTCTCCAAACTTGAGATATATCCTAACTCTGTCAAAGGAGCCGACAAAGGAGATATTCAACTATTACTTAATAGACGGTGCATAAAATTGGGAACTTTATTGGAGCACTTGATATTATTATAAATTCTTGATGCCTGTTTCTGAAAATGTACTGATTTCCTCTTAACTGATCAATCTTACAGTTAATTTATGGCATAAGGTAGTTGTTGTTGACCTCCACCAACAATAGCCTTTGGCAATCGTTACTCCATATTGGATTCACTATCTATCCTCCTAATAACCTCTGTTCAAACATTTCACATGATTCTCTAAGGTTGGGTATTAATTTATTCAAATTTTTTTTTGAAGTCATCTGATAGAGTGTCTCACCACCAACCCTTGCCTGATAATGTATCTGAAGCTACGTTTATGAACTTCAACACTACTTATATCCTTTTTGGTTCATCCTATACTTGTGTCATTATCATGTGCACGGTAGAAGCTTGTTGTTTACCTTCATTCACTTCCTTAAATACTTACAAGACAACACCACACTATTTGTAGGTTTTATATATATATATATGCCGTAAAACAACATTTCCTTCTAGCTTTTAAGTAGTAGTTTGCACTTTGCACATTGTAATTTACTTTTATACTTCCGAGGCCAATGCATAACTACAATAGTATGAGTTGTTTCTACCTTTATAACCGTGTGTTATATTAGTATCACCCTTCGCCTAGTGCGCTATTTTTAATCTTTAGTACAAGTCATATCGATGATAACTCTACTCATATCTTTGATTTATGCTTCATCACTCACATTTAGGGTATTTCCCTTATTCAATTCTTGGTCTGAAATATGAATCTCTCCTGACGTTCCTCCATATTGTATACCTTTAAGGTTCAACCATCCCTTATGATTTAATTATGACAAGGCTATATCCTTCACGCCTAATTTCTCACTCATTTTGATATTTTCTTGAGTCTTTTTCTGTTGTTTTAGCTGTACTTAAGTGGCATTAGCTAGCGTGAGTAAGACAGTACTTAGTTTCATCCTTTAGTCCTATTGTGTCTTCCCTTAACTCTCCTTAAGCAACTAGTGTGTTCCCCTTCCCATCTTCATAATTTGTGTATTATTATTTATTTATTTATTTATTTTTCATAGAAAAATCTAATATCCTATCAAATGGGAACCGACATGGCGGGGCTTCTTTTTGTCTATGGATTCAGGGTTCTCATTTCACTCTAGGTTTGAGTTTAGATGTTCCTTTCTTCATAGAATTTTATTATAAACATTAATAGGTATTTCCAATACATAATTTGATTTAAGCTATAGGGCGATTCCAACCATGTTTCCTATTAGGGTTTGTAATCCTTCACGCCCATGAGGTCTTCTAACTAATCTTAGTCTTGTTTCCTGTCAACCCTAGTTGGGGTTTCCATCCTTTCCTAAACATTTGCAGGTAGTTTCTGTTTCAATTCATGAAATGCCCTACTGGATAAGGTCTTTCTAACCCTTCTTCCAAGTCACTATATTTCTCGTAGCTAAAGCTTGGATATTAAAAGTTACGAACTCGTTAAGTAATTTCATAGATAGTCATCGTGGCTACATTTCTCATGTTACTTTGTGCATTAGTCTAGGCAATGAATCAATTTACCACACTCATAATGCTTTGCTACCCTAACTAATTTTTTTTTCCTTTAAATTAGCAAGGCTTTCAGTACCTATGAGGGGTTGGTCAGCTAGTAGTAGCGTTGTAACACTTCGTTTTCTTTATTATCTTGTGGTTCATCTCGATACCGTAATTTTAACTGGACTGTTTGGTAATTTCACATGCCGTAGTAACGGTTATAGAGGGGGTGTAATTGTTAACTTGTGACTTAATTGAAGGTGAGATCCTTGCATCCTTTGGGCAAAGACTGCAATGGTCGGGTTTCCTACGTCCCATGGAATTATTTAAGAAACTTTATCTTATCTTCGCCATTTCGATGGGTTCATTTACTCTTCTTTATTCCATTGATTTCCTTCTTTACTTATTTGTATCAGTATTCACTTGATAATCTCTCCTAGAGTTACCTATTTACCCTCCTTTTCTTACTACTCTTAAACGTAGTTTTGTCAGCTATATATTTTATTATTATTATTATTTTATTTGTTTTCTTTTTACGTTTTCCTCTTGAGTGTTCACTCGTATTAAGAAGTATTAGTTTCATTCAGAAATAGTATTGGCACCTATGGATAGTATAGTGGTTATCTACTTCCCTCACCATCAGTAAGCGATAGACAGGCTTTTCTGGAACGTCTTTACTTAATGTCTCTGTGTGGACTACTCGAGGAGAAAACTCTATTGTTCATTTATTGTTATGCAGCTTAAGCTCATAATCACGCTACCGAAAACTTAATGGTTATAATGTTTCTTGGATCTTGAGACGCCCCAGGTAATATTTGCCTCAAAGTAAGTTGTCCTATGTCATCTGACTAGCAACTGTTATGGTTGGGTGTTGATGTTGAATTATTTTTCATCCTATACTAGTAATATCCCTGTGGTAATAGGTTGTATTTGTGATTTTTTGTTTTTGTTTTAGTTTGCACTCAACAGTGTCTTTCAGTGTTTTCACATTCTTCTAGCTCCCTCATGACTTACACTTTAGTACTGTCAATCTAATTCTTAGGATTTAGGTTCAACGCGCATAATAGCTACATTCTTCATTTGATTTAGTTTTATAGACATTACTGGGATTCAGGGCGGTGGTTGGAGGGAGTGGTCACTTCATCGTAGTGGTTTTCCCGAGGTGTCATTGTTAGCATCACAATCTCGGCGACGTAAGGAGCCGTGGGTTTACCAGTTTTTGCAGGGTTACTATGTTCTTTTCCTACATTTTCCCACCACCTTCGCCAGACTTTTGCCCTAATGGCAGACTTTTCTTAGTCCGTTCAACATTCTAAGTTTGAATAATTATTTCTTGCACAAGGTGTTCGATTTAATGCCAATAAACGGCTATAACACCTCTAAATGTTTTCAAGCTAACGTGCCTCACACACGAATTCTCACACCCAATCCCAAATCCTAAGCTCACAGTTTCCAAATCCTATCTCTTGTCATCAGAGCGTTCCTACGCTCTGATACCACTTTTGTAACATCCCTTTTCATAAATACAATTAATACCTAAACATCATCTACATATACACAACCTTTCGAGCATTTACCGCAGAAGTCTACAACCATGTGGTAAACCCAAGAGATGCTACCGCCGTCACGTGCCCAACGCACGTGATAAGGCCTTCAAACCACTAACCAACAGTCGATCGAACGCTGTGATGACAGAGATAGCTTACCAGGTAACAGTCTAATTCAAAACTCAACTACAACTGTGAGCAACTCTACAACCCAGTGCTTAGCCCAAGTTTTATCAGAAATCACAAACTTCAGTCTACCCCAGCCCGCCCTTCGTCTTCGAAATTCCAATCTACACACCTGAAAAAAAACATTGCTGGAGGGGTCAGCCCAGCTACTGAGTATGTTATCATGCAATCTTCCTGAACCCTCAGAATTAACCCAGGTATTTGCCAAGTGAGCATGCAGGTTCATTTCATGCAAATTCCAATTTATAAATATATATAACAACATGCTTAACATACAAATTAAACATAGCAATAAACAAATCAAATAACGAGGCATAACTTAAGCAACACATTCATCATATTCAGGTTTCAACATAAAATTCCAAGCCAGTCAAACCAGACATAACATGAACATCTCAATCACCATGACCAAGTTTCACACATAGAGATCAAAACAAGTCAGTCGTTGTCAGTGCCTTCTGGCGATTGTTAGCTTAAGTTAGAGATCCTCCAATTCCCATCGCGCGTGTCCTCACATAATTTCTCACGTGTCACATGTTAGGAAATGACACGTACCCTATTAGAAGGTGGGTCAACCTGGGCAGTGGCCCTTATCATATCAACGGCACATAGGCCTCATTGAATCATACCATCATACCAATATCAACGGCACATAGGCCTCATTGAATCATACCATCATACCAATATCAACGGCACATAGGCCTCATTGAATCATACCATCATACCAATATCAACGGCACATAGGCCTCATTGAATCATACCAATATCAACCATCACCAATACCAATACCAATATTTGAGTGGGCCAGTTTGTCGACATCCACTCGGTGCACCATAACGCGCGACCAAGAACCCCGTAGGTGTTCTTGTTCCTAGGCTACTCTCAGAACCCCATTCTACCCCGTTAGCCAAATACTGGTTAGGGTAGTCATACATATAACACACAAATCATTTAAATCATAGGATTAATGCATTGTCAAGGTCTTTCCAATTTCTTCCTAAAGGTCATTCTTAGGAAGGTATACCTTAAACATCATAAGCAAGCTTTCCATCTCATAATATTGTAACACCATGTTACGTTTCTTTCCAAGTTACTCAGTAGTAATACATTCTCTTAATGTATATATCTTGATACTACATGTATCTCTATCCCATTTACTTATTAGAGTACTCAATTGGCAAACAGCCCATTCTCATTCGATTAATCACAAGGATGTCATAGAGATATCATATCATATGGTAAGGTAGTTAGGCTTACCATCACCAGTTAACAAGCTATGTGTAATCAACATAATATTGCACAGAAGAATTTAAACACTCATATCTTCTTGTCACACAGCACATAATTATCCGGACCCGAGGTAACCTTCGGGCCATTCGGATCACACAACAACATACCTGGTATATGCAGCTTTATATAATGTGTCCTAACCGAGAGTATACCGTCATCCACAACTTGTCATGAGCTTCCAATTTTCTGAATCCAAGAGTATGAGAGAAACTTATTATTAATTCCTCATCTACATCATTATTATTCTTTGGGTAGTCTTCCTATTTAAAGTAATCTAACTCTTTACTTGCCTGTTCCACCAAACTAGTAGTAAGGAATCTGTAATTATTACTACCGAGATTCTCCTATGAATATTCGCTCCTTAAACTATATTTGATAACTTAATCTGTGTGTGGTTAATTTAATCAATATATGTATCCTGTATAAAGTTTTATTTAATCTTAAACATATTTAATGCATCCCAAATAAAAGCCTAATTTATTTGAACAAAATCGTCCTATACCGATTACAAGTTTTCTTAATCAGATTCTCTTCAGAATTTATATCATAATTTAAGGAATTTACAATCATCCTTAACAGGTCCATAACACTTACTCAAACTTCGAGTTTATTTCAAATTCTGAGGTTACTCGAATTTAGTAGCGCCTTATTCAACTAACACATTAAATTCCTTTGTATATGTTTTCCTTAAATTTCATTAATTTTTATTTAGTTTCCTCATGTTCTTAAGCCTATGGGCTTCTTTTCCCTTCGGCCTAGACTTACCACAAATCTAAAATCCATTTTAATTTCTAGTGTTTATTAAACTTCGTTTTCTTTGTTCTAAATTACCTATGATCTAAGGCCCATTAAATTTTGCTTACGTAAGGTTAGGCTTCAACTTTGGCACGGTTCCCCAACTTATCTAAGTCCTATGTACTAAGTTATAAATCCATTAAACTTTGTCTCATATATTTATTCTAGTTAACTCTTTTATGTTTTTACTAGCGTAATTAGACTATGTTTGGTTGTTTGGGGTTGACCCTAATTTACTCCAACTTATCCACTCTTTAACTTGGGCTTAAACCCGCTACAAAATTCTAATTAAGTTTGAATTATTTTACCACTAACTTCCTTAATTTAATTTTACAGATTTGGATTGTTAACTGTATTAGACCAACTTCATCTTTCTTTCTAAACCCTAAGGCCCAACCAGTTTCTGATAAGTTTCCAGCCCAACTCCATTTGGACTACTAAATTTTCTTTTCCAACTAAAGCTTGATCTAAGATTTAAGCTAACTCGTTACAACTCTTATATCAGTTGGTGACCCTTCCAACCCAATTTTTGTTTGATCATATTTCTAGAGCCCAGTTCGGTTTTACTCAATTTTCTAGCCCGAATACCATTTTTGTTTGGCAGATTTGTCCAGCCCAATTACTTATCTGCTAAGTAAATGACTTTGGACCCAGTATCAAACCCACTTTATTTAATTAAGTCCCAAAGCCATATTAAGTTTGATCAACTCCCAAGAAACCAGATTCAATTTTTTTTATAAAAAAAATGTTGTGGGTTATTTAAAGCCCAACTCAACTTCAGGTCAAATTTAAGTATTGACCAATTTCGACTCATTTACACATAGTCTAACTCTGACTATATCTAATTTAATTTTGACTTATGTTGACCATTTAAAATCCCATCTTAACGTGGGCTCTAATTTATTAATTAATAATAATTTTTTTCTTTATTACATACTGACCCTTGCATTTTCAGAATTTACTAAATTACCCTTAAGATTTCTAGAACTTACTAATTCATGCCTAACTTTTCAGAATCATTATTTGGCTCCTAAACTTTCCATAATATCTATTTCTTCCTTGATCTTGTTCGTATCTATAGTTTCAGTTTAACCCCCGAAATTTACCTTAATTCTAATTTACCCTACATTTCCAAACAACCCAAAATTGGAATTTAGGATTTCAAGTTTTGTCAAATCTCTTTTATTTCCAATTTCACCCCACATTTTATTCCACATAATTTTTTAAATTTAACCCCAATTTTTCCTAAATTTCGAATTTCCGTCTAAAATTTCACCACCCTAACTTTTCTAACTTTTCCCCAATTCATGCTACATTCCTAATCCTAATTTTTGGGTCTACCAGAAACTCCAATTTTTCTTTACCAACTTCCTGATTTCATCTTTTCGTAGCCACAAGCACCTCACAATTAACCCAAATTTCACAGCACAATAGGATCCCCTAAAACTCTATTTTTGAAGTCATCTTTGGAGATAAACAACTCCACATTTTCGGATGCAATTACAACACCAACAAATTCAAATTTATGAACTAAATTAGAAGCAGAATCTTAAATCACATTAATTAAATAGCAAGGTTAAACTTAAACCTTTTTAGGTTCCGAGGAGTGGGGTCTAAACTTCCAAGTATTCGGCCCTGTTGAAATAATAACGAAGGATTATGCCTTTCTTCCCCATCTGAAAATTTTTGAAGGTAAGGGTTCGAAATGAAAAGAGTTTATTCTACTTACCTAAATCCGCTAGGATTTCTGGGTTTTTCCTTGGGATTTTCTCTCTTTCTTTTCGGATTCAGGCCAAGCAACCAATCTCGGTGGGTTCACCCATGCGAATGAAGAAACGGGTGGGAGAAAGAAACAAAAAGAGCATGGTTAGAGCTTGTTTGTTTTGGAGTAACAAGGAACGGATCGACCAGGGGATGAGCAAAGAAGGAACACAAAAAGGAACAGATTTTTACCTTTAATTTTCGGTTTGAGTAGAGGGAACTACGCCTCCGAAATGAGCACAAATTCGGATCAAATACCAGTAGGGAGTGAGGATGGCGTGGAGCATGTGTTCTCTGTTGACCGGTTAAAATTAACAAAAGAAGAGATGGAGATGTTCCTTGTTCGCCGGCGGAGAGTAACCAAGGAAGGAGAAATAATTGTAGATCTGAACTTAAGGAAGCAGAACAAAGAAGCGTGAAGGAATTGTTTGCCAGTACGGGGATGAATTTTCTTGAGAGAAAAGAAGGAAGAATGGGGAAGAAGAAGGAAGATAGGCGGCTGAGCAATGTTCCTTATTAGGGTTCACAAAATCTAAACGTGAATAATATCTGAATGGAAGTAGAAGTGGGGAGGCGCTGGGCATGTAATTCCAATCGCCAGTTAGGTCTTCCTATGGGCTGGGCTGAGTTTGGCCCTTTTTTTTTTTACTCCTCTAGTGGCTAGTTTTGGATATTGTTAGTTATTAGTTGATATTAGTAAATTAACATGGCCCAAATGATTTTTTTTTCCTTCATGGTCATATGAATCCCCACACTTCCACATATTAATTTGTGCTATTATTTCATGTAATAATACATATTACACATTGCACAAACTTTTTTTTTATTTTTATTATCATTATTTAACTCCTCTCTTTAAATACATTTCTTAATATCAGCATTTTACGTGATAACTCATATTACATTGTTATGCAACTTTATCATTTAATTCCTCCCGTAATACATATTATTAAGTTTATTACTTCATGCAATATGGGCATTATAAGTTACGCTAGATTTTATTACTTCATTTCTTTCTTTAATTATATTTTTCAATTTCATTATTTTATGTGAGGTTTAGCAACCTTTATGAACCCTATATTATTTATATAATTATCATTAAGGTTCTATAAAATTCTTAGGTTATGTGTTGTTTACATAACTCATTGTTGGGGCGTATTGGCCTTAATAATTATTTAATTCCACTCCTTTAGTTATATTGTTTCGTTATTACATGTAACAAACTTTAGGTTATACAACCCAATACTTGTTAATTCTATTTTTATTATTTATATCAAACTTATCGGTGAATTTTCCATTATTCACCTACATGTAAGTATTGCACACTTTATTTTATTATTTCATTATGTCTCTAATAATATTCTTTTACGCGAGGTTCATTAACCTCTTTAATTCTTACGTTCATTTATAAAATTAATCCCTTGAGTGTATGAAGTAAATAATTCATCTCCATAATGTTCTTAACCCTAATTAATTAGTTTAGCCTAATTAATTATTTAATTAAGCTTTATTTATTTAATAAATCTTAAGGATATTTCACTCGGCCTGTTTTTGTATGTGGTCTGGGACCTTAACCTAGAACCAAGTCCCGAACCAAAGCTACAGAATTCCATATTATGCATTTTCAAGCCTTGTTCAACTTGTTCTCTTCACCCATTGTTTACCCACCTTCACACCTGAACTTAGGCATATTCTAATACCAAAATATCACTTTGATCACCTTAAAACATTGTCCAACTTGTTACCCACTTTCCTTATAAAATCTCTTAACACTTGTAACATTTTCCATTTGGTTTTCTAAGTGGTGTTTCACACCTATAATGACCACTATACCAAAATGTTTCCTCAGCACCATAACATCATCTCCCAAGCATCCTTTCTTACTAACCAAATCTTTTTTTTTCACAACTTCTTAAGATTCCTTTCTCAAATCCTTACATAAACATTATTCCCTCCTTGTATATCAACATTACCAAAGTCTTAAACAAACTCCTCCAAGACTTTAGTACATCCCAAAAACACCCATTGGTTTTCTAGAACTTCCAAGATAATGCCTAAATCCTTGTAGCACTCTAGAACGCCTTAATACATGTTTTCTTCCCTAGTAAAACATTTATTCATTCCTAACACTTCCTAGTTCGCCAAAGCTCATTTAAACACTTAAAACTTCTTGTACATTATCCAAATTTTGCCATGAGTTCTACTAGCACATCAACACACCAAAACACATAGTTTCCACCATTAAACATTCAAGAACACCTAAATCCATCAAGAACCTTCTCACACACAACACTTCACCAAATTTACACTACATCACAATATAGTGCATAATTGAAATTGCTTGGCACTTAGGCCCTTAAATAACATGGCTCTTAGGCCCTTAAATAACATAAACCATGAACACTGAATTTCCACATGTATATATTGCCTTTGACCTGCAAATACACTCAACATCACATATGCCTTTTAATAATCTCCTTAAGAATAATTCACTAGCTCATTTGCCATTGGCTCCTTAGGTATTTTATTAAGCAAATCAAGATCATTTTTCCTAAGGCATCTAAACTACATTGAGATAGTTTGTTTACCTCTTTTCCTCTCAAACTTCTTTCTTGTTTCCTTGAACCAAAAATCAGCAAGGAGTTTGATCACTTGTCAACCTTCTAATCAATATACAAGCAAGATAATGAGCATTCAAACTTCATGCCCAAACACATTAATAAACCCTAGGTTATAGATATTGTCTTAAAACATTAAGGTGATTGTTTTACCTTGGAAATGGAAGAGAGTTTGAATAAGTATCAAGAGGACTCCACCAAGCCCTTTGAAGATTGGAATGAGCTATGAATGCAAAATAAAACACCATGAAGAAGGTGATTTCGGTCACATAGAAAACAAGAGGAAATAAGGTTTTTCTTTGAGTTTCCTTACCTTGAAGCAAGGAGAACAACAAGGTGTGAAATGTGAGCTCAGCTCCTTCAATGGTGATTCTTCATGGCACCGAAATGGAGCTCTTGAAGTTTTGAAAAGAGTGAAGTGTAGCTTGGTCTAACTAAGACAAATATGGTCTTAGAATTTGATTTGGAGCATGGAGTTGGATTTGGCAAGGAAATGAAGATAGAAGGAGGTTGCTGTAGCAAATCGTTTTTGAAGAAGGGAGGAGAGGATGATGATGGTGGGAACAAGGAGAAAAGAAGAGAATGAGGTGAAGGTCTACTTTTGAAGATATTTTCATTAAAGGTAATTTCTTCTTCTTTTTTACTTACTTTTCCTTCTTTTCTTTACTTATCTTGCACATGGTGGTGAGTCACCACATAGGAACCGGCCCCCTTCTTATAATAGGGCATTTCATGACTTAGTTGACCATTTAATTAAGCTAAGTTGACTTAAGTCAAAACTAGCACTAGTTGAGCACTATTCACAAATTAAGGCACATATTTGTGAATTTTTGATTTCCTATTGATTTAGACTTCCTAATGTGATACTAAGTAGTACACATGTTAATTAAAGAGTAATGATGGTCATTTAGCCACTCAAAACTCATTTACAAGACAAATTTTCAAAAATGTGCTTTAAGGCTCCTTAAAGCACATTTTGTGTTTTAGCTTGTTTTCAAGCTTGGTTTTATTAGTAAATGGTTAATATATCCATTAACATGTAATTAAAGTCTTGGTAAGCTCTTTGGGTCTTAACCAAGGTATCCCAAGCTTAGAGCACATTTTCGCCCATATTGGCTTTAAGGTATTTATTTGTGTTTCCTATGGTTTAAATTATTCACTAATATTTATAAGGCACTTTTTAGCCTTAACATACCATAGTTTAACATTTGAATAACTTATATAGGTTTGGGGTACCTCACAACAAGTCTAGGGCAAGTAGTTGCTTGATTGACTATGATGTTTCTTCGGTATCAATTGTCAACCAATGATTCTTAAGGACTTATTTAGCCTTAGAAAAGTCTCACATATTTAATCAACACTTAAAGGTTTGAGGTATTTCAATCTACCCCCTTAAAAGAACTTCGTCCTCGAAGTTCACAATTTCCCTCGTATCCTTACATTGGATCCGGGGATTACTTGCAAAATAAACTTCCATAACCAAATATAGCTTATGTCACAACCTCGGACTTGACAGTCTGGGCAACATTTCCACATCCATACATAACATAACATAACATACTTATATGATAACCTCGGACTCAACGGTCCGGGTATCTTAATAACACTTATACTTACATAACAACCCTCAGACTCTTAGGTCTGGGTAACATAACCACATTGGACTCCTAGGCCCGGGTAACATAATCAATTCAGAACCCATCCACATTAGGACTCAAGGTAAAAATAATATTTATTACACATACCACACAACATGTCTTAGCATGTATAGCAACCGAAAATACCCTTTTATACACACTGTTATCCCGCAGATTCCTTTGGGAGATCAAAAAAAATCACTTAAACTTTTAACATATATACTTCTCATGTCACTGTCCGAAGACAAAGGCTCATACGTCCTCAGCTCGTGAGCCAGTACTACAAAAATATTGTTTGTAAGGTTAAATAAGAGAACTTTCTTTAATTAGAGTATCAATCAAAGGTTTTGAAAATACCAATTGGAAATCCTTTTGAAAACGCATACAACTCCAAGTCCAACTTATGCTCTTTGTTTCTTTCTTACGTGGTTATTTGTGACCACTTATAGGGAGCTTCAAGAATCAATCCAACCCTGATGTGATCAGCATCAGTGTTGAACTATCCCTCCACCCCAATTTGGTGTTCGGCTTCCCTTGATCACATGCAAATCAGTTCCACCTCCCACTTCATTTTCAAGCTCAAATAGTACACTCATTTCCAATTTTCTATCTTTTCAACCATTCTAGTCATAGTCATCACATCTCCAAGGGATAGAACTCCGTCTATCAGTTATCTCCATTCACTTTTAATCAAGTTACCTGGGAAATCTTATTCTCACTAGGTTCTATGTCAATTTCTTTCCTCTTCATAAATCACAATACTGTATAAATATATATTTTATGAAAATACAATACACGGTTTACATTTAGTATTATACAAACACATACTGTTGGGGTTTTAGTTTCCCCTAGGAGTTTATTTACTCCCTTATACTTGTACTAACACACAAGAATTAACCAGGTAGTCACACTTATCACAATGGTATTTCGCATCTTCTGTGCAAAATTACCACAATTAAACCATGAATGAATGTGTATGTTTATGTAGCACACGCACCAATCATCCAAACAAATTATTTTATGCTATGCACAACATAGTTCACGTACACTTGTACGGTAAAACAAACTAAGCGGTTTTACGCACTACCCCCCTTAAAAGGGATTACGCCCACGTAATCAGTCACTGAACATTGGTTCAAAATGCTCCGCCTCTGTGAAGTGCTTTAACTTCCACGCGGTCTGTTATACAATGCGTTCCAGTTAGAGGATCTTAACCATATTGACGGTTTAGTCCCTAAACACAGAATTCTCATTGGAGTCTATTTAACTCATAACCGGTTTCGATTCTGGCCTGTGAGGCCTCTAGGCGTTAATAATTAGCCATTTCGTATTAACAATGCATGTTCGGCATCTGAAACATGGGTTCACTGGCCTCTATTGCGCAAGTCTGGCAACTTAGAGTTTAGTTTGCCCCGTTCGTTATTCTTACTGTGTTATACATCTCCTATTTATCACCTTTATCTTGGTAATAATGGTTTCTCAACCGACGCGTGGTATCTCTTACCGTGAGCGAATTCGGTGAGTTACAAACTTTCTATCTATTTCCATGATAAGTTACTGTGTATACTGCTGTGTATTACACAATGATTGACTTGATTTCTTCCGAGTTACTATCGGTTGAGATTGAGCTACCACCTAATGTATAGTACTCCTCTCGGTTATTTCCAACGCTTGAGGTATATTCCATACCGATATTTGGTATCCCATGTTACTACAGTCACTTCTTGCTAATCATGCCTCCACATTCGATTCTGTACAAGTACTCTTTCATTGGTACGACCTTGCATTTCCTATGCCTCGGTCTTATAACGTTATAAGTCTTTTGTTGTTCTACCACAATTAATATCTTCCCAACTTCCTAGCTATCTCACTCGATCATTACCGCGCAAGCGCAATACCAAAACACTCAGTCACACAGAGTGCTGAGGCGTAAACTCTTGGCAGTAAATCTCTTATGCGATTGCAACAGGAATTCACACTGTGTTTCACTGAGATTTTTATCACATAATACTGGCTACAGGCTTGCTGCCTAGTTTATTTGCTATCACTTACCATTGTATCTCCACTGGGTTTAACTCATAACTGTGCCTATTTGCCATACTATCATTTAACAATACTTATACAACGGTCGCTTACTACGCACCGTGCTTTTACTTCTTACAAAACACTATCTTACATGGCACCCACTGTCATGTTAGTTTTTGCACATGTACTTACATCATCGTATTATGGTTCGTCATTCATTTGGATGACTACTAAATGCTCCTTGAGCGTTGCTCACTCGAGTTACAAGCCGGCGTTATTCAGCTCGGTGCTTCAATTTATACACACATGCTACTAAACTAACTGCTCTCCCGCAATATCAACATAGTCCCTCCTTAACATATTTCTTGAACTTGGTTCACATAAATACCACTCCCGCGGCCACACAGTATCGAGAGGCATCCCCCACTCTTAAGCAGTGGTTCGTTCTTCGCTCTATTTACTTGTACAACATAAACTTCTGTAATCGATTAAATTTACATAACACATTTTGTTTGTGGTTTGTAAGTCTTACTGCCTCGAGCTCTGCTCATTGTAGGCTGTTCACACACATTTACTTCTCTGTACAATATTGCATGGTTTGGAGGTAGCATTGACTCCATGACATGGTCGTTGCGTCACGATTCCTTCTAAGTTGTCTCTTTGGCAACTTAAGGTCCTACTGTTAAGTGGGTTCCCTTTGGCGTTTAAACTGAGTAATTGTTTCAACTCCTGCGTTTCTGTCACATTGTTTCATCCAACAATTGTTGATCCAAACACCCCTCAAGGATTGCTCCTGGGTGTTGCTAAGGTATGCCATTACATTTGGCTTGCACTTATGGGTACATTTAGTAAACTACGCCTTCTTACGTTCTTAGCTGGGTTTACTATCCTCTTCTGCGAAGGTTGATATTCCCCGGTAGTCTAGGTGATCATTCCGGGAGTTTCGTCCCGTTTGTTGCACATTAATGTGTCCACATTAGGCATCTGCCTTACTATGTATAGGCTGGGTATTCGTTCCAGCTATCATGTTTTATCCCTCAGGATCCTTAAGACATATGCGATGTCTTTACATAACAGTCAGTGCACTTCATATTCCCTGACTCTTAAACATTTCCTTGAAACGAATTCACTAATTCCTTTAGTCTCGTTAACTTAATTGGGTTCTTTTTACTTCAACCATTTGTGGTAATCCATTACTCTTGCTTGACTTTCACTGTTGACCGTAGTATGGAGTCGTCTACTTCCCGTGTTCCTGACTCTACTCGTATACATATGTGGGGTACCATACTGATACATTGCTACTTACCCGACTAACCCATAGGTAGGTCTGTCAGGCCCACATGCTCCTATCGGAGTGCGGTCGTCCCACATTTCAGTTGGTACACTCGTAGTGTCCGTCACACGCCTAGGTGAAGTATTCTGTTGTCAACTCCCCTTATATTGTCCTGTGACAATATACATTCTGTGCTTCCCGAACTTAATCAAGGGAAAGTCTCTCCACCGATCATTATAAACTCCATCCATTCCCTCGGGTTGCTACCCTTGGGTTTTGTCGGGTTCCATCCGGTTATTCAAAAGTAAACTGGGTATAACTTACCTACCGTGTGGCACTATGGCTGGTGTAGGTCTTCCGGTTTGGTTTTGAAATAAGGTTAGAAAGATGTATTGGTTTAAAAGAAAATTTGGTTTTGAAAGAAAAGAGTTTGAAATAAATCTTATTTTGAAAGAAAAATTCTCGTGGTTTCACAACGTCTTCTTGCCTTAACCAAGTCTAGCTTTTTGCTGACTGGTGTATTCCCATTACAGAGGTTAGGCTATTAAGCCCTTCCACGGTTGTGATGATCTCCTTTAACTTCATGTTACTCCACTAAGTACTTTGTATTTGCTAAAAAATTTCCCGAACAACCCTGTTATAGCGGCACTTGCCATGGCAAGTGTGCCATGCTAACTGGCTATCGGTTCAACACCCACACCGGTTGCTGTATTGTTTTTACCTGTACTGTCATCAGTGGCCTTGTTGGCAGGGGCGGAGCCAGAAATACAAGTTGAGGGGGTCAAAGACAGAATTATAAAAAATTAGGGGGTGTTTTTACTAAAAAAAAATTTTTTTACACTACAAATTTATGTAATTTAACAAAGTTAGGGGGTGTTTTGCTCCCTCCAGGCAGGCTTTGCCTCCGCCACTGCTTGTTGGCCCTAACTTTTATACTCTAATTTGGTAAATAATCTTCTGCACAACTTCTCATTGGTTTTCACATGACAGTCATCAACTAGGGTGTTTTCCATTCTTGGAGACCCCTTTTTAGTTAGTACTGTATCTTCTTCGTAGCCCGTTCCACGCATTTGTCGTGGTTATTGAGACATGTCTCTTGTTTGGGTACTACGTTGTAATTTCCTTAGTCGGTTGGTATACCGTTAGTGTATTATTTGACATTTGTGGTCCCGTAGACACTCATCTCGGGTCCCATTACTTCACTTCTTGCCTGTTGCACGGTTGGTGCGTTGCAAGCTGGTTGTTCTCGACTGCTCGGCATGTCGACCCAGGTTGCCGGAAATTCCATTCTCCTATACACAAGATTCTTTATTCTTCGCTATTAAGCGCGGTTAACATTGTTCAGACGGAAACCGTCTCCGGGATTCCCACTTTTCGGGATCTACCATATGACAGGTTCTCCTTACTTACAGAGGTACTTAGTAACAGCCAGATCGGGTATTCCCGAGTAAGAGAGGACTTTCATCTCTCTAGTGTTCTTTCCCAAGTTATAAAATAGGGATTGTGGAGGGCGGGAAGGATATTGTAGGTTTCCAGTACTCACTAGTAATTCCTAACTAGCGCATCTCTCACGCTATCACTCACCCTTAACCCAAAGTACTAAAATCCTAACTCGGTACTTCCTAAGCTCGGTAATTCAGTCATCAGAGCGATACTTCGCTCTGATACCACTTTTTGTAACACCCCAACTACAACCATACTCTTAACAACAAATTGCAGCGGAAAACTTAACTCATCACATTACTTAACTTACTGGTGTTACACGCCGTTAGCCACCCACGTGGCTAACAAGGCTAATACACGTACATTGTATCGGTCTGATGGACCAGATTCCCGAGCAACTAAACATTACAATCTCTTTCCATTACCAACGTTCATTATACTTATACATTCCAACTGTACCGAGTATTTACAAACTAATGCCGATAACAATTTCGGTCTTACTACACCTACAATACATACACAATTTAAACGGCTACCCATGTATAAGCAACTACCCCGTCCTACTCTCGTATGTCTTCCAGCTCTTTGTACCTGAAAAATAAGAAAGAAAGGGTGGCCTCCAAGGGGCTCAGCACCTTTGCTGGTATGGTAATCCCGCAGCCCGCACGCTACCGGGCCACGCACAACTAATTGTCGTCTTAGCATGCGGTTGATTATATTTAAATCATGCATGTAAGCTATAACACACAACACATTACATTCCACAAAAATGGGCTCAACAAAACAGACAACACATCTATACTTAATAACTCACTCATTGAGTTCCTTAACCCTAGAGTGTTTCTCCTCTAATGGAGCTAATTCCTTAATAGACGACACTTACCCAATAATCGGGTTATCCTTAAACGCCTCTTATTATAAACTGGGATTCATATCCATGATCCACATACTCCACATTTTAACAACATATAACATCTCATCGCAATAAGAATTACAACACAATAATAACACACAACATAACGGTAACAGTTGATAAGTGTCCAAATGAGCATGATTTATAGGTGTATTTCATATATTATATTAGCACTTTTCTTGCTCATTTCTCCACTTCGGTTAGTTTTCCTCTAGTTTATGTTTTATTATTTATCTCACAAAATTATTGGTTTAACATGAGGAAAACCAAGCCGGAAGTGAAGTAGACAAAGAGACAAACGCATAGACGCAAACGGCTCAGAAAACGGACATATAACGAAGAATGTAGAGCCGGTTGAAGATTGTTATATATATATATATATATATACGTATATAATAATATCGCATGGCTGAGACGTCCGCGAGTGGGCAATACAACCGCCCAAGAGGGAGGCGGACAACACACAGGGCACCGCCCCAAACAGGCGGACTACTCAGAAGCAACCGCCTGGCGGACGGTGGAGGAGGCTACCGCCTCCTAAGTGGCGGACAAGAGACATGCAACCGCGAGGCGGACAAGAAGAGAGGCTACCGCCTCGTATCTGGCGGACAAGAGACAGGCTACCGCCCCTTATCAGGCGGACGAGACACATGCTACCGCCAGTTATCAGGCGGACAAGACAGAGGAGACCGCCACTTATCAGGCGGTCGTGTATAAATTTGCGCCCGAGCTTATCTTCTTCGCCCGTCTTCTTCTTCGTCTGCAACTTGCGCCGACTCTCCGCAACTCGTCCACTGCAACTTATCCATCTACCTTCCCTCACGCGTCTTCATCTTCCTGTCCCCTGCGCAATCAATGAGAGAAATCAACAGTTAATCAAATTCGTACGGACCTTCTTCTCCTCTGCCTCTATATAAACCCACGCTCTCTGCTCAAATAAATTGACTCCCTTCCTCCGTATCCAAATTGTTAGTTGTTATTTAATTGTTATTATTAGTATTAGACCACCGTTACAGACCACAACCACCACCATCGATCCACTTCATCCTCTTATCTCCCACTTCTCCGTTTAAGTTTTATTCTACATTTCACCACGAAGCAGAAACACGATAAGAAGAACAGAAAAAAAAGGGAGCTGGAGCAGAAGCGAATCGCAGTCCAGTCTCCGCCGGCAGTCTCCAAATTAATGGCTATTTCTGTTTCTTTTTTATTACTGTTAATGTCTGAGTGATTTTACTCATATCCTAGGGTGGGGTTTGACCCTAAATAATTCAGACTTATTATTAATACCAAGTTTGCTTATAAATATTTGTTTTGTCTCTCTAAATTATTAAATGCTTAATAACTGATCATTTTTATGCATTTACGGTTTCTCTTATTTCAATGATTTTGTAAATCTGAGAATAGACCATAAAGAGAGATAAACGTTAGATATTATACTCCTTGATTAGCGGATAAAATCCATCGCTGTTATTAAAAGAATTCTCGCTTAAAGCTAATTAATGATTTTAGACTTTTTCTGATTGTAAAAGTCTATTGATTTAATTAAGAGTTGTCTTTATCTATGATTTAGGAAGGCCACAAGATTAATTCTTAAACAGACAAATAAGAGCAAATTAGGATTATAATTATTGTCTGTACTTAAATAAATATTTATCACCTGTTTCACTTATTAAACTTGTTTTAATTCCTTTCAGCAAATATTGTTAAATGCTTATTCTGACAAAATACTGCATTTATTTGGTAGCTATCAATATATGATTTTGAGATAGTCAAAGTACCACAAAGGAATTAACCTTAGTATTTACACTCCGGATTGAGCAGGAAAATACTGAGGCTATTAATAAGAGTTCGTAACTGACAATTATTAACTCTAATAGACAATAAATAATTAAGACAGGTTTTATAAAATTGTTTAAGTAATTTAGGAAATTCCCCCGCTATCCTAGGATACCTTTTTCCATCCATTTACTTTATTTCACTGTTTTTATTATTTCTGTACTAATCCTAAAACCAAGCTTGCCTCCGGCTAAACCCCAATTTACTTTTTATGCACTTTAATCTATCTTTTTGTACATTTACTAAATTGGATAATTAATTAGACAGTTGCGAAGTCTCTGTGGATACGACCTTGTTGTACTACAAAGATTGGGTTCACTGCCCATAGTTAGCAAGATAGTATAACTACTATTTGCCCAACAAGTTTTTGGCGCCGTTGCCGGGGACTTCGGTCCAACTATCTGGTTCATTATCTGTTTAGTTTTCCTTTTATTTCTGTAATTACCCTTTTTGTATAAATTTTTGTTTCTTTTTAAAGGTACTTAATTCTGATGGATGGTCACTACGATCAAGCAGAAGATTGGTATGGTTACCCCTATAGCGCAGAGGACTACAGTCAATGGAGTGTCTGCCAAGAGTGTGGAGGAGACCATGAAAGTTCCTATTGTCCTATGGTTGCAATAGAAAGAGACAACGCCATTTTACGGGAAATGATGGCAAATTTTACCTCAACCATTGAAATGATCCGGCACAGAACGCTAGATCAGGTAGAACACATGGAACAACCCGTTCCACAACTGAATGCAGTGGTTCACGAAGAAGAACAACCTGTTGAGGACATAAGCTACTCTCCACCTCCTCCCCTATTTAAATTAGAGAATCCATCACCAATCCACTGTCAGCTTGATTATGGAGACAACCCCTCAGAAGAGAGTTTCTCCTTGGACTTCATGGAGTCCCCTCCCTCTGAAATCAACTACTACTTCCCCTCCTTCACCGTGCTTTACCCAGAAGATGAGGGTGGATACATCCTCAACCTTGAGAAGGAGGAGATGCCGCCTCCCTCCGAGCCATCAGAAGAGAGTGCTATAGTAAATTTCAAGGAGCCACTTCCCTCTGAAGATCCCTATCAAGGTTCTTACCATAAGCCTCAACAACAAGAGGAGGATTTTTACATCCTCCAATTTGAGGAAGAAAAGTCATTTTCACCGGGTCTTCTGTTAGAACTACGTTCCCGGCAGTACCTCCTCAAACACCAGATTTTGAGGAGTATTAATTTTATTATTTTATATGCCGAGGTAACGTTTTGTTTTGATCCAGGATAACAAAGCAGGCGTCTAGCCAAAGACGTTAAAGAAGGGCAGCTTCCTGGGAGGCAACCCGGGTGTACTTTTATTTATTTTGCCTTTATGTTCTTTTAATTTTCAGGTTCTCTTTAAATTATATTTTTGCTAACTTTTAACCCCGTTTTTAGTGTGGTTGCTTCTAGTGTCTTCTGCAGGTGCACCTCCATGTGGACACCGCAACCAAGCTACGCTACTTGAGGCTGAAGCTCAAGTGTGGGGGAAGTCCAATACACGCTAGCAAAAATAAAATCAGGGGAGTACCAGTTTCTTTAAATTTGCTTTTATTTAAATAAAAAATTGCAGAGGAGCGTTTATGTGCTTAACTGTTTATTTGTGATCTTTGTGTTATCTCTATTTTATCTACTTACCGAAAAGGTCTTCTGAAACCTTCCCTTGTTTTTCTGGTGAACAATGAGGACATTGTTCAATTTAAGTGTGGGGGAGTGTGCCCTTTTCGGTGACATTTTGTGCTTAAATGTTTAATCTCTCTCCTTATTTTTCGGTTGTCCAAATTCAAAATTTATGGACCCTTTATATGTGGGTTGTTCTCTTTAAAAATAAATACTGTTATGAATTGTAGGATAAATGGTACAAAATTTTAAAATTTTGATTACTTTTGAGGAGCATTTTATATGCGGTGTGACCAAATGATCTGCAAATGATTGGATTTTATTGCTCAGGGTTCCTCTCTGTCTTCTCTCTTAGGGATTGCTAAGGGGTACTTCTCTGTTTAAAAAGAAAGGAAAAAAATAATAGGGACTCATGAGACATCATTGGTAACCAACAAAAGAGAGTTGAGTGTTCTTAAATACAAAGACGTGATGCCTATATTTTTCTCATCTCTTATGCAAAAGTGAAACAAATGCATAAATCTATTTTTCCTTTTGTTTTCTCCTCAATGCCCGTTCTTGAGAGAAGTTGGCCATGGTAAAAGTTCTCGAGTAACCTAAAAGAAACATTGGAGTACCTTGGATCATACCCCGAAACTCTATATTTTGTTTTCACCCTGAGCACACCTATGCCACCAGCAGTTAATTTTTCACACTCCTCAATAAGTTAAAAAGATCATGTTATCCTACCTTCATAATAATATTTGTTAGTATTGAGCATTCCCTACTTGGGTACGTAATTTTGCTTGAGGACAAGCAAAAAGATAAGTGTGGGGGTGTGATAAGTGTCCAAATGAGCATGATTTATAGGTGTATTTCATATATTATATTAGCACTTTTCTTGCTCATTTCTCCACTTCGGTTAGTTTTCCTCTAGTTTATGTTTTATTATTTATCTCACAAAATTATTGGTTTAAAATGAGGAAAACCAAGCCGGAAGTGAAGTAGACAAAGAGACAAACGCATAGACGCAAACGGCTCAGAAAACGGACATATAACGAAGAATGTAGAGCCGTTGAAGATTGTATATATATATATATATATATATATATATATATACGTATATAATAATATCGCATGGCTGAGACGTCCGCGAGTGGGCAATACAACCGCCCAAGAGGAGGCGGACAACACACAGGGCACCGCCCCATAACAGGCGGACTACTCAGAAGCAACCGCCTGGCGGACGGTGGAGGAGGCTACCGCCTCCTAAGTGGCGGACAAGAGACATGCAACCGCGAGGCGGACAAGAAGAGAGGCTACCGCCTCGTATCTGGCGGACAAGAGACAGGCTACCGCCCCTTATCAGGCGGACGAGGACACATGCTACCGCCAGTTATCAGGCGGACAAGACAGAGGAGACCGCCACTTATCAGGCGGTCGTGTATAAATTTGCGCCGAGCTTATCTTCTCGCCCGTCTTCTTCTTCGTCTGCAACTTGCGCCGACTCTCCGCAACTCGTCCACTGCAACTTATCCATCTACCTTCCCTCACGCGTCTTCATCTTCCTGTCCCCTGCGCAATCAATGAGAGAAATCAACAGTTAATCAAATTCGTACGGACCTTCTTCTCCTCTGCCTCTATATAAACCCACGCTCTCTGCTCAAATAAATTGACTCCCTTCCTCCGTATCCAAATTGTTAGTTGTTATTTATGTTATTATTAGTATTAGACCAGTTACAGACCACAACCACCACCATCGATCCACTTCATCCTCTTATCTCCCACTTCTCCGTTTAAGTTTTATTCTACATTTCACCACGAAGCAGAAACACGATAGAAGAACAGAAAAAAAAGGGAGCTGGAGCAGAAGCGAATCGCAGTCAGTCTCCGCCGGCAGTCTCCAAATTAATGGCTATTTCTGTTTCTTTTTATTACTGTTAATGTCTGAGTGATTTTACTCATATCCTAGGGTGGGGTTTGACCCTAAATAATTCAGACTTATTATTAATACCAAGTTTGCTTATAAATATGTTTGTCTCTCTAAATTATTAAATGCTTATAAACTGATCATTTTTATGCATTTACGGTTTCTCTTATTTCAATGATTTTGTAAATCTGAGAATAGACCAAAAGAGAGATAAACGTTAGATATTATACCCTTGATTAGCAGATAAAATCCATCGCTGTTATTAAAAGAATTCTCGCTTAAAGCTAATTAATGATTTTAGACTTTTTCTGATTGTAAAAAGTCTATTGATTTAATTAAGAGTTGTCCTTATCTATGATTTAGGAAGGCCACAAGATTAATTCTTAAACAGACAAATAAGAGCAAATTAGGATTATAATTATTGTCTGTACTTAAATAAATATTTATCACCTGTTTCACTTATTAAACTTGTTTTAATTCCTTTCAGCAAATATTGTTAAATGCTTATTTCTGACAAAATACTGCATTTATTTGGTAGCTATCAATATATGATTTTGAGATAGTCAAAGACCACAAAGGAATTAACCTTAGTATTTACACTCCGGATTGAGCAGGAAAATACTGAGGCTATTAATAAGAGTTCGTAACTGACAATTATTAACTCTAATAGACAATAAATATTAAGACAGGTTTTATAAAATTGTTTAAGTAATTTAGGAAATTCCCCCGCTATCCTAGGATACCTTTTTCCATCCATTTACTTTATTTCACTGTTTTTATTATTTCTGTACTAATCCTAAAACCAAGCTTGCCTCCGGCTAAACCCCAATTTACTTTTTATGCACTTTAATCTATCTTTTTGTACATTTACTAAATTGATAATTAATTAGACAGTTGCGAAGTCTCTGTGGATACGACCTTGTTGTACTACAAAGATTGGGTTCACTGCCCATATTAGGCAAGATAGTATAACTACTATTTTGCCCAACACAGTTCCCTTTTACGAACCGACCCAAACATAGTTAGTTAACTTGGTAGCCTAGGAACGAAACGCCTCATGATAAGGCTTGTTACATCACTCGTTACCGTCCTGTTAGTCGGACGAGTAACTTAACTTAAAAGATGGATCGGATATAGTGATCCGAACACAACGTACATATTCCCAACCCAAACGTGAGTAAGAAAAGCCTTGGTTAAGCTTAAGGGTGATTGAAGGGACAACGAAGGAAAAAACAACAGAGAGGGAGCTAAAGAAACTATATACATCAACTCCCAACAACGCGCGACCGGATAACAACCGGATTCCTCACCCCCACACAATATATATAACTTAATAGTTAAGGGCTCCACTATGGAACCTATCACATCCATACCCTTACGGGTTACCACTGGGTTAAACATACAAGGGAGGTTCACACACTCACACACAAACATCACACAACAAAATCACGCATAGCCTGGTTAGAACGTTCCATGGTTCGGGTCGTTAAAAGAATACGTCTCTCATGTGATCCTAGACTCAGGTAGCTAGGTTAACACTTCGAGGTTAAAACGGTATCGGAACTAGACATGCCACATATATGAATTACTGTAAAACTCATTACATGTTTATCTTATAAGGTGGCAACATTCAGAAAAACACTTGGCATATAAGCGGTGTAATCCGGTAGGACACAGGTTGCAAGAAAACCATACTGTCACCGGAGTCCACTCTATCATGTCCACTTATGTTCCGAACAATTCTCGACACAACTGGTGTAACATTAAAGTTGCTTTCATTAACATTGGGGGTAACATGTTTGTGTAACGTCGAATGACCATGGTTAACCCCGTATAACTAGTTAATAAAACTCCACATTTTTAGCTGTTTTACTCTCACATTTTACTACAAACTTTTCACCCACCAATTGTCATTATAACTCACCTAACATGTCCTTAACACCTTATAACATCATTATTTATCAATCCCCATCATAACATATTTTCATACCTAAACAACATTTTTAGAGTGGTCCAGGGACTTGGTCCTTACCTTAAGTCCCGGACCAATATGTAAACGAACTCATCGGGTGAAAAACTGCACTGGTCCGGGACCTTGTACCGACCCCAAGTCCCGGACCAAGTCACTGATGCAAACTCTCGGCCTGTTGTGTCTGTGTCTGGGACCTAACTGGAACCAAAGTCCCGAACCAACGCTACAGAATTCCATATTATGCATTTTCAAGCTTGTTCAACTGTTTCTCTTCACCCATTGTTTACCCAACCTTCACACATTGAACTTAGGCATATTTAATACCAAAATATCACTTTGATTCACCTTAAAACATTGTCAACTTGTTACCCACTTTCCTTATAAAATCTCTTACACTTGTAACATTTTCCATTTGGTTTTCTAAGTGGGGTTCACAACTATAATGACACTATACCAAAATGTTTCCTCAACACCATAACATCATTCCCAAGATCCTGTCTTACTAACCCAAATCTTCTTTTTCACAACTTCTAAGATCCTTTCTCAAATCCTTACCTACACATTTCCCTCCTGTTATATCAACATTACCCAAGCCTTAAACAAAACTCCTCCAAGACTTTAGTACATCCCAAAAAAACACCCATTGGTTTTCTAGAACTTCCAAGATAATGCCTAAATCCTTGTAGCACTCTAGAACACCTTATACATGTTTTCTTCCCTAGTAAAACATTTATCATTCCTAACACTTCCTAGTTCGCCAAAGCTCATTTAAACACTTAAAACTTCTTGTACATTATCCAAATTTTGCCATGGGTTCTACTAGCCCTAACAACACCAAAACACATAGCTTCCACCATTAAACATTCAAGAACACCTAAATCCATCAAGAACCTTCTCACACCACAACACTCACCAATTTACAACTACATCACAATATAGTGCATAATTTAAAGATTGGCACTTAGGCCCTTAAATAACATGGCTCTTAGGCCCTTAAATAACATAACCATGAACATGAATTTCCAAGGTTTTATTGCCTTGACCTGCAAATACACTCAACATCACATATGCCCTTTAATAATCTTCTTAAGAATAATTCACTAGCTCATTTGCCATCGTCTCCTTAGGTATTTTATTAAGCAAATCAAGCTCATTTTTCCTAAGGCATCTAAACTACATTGAGATAGTTTGTTTACCTCTCTTCCTCTCAAACTTCTTTCTTGTTTCCTTGAACCGAAAATCAGCAAGCATTTGATCACTTGTCAACCTTCTAATCAATATACAAGCAAGATAATGAGCATTCAAACTTCATGCCCAAACACATTAATAAACCCTAGGTTATAGATATTGTCTTAAAACATTAAGGTGATTGTTTTACCTTGGAAATGGAAGAGAGTTTGAATAAGTATCAAGAGAGGACTCCACCAAGCCCTTTGAAGATTGGAATGAGCTATGAATGAGAAAAATAAAACACCATGAAGAAGGTGATTTCGGTCACATATGAAAACAAGAGGAAATAAGGTTTTTCTTTGAGTTTCCTTACCTTGAAGCAAAGGAGAACAACAAGGTTTGAAAATGTGAGCTCAAGCTCCTTCAATGGTGATTCTTCATGGCACCGAAATGGAGCTCTTGAAGTTTTGAAAAGATAGAAGTGTAGAGCTTGGTCTAACTAAGACAAATATGGTCTTAGAATTTGATTTGGAGCATGAAGTTGGATTTGGCAAGGAAATGAAGATGGAGAAGAGAGGTTGCTGTAGCAAATCGTTTTTGAAGAAGGGAGAGAGGATGAAGATGGTGGGAACAAGGAGAAAAGAAGAGAATGAGGTGAGAGGTCTACTTTTGAAGATATTTTCATATAAAGGTAATTTCTTCTTTTTACTTACTTTTCCTTCTTTTCTTTACTTATCTTGCACATGGTGGTGAGTCACCACATAGGAAACCGGCCCCCTTCTTATAATAGGGCATTTCATGACTTATGTTGACCATTTAATTAAGCTAAGTTGACTTAAGTCAAAACTAGCACTAGTTGAGCACTATTCACAAATTAAGGCACATATTTGTGAAATTTTTGATTTCCTATTGATTTAGACTTCCTAATGTGATACTAAGTAGTACACATGTTAATTAAAGAGTAATTATGGTCATTTAGCCACTCAAAACTCATTTACAAGACAATTTTTCAAAAATGTGCTTTAAGGCTCCTTAAAGCACATTTTGTGTTTTAGCTTGTTTTCAAGCTTGGTTTTATTTATTAAATGGTTTAATATATCCATTAACATGTAAATAAAGTCTTGGTAAGCTCTTTGGGTCTTAACCAAGGTTATCCCAAGCTTAGAGCACATTTTCGCCCATATTGGCTTTAAGGTATTTATTTGTGTTTCCTATGGTTTAAATTGTTCACTAATATTTCTAAGGCACTTTTAGCCTTAACATACCATAGTTTAACATTTGAATAACTTATATAGGTTTGGGGTACCTCACACCAAGTCTAGGGCAAGTAGTTGCTTGATTTGACTTATGGTGTTTTCTTCGGTATCAATTGTCAACCAATGATTCTTAAGGACTTATTTAGCCTTAGAAAATTCATATTCACATATTTAATCAACACTTAAAGGTTTGGGGTATTTCACACACCTCTCTTCTCCAACTTCATTTCCTTGTCAATTCCACCTCCATGCCCCAAATCAAATTCTAAGACCATATTTGTGCTAGTTAGACCAATCTCTTCATTTCCATCTTCTCAAATATCCAAGAACTCACGTTTCATTCCATGGAGATCTCCATTGAAGGAGGAAAAGCTCAACTTCTTATACCTTGTTACTCTCCCTTGCTTCAAGGTAAGAAAAGCCAAATACAATTCATGTTTCCTCTCATTTTTATACATGGCCGAAAATCACCCTTGTGATGCCTTGTCTTGCTCTTTTCATTAGCTTGATTCAATCTTCAAAGGACTAGGAGGAGTCCTACCTTGCTTGTTAATCAAGCTCTCTTTCAAATTCTAAGGTAAATATCAATTTTAGTGTTTTAAAACACTTCTTGTAATCTAGGGTTTGTTCATGAGTTTAAGTATAATGCTTAATGCTCATTACCCTTATTTGTGTATTGGTTAGAAGGTTGACAAGTGAACAAAAGTCCTTGCCGATTTTCAATCAAGAAAGAACAAGAGAAAACAAGTGAGAAAATCTTGAAGATGAAGAGGTAAATGACCTATCCTAATGTAGTGTTGTACCTTAGGAAATTGAGCTTGAATTGATTATTAAACAAACTAAAGAGCCAAAGGGAAATTAGTTAGTAAAATATCCACAAGGTGGATTATAAGGGCATATGAGATTCTTGTGTGTATTTGCAGGTTGAAAGCATTTTATATGGAAATTCAGTGTTTACGATTATTGTTATTTAAGGGCCTAAGAGCCATGTCATTTAAGGGCCTAAGTGCCAAGCAATTTAAATTATGCACTATATTGTGATTTGGTGTAGTTTAAGTGTAGTTTGTGTGTAAGGAACATTCATTGTGGATTTGAATGTCTTTGATTGTTTAGGATGAAAAACTAAGTGTTTGAGTGTAAGAATATGCTAGAGAGGCTATGTCAAAATTTAGTTGATAAACAAAGAGTTTTAAGTGTTCTAATGAGATTTTATGACCTAGGATGTACTAGGAATCATTAAGTGTTAAAATGGTGGGAGAAAATGAGTTAAGGTGTTCTTGAGTGTTTAAAATGACTTAGGAATTGTCTTGGAGGATTTAGAGTTCAAATGGGTGTTTTGGATACACCAAAGTCATGGAATGAGTGTTGTTAAGACTTGTGCAAAATTTTGTAACCAAGAGGTATACTGCTTTGTGAAGGATTAAGTATGAACTTGTGGGAAAAATGTAAGGAGTTTGTGTAAAGGAGGTGTAGGTGAGAAATAATGCTTTTGGAGTAGTTGTAATGGTGATGAGGCAGCATTTTGGATAGTTGAAGTTGTAGGCATAAACTACCACTTAGAAACCTAAGGAAAAATATTACAAGTGTTAGGAAATTTTATAAGAAATTGAGTAACAAGTTTGGACAATGATTTAATAGGGTATTAAGGTGCCAAAAGGATGTTAAAAAATGTGGGAAACATGTGGAATGATTGGGAAAATATTTGGTGAGAATTGAGGTGAATTTGGAGTTCAAAATGAGTAGATAAACACTTTGAAAAATAGGTTTTGTCTCGGACCGCCCCAAGGGACCGCCCCTGTGGAGAGGTCCAGTTGATATTTGCAGAACTGATTGCTTCTGTTGTGGACCGCCCTAGGGGACCTCCCCAGGGTTGGGGAGGTCCAGTCTATAAAAAAAAGAAAAGAATATGCGGCTTAAGTAGTAAACCCTAGTGAGTATAATGTGGATAAACAAGTGTAAGTTTAAATGTGAAACATGTCATATAATCATGTAAAGTACTTAGTTAATCGGAAGTTAAATAAGTTAATTAACCGACGTGACTAATTATGTATAGGAGCTGCATTCGGTGGTCAACGAACGCAGCAGGGACCAAGGTATTTTCTTGCAGTCTGTTTGCTACCGGTTTACACCGGCTTGTGTGTTGTTTGTTTTCTGGATGTTTATGACTTTGTAAGATTTAAATCATGAAATGAGTTTACAGTCATGGTTATTATTGTGGTGTGTATGTTCCGATACCGTTTAACCTTGAATACGTGCTAACCCGCTAGCTATCCAATATTAGGAAAACGTAAGAGAACGGTATTCGGTTTTTAACGTTTCAACTTACGGAACGTTCTAACTACGGCTATCCGTGTGTTAGTTGTGGTTTGTGTTGTTAGAATGTATCCCATCTCCCTTGTGTGCCTAACTGGGCCTAAACACTTACAATGTGAATTAATGAGTTAAGTTCCAACAATGGAACTACTAACAAGAGTATAACCGGGGGGTGAGGAATCCGGAAGTTCCGATCGTGCGTGTATGTACGGGAGTCAATATCTGAATCAGATTCGACCCCCTTTATGTTATGATTGTCTTTCCTTCTTGGATTACAATCACCCACAAGCCTAATAAATGGATTTCCTACCTGACTTTGTTCGGGCTAGGGGGATTATGTGTACGGTGTGTTTGGATCACTATATCCAACGCATCTTTGGGATAAGTTAAGCGTTCGACAAACAGAACGGTAACTAGTTATGTGTAACACCCCTACCGTTAATCCTATGCTTACCGTCCAATCATCCTCTTAATCCTATCAGTACGCAGCGGAAGATTACTACTTACTACGGCGGGTGGTACAACGCCGCTAACCGCCCATACGGCTAGCTAGGCTTACCTTACTTACAGTCACGGTCTGATGAACATAATATACCGAGCTACTATATTACTTACCAAAATACCACATACCGAATACTTACATCAATGGATCACCGAGTATTTAAGTGTATTCAATTACATCCCAATTCGAACTTCCCAAAAGAATGAGTCTAGAACTACCACTCATCTATACCAATTCCCATTCTACCAATATCCAAAAAGGTGTACCCCATGTACACCGGCTAACAAAAACTTACAGCCGTGTACTACTTAGTACACCGTTCATAATTCAATGTTTACATCCAAAAAGAAATCAACTTCAACTCCCCTAGTCTTCATCCTTCACGGGTACCTGCATTGTGGTAAAAACGGTGCCCCAAGGGGCTCAGCAAAAAGCTGCGCATAAACTCCGCATATACCGAGTGCTAACAAGGGCACGCCGACTACTTGACGTCCACTTAACATGCTGTTCATTTATTACATACATACATGCTTTGCATACAACATACATACATATACAATTCATTATACAATCCAAGGCAACAATACAATAATGCTCACAATACTTACCTTCACAAGGTTAGCCAAGTTACGCATCCGGGTTAATCGGAATGCTATTTACTCTTTTACTCATTTCACATTACTTACTCTTACTTACACTTACTTGTTTTCCCTTACTTACTTACTCATTCTTACTTACTTACTTTTACTCATGTTAAGTCGGTATGACCTCCAGCCCGGGGACTACTCCGTCCCACCACCGGGATTTACTTGACTCACCAATCCGGGATGCTACCCATTTAAGGGGTTTGGGCCGCGGACCAGTTTAAGAGTCAGGAATCGGATCCAACCTCTTGTGTCTCCTCATCCTCACGCGTGGCCGAAACTATATCGGACTTCTACTCATTCCAATTTAATTACCAATTTAAGTTAGATTGGTTAGCTTGTTAGGAATCAGTTAGAAGTCCAATAGCAATCACAATCGGTCACAATACATCATCTCATACATACACACATTCATTATCATCCATACATTTCATGAATTATACAAACTGAAATTTAAAAGAAATATACAACAGAATACATCACTACATTTCCACAAGTATGCATAGTAACTCCGATTCGTGCATTTATCTTATTTGGTGATCAATTAGCACACAACACACAAATCAGAGTAACCAAGGTAGCATACGGGGCATGAGGAATTCATACCGTTCACCGTTGTACTTGTATCCCAACTTTCCTTCGGTGCTCACAAATCAAGTCCTATGATATACATACAATCGAGTGATTAACTATCTACAATTAACTTAGCTCGTACTCTTATTATGTTTCCTAACTCATACTTACTATGTCTTTACAATTCCTATACTTACATTTTTGTTTACTTACTTTTAATTACTTAGCAATGGTATACATACATATATATGCACATATGTATAGGTGGGTATACATATATACATATATATAATTATTATTTAATTTAATTTAATTTTTTTTTGTATGACTCGACCGACCTTACAAGTCGGTCCCCAAGGTCGGTCGAAGTCAGTAGGGAATTACGCTGGAGAATTACAGGGCCGACCGACCTTGCAAGTCCGGTCCCAAGGTCGGTCCATTCCAGTGAGTTACCTGATGAATTTTTAGCCCGACCGACCTTGCAAGTCCGGTCGCAAGGTCGGTCCATTCCAGTAGCTTACAAGACGGAAAAATTTTGTGTCGACCGACCTTGCAAGTCCGGTCGCAAGGTCGGTCCATTCCAGTAGGTTACAGACGGAGAATTTTCTGGTCCGACCGAACTTGCAAGTCCGGTCGCAAGTTCGGTCCATTCCAGAAGCTTTCCCGTCTTTGTAAATCTGGGCTCGACCGACCTTGCAAGTCCGGTCCCAAGGTCGGTCCGGCCCAGTATTTGCATTTTATTTCTGTTTCAGTTCTATCTTTTACCCATTACTTCCCCATTGTTCCTACACTTATTCCCACATGTTATAACACTAATTAAACCTCCTAATACACCTTAGTTCATTCATTAACTCACCATCCATTCCTACACTAATTTACACACTTGTTTCTAAATTCATCTCAACACTCACACTAGGTCTTTCCTAGTTGCATTTGCTACAGATTTTAACACTTACTCTCCCCATCAATAGATCCCTCTTCTAATGTCATTTCTAACACTCCTGGTGCATTTAGAATACATTATCTATCTCTCTCAATCTACCCTCCATCTTCCTCAAACAGAATCTGTTACAACTCATGTTATTCACCTAGTTTCTAACACACTAAGTGTTCTATTCCTAGGTAAATTTTGCCATAACCTCCCCTATATTTTTACACTCTCACCACATTGTTTCACTCACATCTTATTACCCAATTCACCTGTTTTCAATAGCATCAATATACAAGGCTCCCATACACAATTACCAACACTAAAACACTCTTAAAAATTCCTGCACAACATCTCATTCCCAAACTAGTTTGTAACAGTTTTTAAATGTCTTTTAAGGGTTTAAAATCTTGTTTCTTCCTACACATTACACTACTAGTACACTATCATTTTACGCTAGAGATTTTCATTACTAAAAATCTGTTACATAAGCATTTACAAAGCTACCCAAAGATGAGTGTAATTACCTTGTCCTCTTCTACTAGTTTCTTTTCTTCTTCTTCCTTGCTTCTTCCTTCTCTCTTTCCACCGGTTTTAACTCAAGTTCTCTAACACTACAACCCCTTCATATATACATTTCAATACCAATAATTAACCCTAACCATTCCTTTAAAGCTTAATGCATATTTTAGGGTTTAGGATTTCATTACCTTACAAGGGTGCAAGTGCTGTTTGGAATGGTTCAAGAACAATATTCCTCACCCTCCAAGAGTGCCAAAATCGGCTAGATACACAAGGAGCAAGCAAGGGTTTAGTTTAAATCTCGTTTTGCCCACAAGGGCTAGAAAAAGATGGAGTTTCAAGAAGATTTTTACCTCAATAGAACAAGGAGAAGGAGGTGGTGCTAATGGTAGTCTTGAAGCTCCAAATGGGGCATACCCATAAAAACGAAAGTGCTCCTTTCAGGATTTTGAAAAGAGGGAAATGTTGCTCTTGAGGAGAGGAAGACAATGGTGTAGTTTTTATAATTTTTGGAAGAGATTTGAGGGGGTTACAAGAGGAGAGAAGCTAGAGTTTTTGTGAGTTTGCTCTTTTCTCCATTGATGTCGCATGGGGGAAGAAGAAGAAAGAAATGAGAGAGTGAGGGAGGCTATGTACGTGAGAAGAGAATGGGGGGGATAGGAGAGAGAGTGTGAGAGTGTGAGGTAGAATAAAGTAGTGAGTGTTTTACTTTATTAGTTTTGTTGTTTTGTAAATAAGGAGAATTAATAGAGTGTGTGAGAGAGATAGGGGGGAGCCCATCGGCTAGTACAGCCCACACACACAAACTCCACTTTTTATTTTAAAAAGTGGACACATAAGTTTTGGTTATTTATGTTTCTACCCCACAACTTCCCGTTTTTGACAGTTTTTACTAATCTCTCGTTTTATTGATTTTATTGGTTCTAAAGCTTCACTAATATTTATTAATGATTATTTAGTTGTCCAAAATTGTTACGAGTCTATTTGACCCGCTTAAAGTCACGTTTTCCCAGTTTCCTCGAAAACGTGCTTTAAGGTTCGTTAGTGATTTTAATCCGTTTTAAGGATCCGTTTTCTTCGGGATTTGTTCCCTCATGATTATTTATACTTAATTAAGCTTCTAAATTACTTATTAGCCTAATTAATCACTGTTTTTAATTACGGGGTATTTCAATCTACCCCCCTTAAGAAACTTTGCCCTCAAAGTTGCTCAAGGTTAATAGTTTTATAATTCTACTCATTATGCAAACCGATTGCCATATTGCAGATGACCCTAGCTGAAGAATCTCAACCGGGTTGCCCTTCTCAGCATGGGCACTGCTCTCACTTGGGAATTTCTTTTGGGATTGCTGAATGAAATTTCCCTTCTTCTTTTTCCAGCTTTTACCCTGGTTCTGCTCCTCGCCATTGTTGTTCTTGTTATTGGCTTTGCGCTTCAGCGCGGTTTCTTCATCCCGAAGTTGGCAAGTGATTTCAACGCGAGAGGCCGCGTGATAACACTCCTGAAGTTTCAGGTATTAGCCGGGATTCTTATTTAAGAAAGGATAAGGAAAAGATTCAAGGAATAAAAGGAATTTAAGGAATTGAAATGGTACTAAGGGTTAACCGATATTTACCTGAAGGGAGGTAAATCTAGTGTAGCCCATACCGTACCGAAGGCGATGGCTCAGACCGCCATAGAAGCGATCGACCAACACCTGGCCGGTGTATCCTAAGCCAGGTAGAAGACGGAGAATGGAGGTGAAGGTGCGGTAGTACTCGTTGACAGACATCTTCTCTGTCATCTTCAGGGCATCCAGCTCTAGCCTTTTCTTGGTCTTCACATGTTCCGGGTAGTATTTGGATCGGAGGATAGCGGCAAAGGACTCCCAATCGAATGTGGGGTCGTCCACATACTCGTTTTTAACAAGCTTCCACCATTCCATTGCAGCATCTTTGAGGTAGTAAGCAGCTACTCTCACTCGAACTCCAGCAGGAGCTTCGAGGGTTTCGAACGCTGTCTCCATCTCGGAGATGTAGGCTTCCAATTTAGCAGGATCGCTCTCGCCTCTAAAGCATGGAGGACGGAGATCTGCGATAGCTTTTACCCAGTTCACTTCTCTGGGTGGAGGGGGAGGGATTGGCCCCGCTTGAGTTTGTTGGTTTTGCTGATTCTGTTGCATAGCTTGGATTACTTGTGGTAGCATCTGTGCTACCGTGGCGGCGACGATCTCAGCTATCGTCTGCGCGCCCGTTCCTCCAGAGGCTTCGCCTCTACCTCGGCCTCGGCCTCTTCCTGACATCTGAAGATTTAACATCCACATTAGGCTCCGCAAGATATGACTCAAAGGTCATGGAATTTAAGCAGGGTATCGTTCCTAAGAACGTCAAGGGTATCCGTTGTTAACAACGGTAGTTCCTAGTTAGGTTTCTATGTATCTGTCTTAAGACGGTTGAAATCCTAACTCGGTAATCCCCTATGCTCGGTACTATGGACATTAGAGCGTAACTACGCTCTGATACCACTTTTTGTAACACCCCAACCGTTAATCCTATGCTTACCGTCCAATCATCCTCTTAATCCTATCAGTACGCAGCGGAAGATTACTACTTACTACGGCGGGTGGTACAACGCCGCTAACCGCCCATACGACTAGCTAGGCTTACCTTACTTACAGTCACGGTCTGATGAACATAATATACCGAGCTACTATATTACTTACCAAAATACCACATACCGAATACTTACATCAATGGATCACCGAGTATTTAAGTGTATTCAATTACATCCCAATTCGAACTTCCCAAAAGAATGAGTCTAGAACTACCACTCATCTATACCAATTCCCATTCTACCAATATCCAAAAAGGTGTACCCCATGGTACATCGGCTAACAAAAACTTACAGCCGTGTACTACTTAGTACACCGTTCATAATTCAATGTTTACATCCAAAAGAAATCAACTTCAACTCCCCTAGTCTTCATCCTTCACGGGTACCTGCATTGTGGTAAAAACGGTGCCCCAAGGGGCTCAGTAAAAAGCTGCGCATAAACTCCGCATATACCGAGTGCTAACAAGGGCACGCCGACTACTTGACGTCCACCTAACATGCTGTTCATTTATTACATACATACATGCTTTGCATACAACATACATACTATACAATTCATACACAATCCAAGGCAACATACAATAATGCTCACAATACTTACCTTCACAAGGTTAGCCAAGTTACGCATCCGGGTTAATCGGAATGCTATTTACTCTTTTACTCATTTCACATTACTTACTCTTACTTACACTTACTTGTTTTCCTTTACTTACTTACTCATTCTTACTTACTTACTTTTACTCATGTTAAGTCGGTATGACCTCCGGCCCGGGGACTACTCCGTCCCACCACCGGGATTTACTTGACTCACCAATCCGGGATGCTACCCATTTAAGGGGTTTGGGCCTCGGACCAGTTTAAGAGTCAGGAATCGGATCCAACCTCTTGTGTCTCCTCATCCTCACGCGTGGCCGAAACTATATCGGACTTCTACTCATTCCAATTTAATTACCAATTTAAGTTAGATTGGTTAGCTTGTTAGGAATCAGTTAGAAGTCCAATAGCAATCACAATCGGTCACAATACATCATCTCATACATACACACATTCATTATCATCCATACATTTCATGTATACAAACTGAAATTTAAAAGAAATATACAACAAATACATACATTTCCACAAGTATGCATAGTAACTCCGATTCGTGCATTTATCTTATTTGGTGATCAATTAGCACACAACACACAAATCAGAGTAACCAAGGTAGCATACGGGGCATGAGGAATTCATACCGTTCACTGTTGTACTTGTATCCCAACTTTCCTTCGGTGCTCACAAATCAAGTCCTATGATATACATACAATCGAGTGATTAACTATCTACAATTAACTTAGCTCGTACTCTTATTATGTTTCCTAACTCATACTTACTATGTCTTTACAATTCCTATACTTACATTTTTGTTTACTTACTTTTAATTACTTAGCAATGGTATACATACATATATATGCACATATGTATAGGTGGGTATACATATATATAATTATTATTTAATTAATTTATTTTTTTTTGTATGACTCGACCGACCTTACAAGTCCGGTCCCTAAGGTCGGTCGAAGTCAGTAGGGAATTACGCTGGAGAATTACAGGGCCGACCGACCTTGCAAGTCCGGTCCCAAGGTCGGTCCATTCCAGTGAGTTACCTGATGAAATTTTTAGCCCGACCGACCTTGCAAGTCCGGTCACAAGGTCGGTCCATTCCAGTAGCTTAAGACGGAAAATTTTGTGTCGACCGACCTTGCAAGTCCGGTCGCAAGGTCGGTCCATTCCAGTAGGTTACAGACGGGAGAATTTTCTGGTCCGACCGAACTTGCAAGTCCGGTCGCAAGTTCGGTCCATTCCAGAAGCTTTCCCGTCTTGTAAATCTGGGCTCGACCGACCTTGCAAGTCCGGTCCCAAGGTCGGTCTGACCCAGTATTTGCATTTTTATTTCTGTTTTCAGTTCTATCTTTTACCCATTACTTCCCCATTGTTTCTACACTTATTCCCACATGTTATAACACTAATTAAACCTCCTAATACACCTTAGTTCATTAATTAACTCACCATCCATTCCTACACTAATTTACACACTTGTTTCTAAATCATCTCAACACTCACACTAGGTCTTTCCTAGTTGCATTTGCTACAGATTTTAACACTTACTCTCCCATCAATAGATCCCTCTTCTAATGTCATTTCTAACACTCCTGGTGCATTTAGAATACATTATCTATCTCTCTCAATCTACCCTCCATCTTCCTCAAACAGAATCTGTTACAACTCATGTTATTCACCTAGTTTCTAACACACTAAGTGTTCTATTCCTAGGTAAATTTTGCCATAACCTCCCCTATATTTTACACTCTCACCACATTGTTTCACTCACATCTTATTACCCAATTCACTTGTTTTCAATAGCAATATACAAGGCTCCCATACACAATTACCAACACTAAAACACTCTTAAAAATTCCTGCACAACATCTCATTCCCAAACTAGTTGTAACAGTTTTTAAATGTCTTTTAAGGGTTTAAAATCTTGTTTCTTCCTACACATTACACTACTAGTACACTATCATTTTACGCTAGAGATTTTCATTACTAAAAATCTGTTACAAAGCATTTACAAGCTACCCAAGATGAGTGTAATTACCTTGTCCTCTTCTACTAGTTTCTTTTCTTCTTCTTCCTTGCTTCTTCCTTCTCTCTTTCCACCGGTTTTAACTCAAGTTCTCTAACACTACAACCCCTTCATATATACATTTCAATACCAATAATTAACCCTAACCATTCCTTTAAAGCTTAATGCATATTTTAGGGTTTAGGATTTCATTACCTTACAAGGGTGCAAGTGCTGTTTGGAATGGTTCAAGAACAATATTCCTCACCCTCCAAGAGTGCCAAAATCGGCTAGATACACAAGGAGCAAGCAAGGGTTTAGTTTAAATCTCGTTTTGCCCACAAGGGCTAGAAAAAGATGGAGTTTCAAGAAGATTTTTACCTCAATAGAACAAGGAGAAGGAGGTGGTGCTAATGGTAGTCTTGAAGCTCCAAATGGGGCATACCCATAAAAACGAAAGTGCTCCTTTCAGGATTTTGAAAAGAGGGAAATGTTGCTCTTGATGAGAGGAAGACAATGGTGTAGTTTTTATAATTTTTGGAAGAGATTTGAGGGGGTTACAAGAGGAGAGAAGCTAGAGTTTTTGTGAGTTTGCTCTTTTCTCCATTGATGTCGCATGGGGGAAGAAGAAGAAAGAAATGAGAGAGTGAGGGAGGCTGTGTACGTGAGAAGAGAATGGGGGGGGGATAGGAGAGAGAGTGTGAGAGTGAGTGTGAGGTAGAATAAAGTAGTGAGTGTGTTTTACTTTATTAGTTTTGTTGTTTTGTAAATAAGGAGAATTAATAGAGTGTGTGAGAGAGGGGGGGGGGGGAGCCCATCGGCTAGTACAGCCAACACACAAACTCCACTTTTTATTTTAAAAAGTGGACACATAAGTTTTGGATTTATGTTTCTACCCCACAACTTCCGTTTTTGACAGTTTTTACTAATCTCTTGTTTTATTGATTTTATTGGTTCTAAAGCTTCACTAATATTATTAATGATTATTTAGTTGTCCAAAATTGTTACGAGTCTATTTGACCCGCTTAAAGTCACGTTTTCCCGGTTTCCTCGAAACGTGCTTAAGGTTCGTTAGTGATTTTAATCCGTTTTAAGGATCCGTTTTCTTCGGGATTTGTTCCCTCATGATTATTTATACTTAATTAAGCTTCTAAATTACTTATTAGCCTAATTAATCACTGTTTTTAATTACGGGGTATTTCATTATGTAACAAGCTTAACATGAGATTGAAATCATTCTCTAGGCTTACCAAGTTTGACTAACTGATGTTTGGTTCGTTTCCACAAGTGAATCGTTCCTATTATGTTATGTGTTTGTTGTTGCTATGCAATGAGTGTTGTTATGCTTATGTATGTTGTTTGTTTTAAATTGAACCCCATGTTATTATGAGAATTGGTTGCGTGTATCCCGGTAGTCGACGGGCTGCACGTTATTCATACCAGCAAAGGGTTGTTGAGCCCCTTTAGGGCACCATATTTTATTTTGCAGGATGAGGATCGAAGAAGTGGAGTGGCTTTAGATTCTAAGTTAAATGAACACTTTCGTTATTTTGGATGTTGGACCCGGGATGCGCCTGTGCTCCCGTGGGTTTATATTTTGGTAGCATCAAAATTACTATGATGGCTCTGTATGTATATACACTCAGTATAGTTAGTTTGTAAGTATGTGGATGTTAGTAACTAATGCTTGGGAGTCTGTGTCCATCAGACCGATACAATTGTGCGTATTTAGCCTTGTTAGCCATGTGGGTGGCTAACGGCATGTAACACCGTTCCGTTTTGGTTAGTTTAAGTTATGAATTTCTGCTGCGACTATTGTTTATTGTTAAGTTTTCAGTTGGGGTGTTACACCAGGGAAAGCCAAACCTGGCTCTAATACCACTAAATGTAACGACCCCAAAACCGACCTAGGAGTTAGGGTCGTTACACGCTGCGAGTCTATTACCTAACGTCGCTAGGATCTAACGCATTCGCACATAAAACCCAAGTTAACGTAATTGCATTAAGGGAAAAGAGAGTTTACAATATTCAAACCAAATACGGCAACCAAAGATAATGTAAAGGCCCGAAGGCTACATAAAGTCGAAAGCGTCTATGCGCGAAAATCAAATACATAACCAGAAGTCAAACTAGGTAAACACAAATCGAGACTCCAACGAAGAGAGGATGCATAAGTCTCCAAGTGCTCAATCTGCATGATATAATAAAGGGGCGAGCTCAATAGCCGAACAGTAAGCAGAAGACTTCCACAAGGAAGCCCACTCAAAACAGAAGTAGGAGAGTTCACAAATCAGAGGATTTCACAAGTCGTTTCGAAATAGATGAATCAGAAACAGAGCAAATATAGAAGCTGAACAAAATGCCATATCAAAACCTTAGTCGGACTTGTAGAAACAGAATCACAGAGTGGGACACTAGACACCAGCTGACACATCAGAAGGGCAAACACTAAAGCCCTATGGATCCGTAGATCCCACACAGAAGCCGTAGAGACTGCTATGGACCCGTCGGTCACTAAATATCTAGGGACCTGAGAAGCGAACATAAGGGAACCCGAGGAACAAAACAGAAGGAATTCCTGCGCAACATGCTACAGGACCGCCCGACCCGACTATCCAAGGCTCAGAAGCTAAGTAACTAGGTCCCAAAACAATTTAACCAAAATATCATATCAAATGTGCTTAAATAAGTATAATACATGTATAAATATCTTATTCACACTTAGGGGAATCATGCCCCGCAAACAGAAGCCAAAACGGAGCTCAAACGAGCAAAATAGGCAAAATAGAAGGTGTGTCCGGACATGTGTCCGACCTTGCATGTCTGAACACGGTGCGAAGTAAAATCTGAACTTGTCCGGACATGTGTACAGACTTACATGTCCGGACACATGTCGAATTGAAATCCCAGAGATGTCCGGACTTGTGTCCGAACTTACAAAGCTCAGACACAAGTCGAAAGCAAAATCAGGAAGTCCTCGCATGCTATCCGGACTTACATGTCCGGACGCATGTCCGGACACTTGCAAAACTTCAGAAATCAGAGGCACGCCAGACGACATGTCCGGACTTACATGTCCGGACGCATGTCCGGACGTCGCAAATATGGCAGTTCACAGAATGAAACAGAAGCGCAGAAAACATCCAAAATCACCACAACTTCATCCAAATTCCAGAGTAAAGCAAATCAGTCCCCTCTGGAGTTTAACCCATTCGAAATAGTCATAAATCACACGCGAATTCACACCACGCAACACAATTCAACACCCAAAACATAATTGAAATCAGCAATCCCGAGGGTGAATGAATAACCCCGATTCCATCCCCCACTTACTTCGAATTGCAGAGTAGACGACCAACGATTATAGCCTGATTGACCCCGAACGTCCACGTAGACAACAAGAAGGCAAAGCTCTACCAAACTGTGCAGAAACAGACCCAAAATTAGAAAGACGAATTCTGCCCAAATAACAACTCAACATCACAACCGAGACAGCAACCAACCTGAATCTGCAGAGGGAAACAATCCGAACAGCAGCAGCAGATCACCGGAGCACCAACCAGGCAAACACAGCAACAATTCGCACCAGAATTCTCAAAGCAACACAAGGGAGGTAAGGGGAACTAGAGCGCTCAAAACTTTCGATGGGGGAAATGTCGTGATGAGAAAACTGAATGGGAAGAGAAAATATACAAGGCTTCTAAAATGTTAAATGCCACTTACCAAATATTAAAGAGGGAAATGTCCTCCTTGTAAACTCTCTTTCCCTTTAATGCAATTACGTTTACTTGGGTTTTATGTGTGAATGCGTTAGAGCCTTGTGACGTTAGGTAATAGACTCACGGCGTGTAACGCCGTAACTCCTAGGTCGGTTTTGGGGTCGTTACAAATCAATCTCAATTTCGCAAACCATTGAATCCAGAATAACGCAAGGGAATAAAATCCCAACTTCCAAATCCTAATGTAGGGTTTTATATAATCATTCAATAATTTTGCAATTCACACAAAAACTCATTTATGAGCACAAAAGTTTACCTAGTACTCAGACCACCGATGAAGACAACACAGCAGGGTCACGAGTAGCGCCCGTCAACGAATACGAGGTCTAGAATTGTAGAAAACACCAATAAGAAATCACCTAATCCCAATCAAAATAATATGAACCCTTACCCAGGTAGTGAACCTTACCCTTCTAATCTCTAAACCGGCACCAGGGAAGAACTTCAAGAAATCAGGAAGGAACAAGAAATTATGAGTTTGGAATGGAACAACGTAGAAGCGTCATGTTGTAGATTCAGAATGGTAGTGGAGATCATGGTATAAATAGATTAACAATTATAAAGAGAGAAGAAAATATTAATTAGATAATAATGTAAATAAGTTTAGGAGAGGAAATAAATCACTTAAGGAGTAATCAATTGGGAAGGAATAAATAATAAATCAAATAGTTAATTGAAATAGATGGAAAGTAAAATGATTTGTCCGTTGTGAAGAGATAAGGATGAGCGTGATTATCTTTAAGGGGAGGTAAAATAATTACTTTTGAAAAGGAGAAGTAAAGGAAAAGTTTGATTCTTAATTTAAAAAGACGGTAAGGATGGACGTCGTTATATTAGTAGAAGGTGGGAATGATAATGTTAAATAATTAATGAGAAGGAAAATTAATTTGGGAAAAGATAAAATTAAAATTGGATGTTTTAGAATAAGGAGAACATCGTAACGTCAGTAAAAGAATATAACATTAATATTAATTGCTCTAGAAAGGGGGGAAGGACTTTAAAATGTGTTTAATTTAGAGGAGAGAACGGAGATGGTAGAATATTTGTGTCAACTTCCCTGGGCAACGATGGTTCTAACTTCCGATAACACATTAACTAGCTATTATAACGTTTACACTATCGTGTTGATTTAATAATAGGAATTCCCTAACTCGAATTTACACGGGTAATTCATCACATTCCCCTTAAAAGAAAGCTTCACCCTCGAAGCTAAAACTTAACCATAATGTATCCATTACTGATTCCGGGAATGTTCATATTGAAATCTATATCGATTCGCATATTGATTCAACTCTTTAAACTGTTACCCGGTCGAAGAGTTGTGGGTACTTCTTTTTCATCTTCTCCCCCACCTCTCACGTTGCCTCTCCTGTTCCATGATTGGACCATAAAACTTTGACCATTCTAGTGTATTTCAACCGGGTCTCTCTGGTCTTAGTATCAAGGACTCTGATGGGGTATTCTTCGTATGACAGATTCTGCTTCATCTCTAATACCTCAGGTTGTAAAATGTGTGAAGGGTAAGGAATGTATCTCTTTAAGTGAGATACATGGAAAACATTGTACACCTTCTCCAACTCACAGGGGAGTACCAATCTATACGTTACTTTTTCAATCCTTTCCAGAACTTTGTAGGGTCCCACAAACTTAGGACTCAACATCCCTTTCCTCCTGAATCTGGTTACCCCTCTGACAGGAGACACCTTTAGGAATACTTTGTCCCCCACTTTGAATTCTATCGGCCTCCGCTTCATATCTGTGTAGGACTTCTGCCTGTCTTGAGCAGCTTTCATACGACTCTGAATGATTCGAACCTGCTCCATAGTCTCTTCTATCAGCTGGGGTCCCAATACCATTGTCTCACTGATGTCGCTCCACCATAGCGGGGTTCTACACTTCCTCCCATACAAGGCTTCATAAGGAGCCATCTTAATACGAGCATGATAGCTATTATTATAAGAGAAATCCACTAAATGTAACATGTCTGCCCAAGAACCCAGAAAATCCATTTTGCACGCGTGGAGCTTATCTTCTAAAGTCTGAATGGTTCTTTTTGTCTGCCCGTCAGTAGCTGGATGAAAAGCTATACTCAATTTCAGCTTCGAACCCATAGCCTTGTGAAACTGCTGCAAGAAGTGAGCCAAAAATCTTGAGTCTCTATCAGAAATGATAGACTCAAACACCCCATGATATCTCACCACATTTTAAATATAGGCATCTACCAACTGACTCATCGATCACGTGCTTTTCATGGGTATGAATCAGGCAGATTTGGTAAGTTGATCCACAATTACCCATCTCTGATTAACTCCGCCCTTCGCTGGTGGTAATCCCATCATAAAGTCCATGGAAATCGTGTCCCATTTCCATTTAGGAACCTTCAAAGGTTGCAGCAATCCTCCCATCCTCTTGTGCTCAATTTTCACTTTCTGACAAGTAAGGCACCTAGATACAAATTCTGTCACTTCTCTTTTCATCTTTGGCCACCAAAATTGCTTCTTTAGATCCTTATACAGTTTGTCCCCGCCTAGGTGGACTGAGTAAGGTGAGTTATGAGCCTCCCTCATCAACTTTTATTTCACCTCTGTGCATTTCTGAGGAACATACCATCTGCCCTTAAATTTGAGACTGCCATCACCGTGAATCTCGAACCCATCTGCCTTACCATCCTTCATCTTTTCCCGGATCCTCTCCAACTTTACATCTCTAGGCTGTCCTTTGAGAATCTCTCCATAAATGTCGGAAGTGACACTCATATGGAACAACCTCACCTCCCGATCAACACCGCCTGACTCCATCACCTTCAATTCAGCTTCTGGAAGTCACGAACTAGCTCATCTGGGAGAACCCACATCGAATTCACTGAATGACTCCTTTTTCTGCTCAGAGCATCTACCACCAACTTAGATTTCCCCTCGTGATATAAAATCTCCAGGTCGTAGTCCTTGATGAGCTCTAACCACCTCCTCTGCCTCATATTTAATTCCTTCTATGTAAAGATGTATTTGAGGCTTTTGTGGTTGGTATAAACCTTGCACGAGACACCATAGAGGTAATGCCTCCAAATTTTTGAGTGTAAACACTACTACAGCCAATTCTAAATAATGCGTCGGATAACGAGTCTCGTACTCCTTCAGCTGTCTCGATGCTTAAGCTATTACTTTCCCGTTCTACATTAGAACGCATCCCAACCCATACTTGGATGCATCGCTGAACACCTTGAATCCCTCGGTCCCTGAAGGTAAGGTCAGCACTGGGGCTGTGATCAACCTTTCCTTCAATGTCCGGAATGCCATCTCACAGTCATCATTGCACTGGAACTTCACCACCTTCTTCATAAGGTTGGTGAACGGCCTCACAATCTTCGAGAAGTCTTTCACAAACCTCATGTAGTATCCTGCCAAGCCCAGGAAACTATGGACCTCCTTCAAATTTCTTGGTCTAGGCCACTTTCTCACTGTCTGAACCTTCGACGGGTCCACCGATATGTCTTCCTTGGTAATGATATGGCCCATAAATGCCACCCGATACAGCCAAAAGTCACACTTGGATAACTTTGCATACAACTACTGCTCTCTCAGAGTCTGCAACGCCAGCCTCAAATGCTCCTCATGTTGCTCCTCATCTTTGGAATAAATCAGGATGTCATCTATGAACACTACAACGAACCGGTCTAGATAGGGATTAAAGATCCGGTTGATGAGGTCCATAAAGACAGCTGGGGCGTTCACCAGCCCAAAAGGCATTACCAGGAACTCAAAATGCCCATATCTGGTTCTGAAGGCTGTCTTCAAAATGTCATTCTCTACAACTCTGAGGTGATGGTAGCCCGACCTCAGGTCAATCTTAGAGAATACTCCAACACCCTGTAGCTGGTTGATAAGTGTCCAAATGAGCATGATTTATAGGTGTATTTCATGTATAATATTAGCACTTTTCTTGCTCATTTCTCCACTTCGGTTAGTTTTCCTCTAGTTTATGTTTTATTGTTTATCTCACAAAATTATTGGTTTAACATGAGGAAAACCAAGCCGGGAGTGAAGTAGACAAAGAGACGAACGCGTAGACGCAAACGGCTCAGAAAACGGACTTATAACGAAGAATGTAGAGCCGATTGAAGATTGTTATAATAAATATATAGTATACATAATATCGGATGAGAAGGGGCTGAGACGTCCGCACCCATCAATTGCAACCGCGAGGCGGACGAGGCATAGGCAACCGCGAGGCGGACAACACAGAGGGTACCGCCTCTTAACAGGCGGACGACACTGAGGCTACCGCCTCTTAACAGGCGGACAACACACAGGCTACCGCGCGGCGGACACCACACACACAACCGCCACTTATTGGGCGGTACCACAGGCGGACCAGAGACACTCAACCGCCACTTATTGGGCGGTACCAGCAGGCGGACACCAACAGTAACCGTGACTAATTATCAGTCGCGACCAGTATCTTCTTCGCGCCGTCGTCGTCTGCAACTCGCCCGCAACTTATCCATCTACTCCGCACGCGTATTCAGTCTGTCCCCTGCGCAATCAATGAAGCAATCAATGCTCTTCTTCATCTGCAATCAAATTCGTACAGATCCAAACCTCTATATAAACCCACCACCTTAACTGCATAAAAACACAGCACGCACGACGGGAGTCTGAAGAATATTTTCACCACACTCATCCATATCCATTCGCTTCCATTTAATTCTCTCCCGTAACACCATATCAGTCCACACTCACGCAGTAACAAAAGAAATAGAAGAACAGCAGTGAAAGGAGAGCAGACCAGTTCTTCTTCCGAATTAATGTCAAAATCTATCTGTGTAATCTTCTTATCTCCGTTAATGTCTGAGTAATTTTCTTTTGTATCCTAGGATGGGGGTTTGATTTCTAATATTACGTAAATTAATATTTATCACCTGTTTCTCTCATTTAACTTGTTTTAATTTCTTTCAACTAATATTGCTAAATGTTTTGCGCGACAAACGACTACATTTATTTGGTAACTATCAACATATGATTTTGAGATAGTCTAGGTACCACAAAGGAATTAATCTTAGTATTTACACTCCGGACTGAGCAGGAAAATATTAAGGCTTTTATTAAGAGTTCGTAACTGACAATTATTAACTCTAATAGGCAATAAATAATTGAGACAAGGTTATAAATATGTTTAAGTAATTTAGGAAATTCCCCCGCTATCCTAGGATACATTTTTCCATTCACATCACTTAATTCACCTTTTTACTGTTTTTATTATATTTGCACTGATCAACAACAAATCAAGCTTGCCTCCGGCTAAACCCCTTTTTACAGTTTTTAAGTAACTACCAAGACTAGGATAAATTGAACAATCTCCCTGTGGATACGACACTTGTTTTACTAACTACGACCGGGATTTGTTTGCAGCCCGACGTTTATAATTTGAGTTTTTAATTTCTTTTCTTTTAATTTTACACCAGTTTAACCACTCAGAGAATAACAGTCAGCAAATTGGCGCCGCTGCCGGGGAGATTGATTCCATCAATTTCCCTAGTTTCCGGTAGTTCACTCGCTGTATTAAAATAATCTGTTAATACTATTAAATTGTTAACCTCGGACATCTGAATTGGACATCGGACTTCTGACCTGACTTGGACATTTGACTTCGGACTTTGGACATCTAACTCCTAACATCTTAATATTATTGTAGTTTCGTTCCATTGTAATTTCGTTCCATTGTCATTTCGTTCCATTGTCCTTTCTTTCCATTGTCCCTAACTACTAACTTAAAATTTCCTGTCATTTCTTTCCATTGTCCTTGACATTTCATTTCCATTGTCCTTAACATTTCTTTCCATTGTCCTTAACATTTCTTTCCATTGTATACTAACTACTAACTTATAATTTCTGTATACTAACTCCTAACTTTAATTTTCTGTCATTTCTTTCCCTTGTCATTTCAATTTTCTGTCATTTTTCTCTTGTTAAAAAAAAACAAAAACAAAAAAAAATATATCAGTGTTGTTTAACTAACGTTTATCAGACTAACCCATATCTCTGCCTTTCTTATTCTATCTACTAACTAATTTTGCAGCTTCTGACAAACCACAAGTTATCTTCTGTGCATGCCAAATACTCGAACCCGAGGCTCTCCACCTATCAGTCCGAGCCCCGAACCCGAGCGCACTTTATTACAAGCACAAAGAAACCTGAGAAATCAAGCCATGGCCAATAACGAAGTTATAAATGAAATGGACCATGCAAATCAACCAGAACACCGTGCCCTATCTGATTACCACCAACCGAACACCGAAGGAAGAGCATCAGCTATAGTTCTCCCCGAACTAACACCAGAAGAAGCCGGACGTTGGGTTTTCAAAACCCACTACATCACCGCCGTCCGGGATCTAGGCAAGTTTAGTGGAGCGAACCCAGATGAAGCCCCAAATCATCTGAGTCTCTTCCTAGACTTCTGCAATTCTTTTGGTCAGACCGGCAACGTCAAAGAAAGAATCCGACTACAACTTTTTCCTCACTCATTATCGGATTCAGCAAACAGGTGGTACCGAAGCCTTCCCTCCTGATCAATCACCACATGGCTGTAAATGGCCCAAAAATTCCTTGCCAAATACTACCCAACCAGTAGAACAAGGCAATTGATCGGTGAAATCAACACTTTCTGTCAGGAGCCGGGAGAAACATTATATGACGCATGGGACAGATTCAAAGATATGCTAATGAAGTGTTCCCACCATGGTCTTGACGATCAATCCCTCTGCCTGTCATTCTTCAACGGTCTGGATGATGGGAACCGACTACTCGTCAATTCTTCTACAGGAGGAAGTTTCATGATGAAATCTCCTAAAGAAGGAATGGACCTTCTCGAAACCATGACGAGCAATACAAGACAGTGGACGCGATCCAAAGGAAGAACGCCACGAGCAGCAGGCCTACTCCACGTTGAGCCTACAGATCATTTATCAGCCCAGATCTCGTCCCTTGCAAAGATGGTGGAAAAGCTAACAACATCACAAAACGAAATTGTAAAAACAATAGCTTCCCCATCTACAAGTTCACCACCAGCTCCACCTACAGAAGGATGTGTCATATGCGCCGGTCCTCACGAAACTCATCAATGCGAAGGCAAAGGCCAGTACGAGGAAGTACAATTCATAGGAAACCGCCCCGGTAATTCCTACAACAATAACATCAACAACAACTACCCATGGAGAAATCACCCGAATTTCTCATGGAAAAATAATGATCAAAACCAAGGAGGGCAGAACAACAATTCCAACACCTATCAGGGGAACAGACCCCAACCAAACTCTAATATGGGTTATAGAGCACAAGGTCCCCCTCCAGGTTTCCAACAACAACAACAACAACAACCATCTTCATCCTCTGTTGATCCAAACGCAGAACTCAAAGAGATGATGAAGGGTTTCATGTCCATAACTCAGAACCAGCTTTCTGCACAAGAAGCCTTCAACCAGAAAATCGGAGGTAAATTCAATCAACTTGCAGAACATCTTGCTCGAAGACCGCCAGGGGCTCTCCCCGGCCAAAATGAACCAAATCCAAGAGAACAAGCCAAGTGCATCTATGTGAAGGAGCACGATGAAGAAAAGACGGAGGTGGCTAAAACAGCTAAAGTTCCAGAACTACACCTTCCCTCCAAGAGTGGGTTGTAGCAATCGAAACTTCCAAAAGGAATGTAGCTGAACTTGAAAGCACCGCCAAAGTATATAATAATCGTATTCAATCTGAGAATACCTACCTTGAGCACTTGGTAGCCGGTTATGAAAATGAGAAGCTCGAATTTGAAGAAGAAGGAGAAGAGGTTAAGGCGATAACCTTGAGAAGCGGTAAGAAAACCGACGAGATTCACATCCCGCCAAGGTCAGAAGAATCCAAAGAGGATAGTGAAGAAAAAGCTGAGTCCCCAGTAGAAAAGACATCTCCTAGCGTCCTCACTATTCCACCAGCTTCAGAACCTCCTTCACAAGAACCGCCTATACCATTCCCCCACCGACTCCAGAAGCAGAAATTGGATAATGAATATGGTAAGTTTCTAGCAATGCTGAAGCAACTAAACGTCAATATACAGTTCGTAGACCTCATTGCCAAAATGCCAAACTACGCCAAATTCCTCAAACACCTCATATCCAACAAAACTAAATTGGCCGAAGTCGGTACGGTACCTCTCAATGTAGCTTGCTCAGCTACTCTACAAAAACCACTACCTTCAAAATGCAATGATCCGGGCAGCTTCACCATTCCAGTCACAATTGGTAGCACCTCATTTCCATACTCCTTATGCGATCTGGGTGCCTCCATTAATTTGATGCCCCTCTCCACTTTCAAAAAGCTGGGAATTGGAGAGATGAAAAAGACCAAGATGACCCTGCAACTGGCAGATGGTTCGGTAACATACCCAAGCGGAGTGGTGGAGGATGTTATCATTAAAGTGAGCACTTATACTTCCCATGCGATTTTGTCATTCTAGACATCGAAGAGAACTCCACTACACCTCTCATCCTTGGACGACCATTCCTTGCCACAGCCGATGTGCATATTTGGGTAGCCCAGGGGAAAATCACCCTTCAAGCTTATAACGAAAAGCTGGAGTTTGCATCAGGAAGATCTCCAGATAGCAAATCCAAAGATCTCAAGTTCGTAAGGGATACTCAATCATCATCATCCCCACTTTGTTTATCACCCTTCCAAACGACATGTCTATTACAGAGATACCACCACCAATCCCGGACGTAGAGCGGGATACGAAAAGAAAACATGCATCCAGGTGGACTCTCAAAAGAACCATCGAGTCATGCTTTGGATCTACTCCTCATAACCACCCCCCAGGATCGATCTAACGAAAAAGCGTCTAGCCAAAGACGTTAAAGAAGGGCAGCTTTCCGGGAGGCAACCCGGACGAACTTATCTTTTATATGCTTTTTATGCTGTTTTTAATTTTCAGGTTCCCTTTAATTTTATTTTTGCTAACTTTAACCTCGTTTATAGTATGGTTGCTTCTAGTGTCTTATGCAGGTGCAATTTCATGTCTACACCGCAACCAAGCTACGCTACTTGAGGCTGAAGCTCAAGTGTGGGGGAAGTTCAATACACGCTAGCAAAAATAATATCGGGGAGTACCAGTTTCTTTAACCTTGCTTTTATTTAAATAAATATGCAGAGGAGAATTTATATGCTTACATGAATATTCGTGAGCTTCGTGATCTCTCTATTTTATCTAATTACCGAAAAGGCCTTCTGAAGCCTTCCCTTGTTTTTCTAGTGAACAATGAGGACATTGTTCAATTTAAGTGTGGGGGAGTGTGCCCTTTTCGGTGACATTTTATGCTAAAATGCTTAATCTCTCTGCTTATCTTGCGTTTGTCCAAATTTAATATCGTGAACCCTTTTTATGTGGGTTGTTCTCTTTAGGAATAAATATTGTTATGAATTGTGGGATAAATGGTACAAAAATTTTAAAATTTTGATTACTTTTGAGGAGCATTTTTATGCGGTGTGACCAAATGATCTGAAATGGTTGGATTTTTATTACTCAGGGGTTCTTTCTGTCTTCTTTCTTAGGGATTGCTAAGGGGTGCTTCTCTGTCAAAAAAAAAAAATATATAATAAATAAGGGACTTGCGAGACACCATTGGTAACCAACAAGAGAGTTGAGTGTTCTTAAATACAAAGGCTTGATGCCTACATATTATCTTCTCATCTCTTATGCAAAAGTGAAACAAATGCATAAATCTATTTTTCCTTTTGTTTTCTCCTCAATGCCCATTCTTGAGAGAAGTTGGCCATGGTAAAAGTTCTCAAAGTCACCTTAAATCAAGAAGCATTGAAGTACTCCGGATCATACCCCGAAACTCTAATTTTTATTTTTGCCCTGAGTACACCTATGCCACCAGTAGGTGATGGATCACACTCCTCTAAAAAGTTTAAGATCATGTACTATTGACTTTTTATCCTACCCTTCATAATATATTTGTTAATATTGAGCATTCCCTACTACTTGGGTACGTGATTTTGCTTGAGGACAAGCAAAAAGATAAGTGTGGGGGTGTGATAAGTGTCCAAATGAGCATGATTTATAGGTGTATTTCATGTATAATATTAGCACTTTTCTTGCTCATTTCTCCACTTCGGTTAGTTTTCCTCTAGTTTATGTTTTATTGTTTATCTCACAAAATTATTGGTTTAACATGAGGAAAACCAAGCCGGGAGTGAAGTAGACAAAGAGACGAACGCGTAGACGCAAACGGCTCAGAAAACGGACTTATAACGAAGAATGTAGAGCCGATTGAAGATTGTTATATATATATAAATATATAGTATACATAATATCGGATGAGAAGGGGCTGAGACGTCCGCACCCATCAATTGCAACCGCGAGGCGGACGAGGCATAGGCAACCGCGAGGCGGACAACACAGAGGGTACCGCCTCTTAACAGGCGGACGACACTGAGGCTACCGCCTCTTAACAGGCGGACAACACACAGGCTACCGCGCGGCGGACACCACACACAACCGCCACTTATTGGGCGGTACCACAGGCGGACAGAGACACTCAACCGCCACTTATTGGGCGGTACCAGCAGGCGGACACCAACAGTAACCGTGACTAATTATCAGTCGCGACCAGTATCTTCTTCGCGCCGTCGTCGTCTGCAACTCGCCCGACTCGCCCGCAACTTATCCATCTACTCCGCACGCGTATTCAGTCTGTCCCCTGCGCAATCAATGAAGCAATCAATGCTCTTCTTCATCTGCAATCAAATTCGTACGGATCCAAACCTCTATATAAACCCACCACCTTAACTGCATAAAAACAACACGCACGACGGGAGTCTGAAGAATATTTTCACCACACTCATCCATATCCATTCGCTTCCATTTAATTCTCTCCCGTAACACATCAGTCCACACTCACGCAGTAACAAAAGAAATAGAAGAACAGCAGTGAAGGAGAGCAGACCAGTTCTTCCTGAATTAATGTCAAAATCTATCTGTGTAATCTTCTTATCTCCGTTAATGTCTGAGTAATTTTCTTTGTATCCTAGGATGGGGGTTTGATTTCTAATATTACGTAAATTAATATTTATCACCTGTTTCTCTCATTTAACTTGTTTTAATTCCTTTCAACTAATATTGCTAAATGTTTGCGCGACAAACGACTACATTTATTTGGTAACTATCAACATATGATTTTGAGATAGTCTAGGTACCACAAAGGAATTAATCTTAGTATTTACACTCCGGACTGAGCAGGAAAATATTAAGGCTTTTATTAAGAGTTCGTAACTGACAATTATTAACTCTAATAGGCAATAAATAATTGAACAAGGTTATAAATATGTTTAAGTAATTTAGGAAATTCCCCCGCTATCCTAGGATACATTTTTCCATTCACATCACTTAATTCACCTTTTTACTGTTTTTATTATATTTGCACTGATCAAACAACAAATCAAGCTTGCCTCCGGCTAAACCCCTTTTTACAGTTTTTAAGTAACTACCAAGACTAGGATAAATTGAACAATCTCCCTGTGGATACGACACTTGTTTTACTAACTACGACCGGGATTTGTTTGCAGCCCGACGTTTATAATTTGAGTTTTTAATTTCTTTTCTTTTAATTTTACACCAGTTTAACCACTCAGAGAATAACAGTCAGCACTGGTCGAAGAGCTCATCAATCCTCGGCAGTGGATATCGGTTCTTCACAGTGATCTGGTTTAGCTCTCAATAATCTATACACAGCCTCATGCTCACATCATTCTTTTTCACGAACAAGGACAGGAGCTCCCCACAGTGATACACTCGGGCGAATGTATCCCTTCTCCAAGAGCTCCTCCAACCGGGCCTTCAATTCTTTCAACTCTGATGGCACCATTCGGTACGGAGCCTTTGAAATAGGTGCGAACCCAGGCACCAAGTCGATGCTGAACTCCACCTCCTTGTCTGGAGGAATTCCAGGGATCTCTTCAGGGAACACGTCTGGGAATTTGTTCACCACTCGAATCTCTTCCCTCTTATCTGTCTCTCTACTCAAGTCTTGGACATAGCAGAGGTACACCTGCTGTCCCTTCTTCACTTGGGCTAAAATAGACATGGCCCTCCACATTCTTGTAAGAGATCCTCTGCCCCGATGGCCCTCTTAGCACAATCTTCTGTTCGCCACAATCGATCCTCCCTTTGTACTTGCTCAGCCAATCCATCCCCAGGATGATATCGAAGTTTGACAGGGCAAACTGGATTAGGTCTATACAAAGTTTTCCCCCTTAATGTCTATACCTATGTCTTTTATCATGTTACTACAAGTGATCACCCTCCCCGAAGGTATAGATACAGCTATAGGTGAAGTTTTACTAGCTACTAACCCCAATTTCCCAACAAATTTATTAGAAATAAAAGAATAAGAAGCCCCCGTGTCAAATAAAATACGAACAGGAGTACCGTGAACAGTAAAGGTACCTGCTAATATGTCTGCTTCAGCCTCAACCTCAGCCCGGTTTATAACATTAATCTTGCCTAGTTCCCGGTAGTTGTTGCCTCTGCTCTCCCTGTGGCCTTTATTGTCGTCATTCCCTCAATTACCATTACCACGCTGGGGTGCGTCCCCACGCGGAGTCTGGTTCTGGCCTCTACTCTGCTGATCAGGCTGTCGGTAGGGACGGTCACCACCATTGCCTCACTGCTGGTTGCCTCCCTGGGGGCTCTGGAAACATTCAAACGCCCGGTGACCCCGCTTGCCACATCTAAAGCAGGTGATCAAGTTCCCTTCACAATCCTTCACAGGGTGATATTTATTACACATCCTACAGTAGAAGTGTATTTCTCGTCTCGGCTCTCCTCTGTGGGACTGATTCTGGGGTCGGTCGCCCCACCTCTAGCCACCTCTCTGGTTTCCGCCGAACCTCTACCTCCCATATGAGTTAGGCTTCCACCTTTTCTCCTGGTTTGGCCTCTAAGATTGGTCCTCTCGACTCCGGGAGTCCTCTCCTCCCTCCAGTTTCCTCTTGTTGCCCGCCTGGACTTCTCTCCTTTTCTGCTGCACCCTTTAGAGGTTAGCAGCCTTTCTATATGCGTCCTGAAGGTTTGGGATGGTCAGGACACTCAGGGCTTCCTGCAGGCTCCAGTTAAGCCCGCCCACGAACCTCTGCACCTTGGAAGCCTCGTCCGGGACCATCGTTGGTGCAAACCTCGCCAGCTCTAGAAATTTAGAGTGGTACTCCTTCACACTCAAGGTCAACTGTTTGAGCTTGGAGAACTCCAAGTACTTCTGCATTCGAACGTGCTCCGGATAGAAGCGCCTCCTCATCGCCTCCTTCAGGGCATCCCAGCCAAAAACAGGTCCAGCTAGCAGTGCGTCCTTATTGGAAGACCACTAGATATCGACCTCCCCCTTGAAGTAGTAGACAACCCCATTGACCCGTCTATCAGCTGGAGAGTTGATCACCTCAAAAATCTTATTGAATTCTCTGATCCAATCCTCCAGCAACACTAGAAGTAGGCTTCAAATGGGCAATTCTCTCTGTGTAGTCCTTGGGTACATTGTCCCTCTAGGCCTGCCTCTGGACTATTTGCCCCAGGTTCAAAGCAAGCTCTTGAAGTTGCCTCAAAGGGTCGTTACCTGCCATTGTAGCTCGACGACTTCTGCTTCTAATATTGTACGCGAAGTTGAGTCTGTCAGCCAGTCCTGCACCCCTTTGAGCTCAGAGTGAACTCCTGATTATGAGTCACAGATTAATGTAAGCGAACTCAAATTTCTATTCCTCCCTGCTAATTTCTCATACCGTATTGGAATCTGCTACCCCAACCCCCATATAACAAGTATAATAGCAATGTATATATAAAATCATATATATATATATAAACGCAATATCATCCACTCGCCACCCTTCCTTTCAATACTTCATATAGCTCACAGAGGTATACAATTCAGCACAATATAATCAACCACACATCATGACATACAATACTTTTCCCCAGGATGGCTTAAGCTAAATTTTAATCTGTTTTAACCAATCTTTATCTTATTTTGAAAACACATCTCTGATACCACCTTGTAACACCCTAGATTTTGCTTCAAATGAAAGAACACGTCGATACGGAACTAACACCGCAAACAAAACTTAAAACTGACTTCAAATGAGTCTTAAAACCGAAAAAGAAGTTTTGTCCGACTTGTGTCCGGACGTTGATGTTCGGTCACAAGCCGAGAGAAAACAAGTTGAGAAATCCCGAGTGTCCGAACTTGCTTCCGGACATTAATGTTCGGACACAAGTCGAGAGTTTGCAAACAGACGGTGAAAGTGTCCAAACTTGTGTCCGGACATTGATGCTCGGACACAAGTCGAAAGTTTAAACATATAGTCGTCCGAACATTTGTCCGAGCATATAAGTTTGGATACAAGTTCCGATAAAACCCAATTATGTGGTTCGAACATTGGTCCGAACATGTAAGTTCGGACCAATGCCGAGACTTACAGTTCAGACCCGTCCTCGCATGCTGTCCGAACCTGTAAGTTCGGACAGATGTTCGGACACGACTTTAACCGCGAAAAATAAAACACTCTCGGGGCCTGTCTGAACATGGATGTCCGGACAGGTCCAAAGTTGCAAAAATCAGAATGCAAACAGAGGTAGAAAAAGTGTAAAATGACCACAATATTAAGATCAATAGATTATGAATATCTTATTAGCAAATGTAGTAAATGTTAGCATAAAACACAGCTGAAAATACTTCGAATCCAGAGTGCTACCACCACACTCAATTCTTTGAGTGCTCAGGCTATACTTAAAACAATCTAACAAAAATACTCAAAATGTTATAACACAAACAATGTATCTCAACTGCTAGAACAATATCACTAATGACTAAGTGATAGCGTGATTCCCAGCCCCACCTTCAGTAATCCAAACCTACGGTCAGAAAACAATATACAAACACGAGAAGGGACCGCATAAATCAGCAACTGAGTAAACTTTGCCTCATTTTGTAAAATACATTTTGAAAACACTTTTGATTTGTTAAATAACCAACAATAGTAACCATAGTTGCCAAACCGAAATTAATTCCAACAATTAGCATCAAACATTAAATCGGGGGAGCTTTCACCAGAAGCTAATCACAAGTATACGCAGACGGACACCCAAATTGGGGCCACAACATAATAACACCACCTCACCCTAAGTCCTTCAGTGTGCACACCCCCCAGAAGGTACTTCTGACCTAAAGGAGTAGATCATAGAGCTTAATTGCGTTTCATTGTTCACAGCGCAAATAAAAGTATATATGTGTTCCATCATTTTACACGGAGTACCAAAGGTACCAACAATTTACACGGAGCACCAATCGGTACCAACAAAGCAATTATCCCAGTGAAAAGCTCCCAAAATAGTAATCAATCTCAATTTCGCAAAACCATTGAATCCAGAATAACACGGGGGGAATAAATTCCCAACTTCCAAATCCTAATGTAGGGTTTTATATAATCATTCAATAATTTCACAATCCACACAAAAACTCATTTATGAGCACAAAATTTTACCTGGTTACTCACACCACCGATGAAGACAACACAGTAGGGTCACGAGTAGCTCCCGTCAACAAATCCGGGGTCTAGAATTATGGAAAACACCAATCATAAATCACCAATCCCTTATCAAAATAATATGAACCCTTACCCAGGTAGTGAACCTTACCCTTCTAATCTCTAAACTAGCATCAGGGAAGAACTTCAAGAAACCAGGAAGGAACGAGAAATTATGAGTTTGGAAAGGTAGGGTGTAGAAGCGTCGTGTTGTTGAAACTGGCTAGTGCTCCCAATATTCCTCGACCGGTCGTGGACGTCTCTTTATCCTATGTGAACTTTATGATATTTCAGGGGAGTACTTGATAAACTCAAACTAGAAACTCCTTTTCAATTGAGAATTTACACACAAAAATTCACTCAATGTCCCTCCACCTTACCTACGGACTCCGGGACAGTTTATGACTTTATACCTAAGTCCTCTACCCTCTCATGACAGCAGGCCTACGGTTCCCTAACGTTCCCCAACTGACCAGTCTACCAAATACACATAGTATTGTTTCACCAACCCAGTCCTACCCAGCTCACCAGCTTCCTAGTACTTACACACACTTAGTCTGATTTATACTTGCTCTAGTTATCTCTCTTTTTCATGTATGACCAAGTTGTTTTACATAAGACATTATACTTTTTATTTATACAAGTAAGTTAAGATGGATAACAAACAACCTACAATCTCCTAGACTCTAGGTGTCGTTTGCTTCTTCATCCCTAGCGAAAATAGCCACACTCGAACATAGGCTGATCGTCAACTTGCTTTGGAGCCGTCAGGACATGTGTCACTCTGTGGTTGGACACATTGGAGGTGTGTGCTCAAGTGGTCGGTCACCACTTGCACTCTCCACTTGCCTGATCGTGTTTGCCTCAATAATGCTCTCCCAAGCTTTATTTAATGCTGCGTAATGAGTGCCTCTTAATAGCCCTGGCCTTTTCTTGTTATCTTGTTCATTAATGAGCAAGACTTTGCGATGAACTAGTTGCTTGTGTGGATGCATGAGTGAGCATGAGTTTGTTGGCACACTTGATGTCTTTTATTCTTTTACTGCGTCTGATGCATGAGAGATATAGTTGTGTAGTATCCGACTTCTTGTGTATACTAAAAGTTCTATCGGAGCTCTCTCAAACAGGTGTCCGACTGGATGGGCACATGTCATGAACAGAGTGCGCTTGCAACCTTGTGTGCTAAGCCACTCCTCTATCTATTTATCTGAATTAAAAGCTCAACAAACATATTATATAAACAACACAGGTTTCTATCATCAAACTAAAGGATCTTAACTTAACAACTTCCCCCTGATTGATGATGGCAACCGATACATAGTTGATTTTGTTCATATGTTCTTGACAGTTTATCAAAGTGAGAATGTTCCCCCTATGAGGAATTCTCCCTGATTTCGTTAAGAATTTAAAAAATAATCAAATGATGAACAATAACATGTTAAGATTCAATTACATAACACAAGGATGATAGACATAAGTTCACAAGTAAATATCTTTTCTTTTCCCCCTTTGCCATACAGCAAAAAAAGGGAGCAACTTAACGACTGAAGTTATTGAACAGACTATAACATTTCATAGATTAAAAACCACAAGATGATGGAGACATTTTAAATGCTGTGGCGGTTGGGTTCAGTGGAAGTTGAGACATCTAAACCATAGACTTCACCATTGGAGTAACCATAAAAGTTGGTGGATTCAGCTGTAGTTGAAGTGTCTGAAAGTGGAGAGTTTATTGAGTAGGTTTCAGTAGACTGACTGGGGCTTGCGTTGGTAGACCAGGTTGTTAGTGAGTCTGAATCAGGATGGATGCATGTTTGAGCAACATACTGTTGGAGTAAAAGTGTGGTACAACTTCTACCACTTAGGCAGTGTACCTAATCGTTTTGTGGAATAGTGGAATTGTGGGGTGTCGAACTCTTGGGGACCTTGCTGTGGTTTAACTGATAGTGTAAATTAACTGAGAATTCTAATTAGACTACTGAACAGAAACTTATCATTTTTTGAGAGAAATTGTGGTTTAGAACTTAACTTAAACAAAACAGTAAAAAGAACAATTAATCAGAACAAAATAATAGTAGCGATTTTATAAAACTCTTTTGTTTTTAGGAAGCACCCCGGGTTGTTCTGCTCACCTATTTTATTCCAATTATATTACCATAAACTTTCCCACTTTAGCAATAAACTCAAGAATCTTAATTAGTTTATTGACCGTTCCCTGTCTAATAAACCCTGATTAATTTAAACAACAAGCGTAAACCTTGCTCAAGTTATTAATAAATTAATCGCATTATTAACAATTCCTATTGGAGACTGGTTAACTTATAGGCGAAACTCGCTTCTAGTCGTTAACCCGTTTTGACTTCTCTTGTCTAGAATCTTGTCTCAGCACTGCATTTTAACAAGAAACTACAAATATCACTTTAATAATTGGCCTAAAGAGTAAAGTGCATTAAGGACGTGAATCAAAATATTGCTTGAACAGATTATATTAGAAAGTCTTCATAACATAATTATACAAAATAGGCTTGCTTCCCAACCCGGGAGGCTAAGTTTATTACTCACACATAATTATAAAAACAGACATAACAAATAAGATAGACATTAAAACAGAGTAGAGTTTAAGGAGAGAAAGAACTCTATTGAGGAGAGTTATTTCACTTCCGGACTTATCTCCATGATTATGCCGACCTTAAAACAATAATAAACAGGTAGAACGAAGAATAACGAACAAACAGGCAAAGTTGGTCCTGTCCGTGTGGGGCCACGCGGACACAAACGCGGACACAAATTAGGACACGGCCTGGTTTTGTACAGATCGTCTTTTTCGTTGGGATTTCTGGAAAATGGAAGAGTTAGGCTTATTTGGTGATGGGAAATGATGGAAATGAAGTGGATATATGGATGGGAAATGGAATTTGGACGGAGGAAGTGTGATTTGGAAGTGAACGTGAGTTGTGTACGATGGTGAACGATGATATTTTTCTGATGAAGAAGCAGAGGTTTATTAGAGGAGAGGAAGAGGAAGAAGATAGGCTAGAGCTTGCTAGTGGGTTAAGAAGATAAGGGAGGTGCCTGATAATGTTGAAGGGGTAGATGGATTGTTGTCTGTAGGCGCCGCAAAGGAAGAAGCAAATGGAGAAGACAGCGCCGAACGAATTCAGTCGCGTCAAATTCTGGATCTGGGTTGCATTTACACGCGTCCGCGTGGGAGTCCGTGAAAGGACACATTTGTCCTGGCGAGAATTTATACGTGTCCGCGTTTCAGTCCGTGTACGGACACAAATTAGGACGTGAGACGTCCGCGTTTGAGTCCGCAAAGCGGACACACTCTTTTGCTGCGTCCGCGTTTGAGTCCGCAATTCGGATGTGTGTATTTTTTCTCATTTTTCTACAATCTTCAACTGGGCTTAGATTCTTCGTTTTAGCTCCGTTTCACTCGCCGTTTGTTGCATTGGAAAGCTTGTGAAATAAACTATGTGATTCCAAGACTTTTTACTGCATTTGATACATAAAATGTATCAGTTCATATCAAAACATAAATCTTAGGAAAAACATACGATAAGTGAGTAATATTATCCTGAAAGTAAGTAAATATAAGGTAGATTAAACCCTTAAATGTCTATGTATTTCTCACTTATCAAACTCCCCCATACTTATCTTTTGCTTGTCCTCAAGCAAATCTTTCTGACATAATGTTTAAACAAGTTAAACAGACAATAATCAAGTAAGGAGAGCACAGAAGAGGTAATTGCCAATCTTTTCAGATTTTAAAGGGTACTAAGAACAGTAAGTTTGTTAAATATATTTCTCATTTCTGAGAATAACCCTGAAGTCCTATAAAAGAAAGAGAAGCAATACCATGAGAATTCTGCTTTTAACCCTGAGCCAATCCACCATTTTCTTTCACATTTCCTTGAACGACAAGGGGCATGAAGTAAAATCTTATTCCATTATACCTTTCAATGCCACATACTCATGATCCATAATGTAGAAGTTTTTATCATTTTGGTATAGAATGCACAGATACTTCAATTTTGAAGTTCATTTTTCTTTTACCTCAGACTTTTCTCTCCACCCTTGTAGCGGTTTTGGGTCTACTATCCCAGATACCGAGTACCTTAGGTAGCCGGGTGATGAAGCACCCCTAAGAACTTAATAACCGAGTGGACGAGGCCTGTTTAGGATCAGAATATGCCTGTCTGGATCAGAGGAGTACCTTGCCTTGTTCTTTTTCCACTGTTTCATTCCAATTCAAATCCAGGCTCAAAGTTAAAACAAAATTCAAATGATAATTTCCTCAGAATTTTTTTGCATTGAGTAAGGAGCAGAGTGTTTTTTTTTGTGTACCCTTTAAACCTGTTAATACCGGCATTACTCCCTCTATGGCTCCTTCTTTGATTATTAATCACTTAACAAATTTAAACACAGTGTCGAAAAAAGACAAACTTAAGAGCAAGCTTTTGATTATTATATCTCCCCCACACTTGAACCAAAGCAATGCCCTCATTGCATAGAAAGAATTAAAATAACAGGGCATGCAAACTACCTGGTAATGATCACAAAGCATGGTAATAGGAAATATTTAAATTTAAAGAGCAAGGTATGGATAGTGTACTCCCTAGAGTTTGCAGAGTATGTAGTAGCTCCCCCACACTTGAGTTCAGCTGTATAGATGTAAGATGTTCCTGGAATAAATATTCTAAACAGCCAGAAGAACTCAAGTTAATTCTCCTCGTTCTCTCCTTTCTTTTATTTCACTCTTTTTTTCATAAAATAAATACAAATATAAACACAATATAGATTAAAAAGATAGATAGTAGGGTGCCTCCTACCAAGCTGCCCATCTTTAGGTCTTTGGCTAGACCGTACCTCAGTGATTAAGTTGTAACTGGTTCTTTGAGAAGAAGCGCAGAAGCTTCTTCGTTATCCAACGTTTCCCATATACAATTTTATTCGAGCTCCATTGACTTTAAACGATCCACCCTTCTTATTGTCCAATTCCACCGCTCCATAAGGAGAGGTAGATATTATTTAAATGGTCCAGACCAGAAGGATTTTAACTTACCTGGGAAGAACTTAAGTCTGGAATTATAGAGAAGGACGTGATCTCCTGCTTTGAAGTCTCGCTTGGCAATCATCTTATCGTGCCAACGCTTGGTTTCTCTTATAAATCACGCATTTCATATGAGTTGTACCTCAGTTCTTCAGCTCGTCAACTGGAACTTTCTTTTTCACCGGCTTGTTGTAGATCGAAGTTCAACACCTTTAGAGCCCAATAAGATTTATGCTCTAATTCACAGGCAAGTGACATGCCTTCCCAAAAACTAGTTTGTAGGGAGACACGCCATAGGTGTTTTGAAGGCGGTACGGTATGCCCAGAGCGATCATCCAATTTAATGGACCAATCCTTTCGAGAAGAGCTCACCGTCTTCTGCAGAATCCATTTAGCTCTCTATTTGTTATCTCTGCCTGACCATTCGTTTGAGGATGGTATGGTAGAGCAACCTTATGTCGGACTCCATATTTCTTCAGGAGAGCATCAAACTGGCGATTGCAGAAGTGAGATCCACCATCGCTGATTATTGCTCTAGGAACACCGAATCGAGTGAAAATGTTTCTTGATGAACTTCATCACAACTTTACCATCATTAGTAGAGCAAGCAAGGGCTTCCGCCCATTTAGAGACATAATCGACTGCTACTAAGATGTATAAATTTCCAAAAGAATTTGGGAAGGGTCCCATAAAATCAATCCCCCAAACATCAAATAATTCGACTTCTAGCATATTGTTCAAGGGTAGTTCATTACGGCGAGAAATGTTACCTTGCCTTTGACACCGATCACAAGTAGACACAAAAGCATGACAGTCTTTGTGAAGGGTGTTCCAATAGAAACCGGATTCGAGTATTTTAGCAGCTGTACGGGTTGCACCTTGATGTCCGCCGGTTTCTTTAGAATGGCAATGGAGAAGGATATTTCTGATCTCCGTCTCTGGGACACATCTCCTTATAATACCATCTGCACAGATTTTGAAAAGAAATGGATCATCCCATAAATAATGTTTGATAATCGAAAAGAACCTTTTTCGTTGCTGATATGTCATATCAGCTGGGATGATCTTTGTAGCCAGATAATTGGCAATATCGGCAAACCAAGGGTCTCTGCCGTTTGGATTGTGAATACTGCCTCGTCCGGGAAAAACTCATTGATGGGTCTCTCGTCGTCTGGTCCCTCCATCCTTGACAAGTGGTCAGCCACGACATTCTGGATACCTCTCTTATCTCTTATCTCTATGTCGAATTCTTGTAAGAGAAGTATCCATCTTATCAACCTGGGTTTTGCATCTGCTTTGGCAAATAAATACTTGAGGGCAGAATGGTCAGTATGAATGATAACCTTACTACCCAATAAATATGGACGGAATTTATCCAAAGCAAAGACGACTGCCAGCAATTCTTTTTCGGTGGTGGCATAATTTTTCTGAGCATCATTTAGAGTACGACTTGCATAATAAATGACTCTCAGAATTTTATCATTTTTGGCATAAAACAGCACCCACCGCATAATCACTGGCGTCACACATGATTTCAAAAGGTTGTGACCAGTCGGGTGATACCACAATAGGAGCAGAGACAAGTTTTTCTTTTAACAAATTAAAAGCTGCTAAACATTCATCAGAAAAACGAAATTTAGCATCTTTTGTCAGTAAAGTACAGAGAGGCTTTGAAATCTTGGAAAAGTTTTTAATGAATCTTCTGTAAAAACCAGCATGTCCAAGAAAACTTCGGATACCTCTTACAGTAGTAGGAGGTGGGAGTTTTTCTATTACCTCAATTTTAGCGCGGTCCACCTCAATACCTTTTGAAGACACGTTATGTCCTAGCACGATCCCTTCACGAACCATGAAGTGACATTTCTCCCAGTTCAGGACTAGATTTGTGTCTTCACACCTGGCCAAAATAAGATCAAGATTCTCCAGGCAAGTGTCAAATGTCGAACCAAAGACAGAGAAGTCATCCATAAAGACTTCTACATTTTTCAATAGTCAGAGAAAATAGCCATCATGCACCGTTGAAAAGTAGCTGGTGCATTACATAATCCGAACACATTCTTTTATAAGCATATGTTCCATAAGGACAGGTAAAAGTAGTTTTATCCTGATCTTCTGGAGCAATTGGGATCTGAAAGTATCCTGAATAGCCATCTAGAAAACAATATAGTCCTGACCTGCTAACCTTTCCAGCATTTGGTCAATAAAGGGCAAGGGAAAATGATCCTTACGTGTGGCAGTATTCAATTTCCTGTAGTCTATACAAACTCTCCAACCGGTAGTAGTGCGTTGAGGAATCAACTCACCTTTCTCGTTGGAACTACAGTTATTCCGCCCTTTTTGGTACCACCTGCACTGGGCTTACCCACTTGCTGTCTGAAATTGGATAGATAATGCCAGCGTCAAGTAGTTTTATTACCTCTTTTTGACCACCTCTTTTAGAACGGGGTTGAGACGCCTCTGTGGTTGTGCCAATGCCCTGAAATCATCTTCCATAAATTCGATGAGAGCACAGAGATGGGCTTATTCCTTTATATCCGCTATCGACCACCGATAGCGGTCGTATGTTTGCGTAGCACCCCTAAAAGTTGCTTCTCCTGCACATCTGATATTTAGATGAGATAATAACTGGTAAATCAGATGGCTCTTTTAGAAAAGCGTATTTTAAATGAGGGGGAAGAGGTTTCATTTCGACTGTAGGTGCTTTTTCGATGGATGGCTTTGGTCTGTCTGCGTTTCTTTCTACTGGCTCGAATCTTTGTTGGTAGGAACGGAAATTGGCTTATATTGTTTAACTCTTCAGCCATGAGAGCAATATCAGGATTTTCGTCATCAGCTTCGCAAGATGCCATGAGACATCTTTCTAAATCGTTTCTTCATCTTTGCTGAGGAACGTCTCCTGTACTAAAGAGTCAATAGTGTCAATAGAAAAACAATTTGTGTATCAGAAGGACGCTTCATTTGGTCATGTCAAAAACTACCTGCTCATCATGAAGTCAAAATTATTTTACCTCCTTCAACATCAATTAAAGTTCTTGCAGTTCTCATAAAAGGTCTACCTAGATTAGTGGAACATCTTTATCTTCCTCAATGTCAATAACAATGAAATCAGCGGGGAAAATAAATTTGCCAACAGAAACCACTAAATCTTCAACTTTTCCTTTAGGGTGGATTATGGAACGATCAGCTAGTTGTAGCTGCACAGGAGTAGGAGAGCATTGACCTATACCTAATTTCTTGAATATAGATAAAGGCATTAAATTAATACTGGCTCCTAAATCGCATAATCCGTTACCACAATTTATGTCTTCTATCGCGCAAGGAATAATGGGGAGACCTGGATCTCCCAACTTCGGTGGTAGCTTCTTTAAGAGTACTGCAGAAACTCTTTCGGTTAACTTTACCGTGTCATTTTCCTGTAAAGATCGCCTGTTAGACAAGATATCTTTCATAAATTTTGCATAAATAGGCATTTGTGTTAAGGCGTCAGAAAAAGGAATATTAATAGTTAATTTCTTAAAAATGTTAAGAAATTTTCCAAATTGGTCATCCAAATTCTTTTTCTTTAATCTATCAGGAAATGGAATTGGAAATCATATGAAACCTGTGACGGTTTAATAGTAAGGGATGCAGGAGACTCCTTCTCCTTGGGAATTGTTACGTCTTCTTTGTCAGGATTTTTGTTCATCAGATTCTTCTCAGCTTCAGGGACATCGGATACCAGCTCTTTCCGCTTCTCAGGGTTATTGATTTTGCATGCTCCCTGGGATTTGGATCAGTTGGCTAGGGAGTGACCCTGTTGGTCTTTGAGCCAGTTGTTGGGAAATCTGACCTATCTGCTCTCTAAATTTGTGGTTATGGTAGCCTGATCAGCAACTTTGGCTTCTATCTCAGCAAATTTTGAATTTGTCACCTGACCTTGTTTAGAAGCTGGTTCATCATGCTTTTCAGTTCGCCCATATCTCCTTGTGAGTTGGTTGGCTGCTCTTGTTGTTGGTTGTACTGCGGTTGTCGGTTTTGGTTGAATCCTTGGTTGCTCGTCTGTGGATCGTAATTCCTCCATGGTTGTTGATTGCTCCTCCAATTGTTTGGGTTGTAGGAGTTCGGATAAGGATTTGGTGGTCTGTTGTTAATCAAACTTACCTCCTCTAGGGTCCTGTTGCAACCTGAACCATCGCATTCTGGGGTTTCATGAGCTCCTCCACAATTTTCGTAACAGGGAGTCAGATACGGGGAAGTGGCTACTGCCTTCGTAGCTTTTTGTTGTGGTTGACTCAGCGTTAGTTTCTCCACAACTTTTGTGAGTGCAGCTAGTTGAGCAGATACATGATCCTGCGGGGGAATACTGTAGATCCGGTTTCTTCTTTACTTCACCTCTCCCTTTTTTACACCATTGTCTGGTGCTGGCGGTCATCGTATCCAGTAGTTCAACTGCTTCTCTCCGGTCGTTTCATAAAATTTCCTCCAGACGAGGAACTTAGCAACAATTTGTTAGAATCATTTAAACCTCTAAATAATGATACACAAGTTCCTGGCTACTCATACCGTGATGTGGGCATAATATTGTAATTCTTTGAATCTATCCCACGAATCATAAAGAGACCTGGTTCTTGATAGAAGTTGGTGATCTCAGCAATTTTTTCTCTCGTTGGACGGGGGATAGTATTTCGCCAGAAATTTGTTTGCTAATTCAGCCCAACTGTGGATACTGCTGGGTTGTAAACTTCTCAGCCACCTGGAGGCGCCATCTTTCAAGGAATAGGGGAACAATTGCAGACGGATGCGCTCGTTTAGATTTTGTTTTAAAGTGTTACAAAAATCAAGAAATGCAGATATATGGTGTGGAGCATCATCTGAATCTAGCCCGCTGTATTGGCCCTGGTGGTAGAGTGTGGTGATAAAACTCGTTTTGAATTGCCAGGCATCCAGTTCAGCCTGTAACTTGAGAAAGGACAATAGCAGAAGGCCTCCCTTCGACCGATGGTTGCTGGTACTCGCAGAGAGTTTGTCGATTGGTCATCTCTATTCTTTGTTGACGTCTTTCTCTGTGAAGAAATCTTTCAATCTCAGGTTCAAGACGTTTTGAGGACTACCTGCAGATCGAGTCGACGCATATATAGAAATTGCATTTTGAAAAATGGAGGATAACTAAAGAAAACAGTTTTTGAAAAGTCAAGATAAACTAAAGAAAACTAAATAACAAAATTAGAAAGAAAAAGTAAAAGAAAAACAGAAATTAATTACAGGAGTTTAATTGACAGATAATTAAATGACAAGGGAAATTAAATGACAATAATTTAATGACAGAAAATTTAAATGTTAGGGGTTAGTTGACAGAAAATTAAATGACAGAAATATTAGTTAGTAGTTAGTATACAGAAATTATAAGTTAGGAATTAGATGACAGAAAATTAAATGACAGAAATTATAAGTTAGTAGTTAGTATACAGAAATTATAAGTTAGTAGTTAATGACAGAAATTTAAAGGACAATGGAAATTAAATGACTGAAAAATAAATGACAATAAAATAAAGAGCTGAAATTAAATGTCAGAAATTAGATGTCCGAAGTCAGATGTCCGAAGTTAGATAGTTAGATTGTTAAATAACAATAAAAATTAAAGAGCAGTAAAAGCTAAACAGAAAACTCAATAAAATTAAAAACTATCAATTAACCGTGCCGGAGGTCCCCGGCAACGGCGCCAAAAACTTGTTGGAGTAAAAGTGTGTTACAACTTCTACCACTTAGGCAGTGTACCTAATCGTTTTGTGGAATAGTGGAATTGTGGGGTGTCGAACTCTTGGGGACCTTGCTGTGGTTTAACTGATAGTGTAAATTAACTGAGAATTCTAATTAGACTACTGAACAGAAACTTATCATTTTTTGAGAGAAATTGTGGTTTAGAACTTAACTTAAACAAAACAGTAAAAAGAGCAATTAATCAGAACAAAATAATAGTAGCGATTTATAAAACTCTTTTGTTTTTAGGAAGCACCCGGGTTGTTCTGCTCACCTATTTTATTCCAATTATATTACCATAAACTTTCCCACTTTAGCAATAAACTCAAGAATCTTAATTAGTTATTGACCGTTCCCTGTCTATAAACCCTAATTAATTTAAACAACAAGCGCAAACCTTGCTCAAGTTTTAATAAATTAATCGCATTATTAACAATTCCTATTGGAGACTGGTTAACTTATAGGCGAAACTCGCTTCTAGTCGTTAACCCGTTTTGACTTCTCTTGTCTAGAATCTTGTCTCAGCACTGCATTTTAACAAGAAACTACAAATATCACTTTAATAATTGGCCTAAAGAGTAAAGTGCATTAAGGACGTGAATCAAAATATTGCTTGAACAGATTATATTAGAAAGTCTTCATAACATAATTATACAAATAGGCTTGCTTCCCAACCCGGGAGGCTAAGTTTATTACTCACACATAATTATAAAAAAGACATAACAAAAGATAGACATTAAAACAGAGTAGAGTTTAAGGAGAGAAAGAACTCTATTGAGGAGAGTTATTTCACTTCCGGACTTATCTCCATGATTATGCCTTTCTTAAAACAGTAATAAACAGGTAGAACGAAGAATAACGAACAAACAGGCAAAAGTTGGTCCTGTCCGTGTGGGGCCACGCGGACACAAACGCGGACACAAATTAGGACACGGCCTGGTTTTGTATAGATCGTCTTCTTCGTTGGGATTTCTAGAAAATGGAAGAGTTCGGCTTATTTGGTGACGGGAAATGATGGAAATGAAGTGGATATGTGGATATATGGATGGGAAATGGAATTTGGATGGAGGAAAGTGTGATTGGAAGTGAACGTGAGTGTACGATGGTGAACGATGATATTTTCTGATGAAGAAGCAGAGGTTTATATAGAGGAGAGAGAGGAAGAAGATAGGCTAGAGCTTGCTAGTGGGTTAAGAAGATAAGGGAGGTGCCTGATAATGTTGAAGGGGTAGATGGATTGTTGTCTGTAGCGCGCCAAGGAAGAGAAGCAAATGGAGAAGACAGCGCCGAACGAATTCAGTCGCGTCAAATTCTGGATCTGGGTTGCATTTACACGCGTCCGCGTGGGAGTCCGCGAAAGGACACATTTGTCCTGGCGAGAATTTATACGTGTCCGCGTTTCAGTCCGCGTACGGACACAAATTAGAACGTGAGACGTCCGCGTTTGAGTCCGCAAAGCGGACACACTCTTTTGTTGTGTCCGCGTTTGAGTCCGCAATTCGGACGTGTGTATTTTTTCTCATTTTTCTGCAATCTTCAACTGGGCTTAGATTCTTCGTTTTAGCTCCGTTTCACTCGCCGTTTGTTGCGTTGGAAAGCTTGTGAAAAAAACTATGTGATTCCAAGACTTTTTACTGCATTTGATACATAAAATGTATCAGTTCATATCAAAACATAAATCTTAGGAAAAACATACGATAAGTGAGTAATATTATCCTGAAAGTAAGTAAATATAAGGTAGATTAAACCCTTAAATGTCTATGTATTTCTCACTTATCACATACTTCCTTGGGTGTTTTGTTGGCATAAATTTTCGAATTGTGGAGTAGATTGTTTGCTCATTTGAGCTTGATGAGCTTTGATGTTCCTGTTCCATGGTGAGAACACAGTGGGATGTATATTAGTTGTAAAAGAAGAGTTGAGGACTGGTCAGGATGATTTAAAGATGGTTGAGGGATAGGCTCACCGATTGATCGAGGGGGTGTAATAAATGAGTTGCCGTCATGGTATGCAGTCTAAAGAGTAGGATTTTTAGCTGTCAAGTAATGAAGTTAGATTAGTGTAATGATGTGGTGGTATGTCTCTCAACATTTTGCAATTCGTAATCAAGAAAGAAGCAGTCAATGCAATAACGTCATTCGTAACCAAGTGTTGAGAAATTGTAACAGTCCACTCTGTGTTGATATCAAAAGATTTTTTTGAAACAGATAGTCACTTACATAAAGAAAAAAAAAAAGAAAAAGAAAGACACAAAAATCTAACAAAGTTTTAAAGGTAGCTCACGGTTTCTCTCAGGCCTGTAGAAGGCGTAGAACTTTCAGGCTATATGTATTTATCTATGTAATCTATGGCTCCTTGAACCATGTGTTGGACATTTGGTTCTTCGGAGACAGCCTGGACAACTGTAAGAGTCCCTCTCACACGCTGAAGAACATCTCGAGCTGGAGCATCCAGACTGGTTCCCGACCTGTCCTGGACTCGTAAGAGACTGCGCTTTCTCTTCTTTGACAAAGGCCTGGCGAGTGGGCGAGGCTCTGAACGTGAGTCTTCACTCCTTGTAGGCTTCTGTAGAACTGTGAGCTTCTCCCCTTGGGTTTTAAACCACATCTTTGATAACTTCTCAGAACAGATGCTGTCCTGAGCAGTCCTTACACATTCTTTGAAGTGGTCGGTGTTCACTCCAGATTTTTGTAGTGCTGCGGTGACCACTCCTCCATGCACCAACCCTTGATTCACGTGCCTACTTTTATCAAGGGTAAGGAGAATAATTTTCGGAAAATCAATCTTCTCCTTCATCCTGAGCGCATACATTAGCCGCACATCTCTTGCATTTACAATGCGGGTGTGTTGGTTCCTTGGAGTTATGTTGTGAGTGAGAATGTTGTGGAGGACTCTATCGAGGATAGACATTTGTGCAGTGTTTTGAAATTCTTCATGGTTGCTCCTTTGTTGAAGAAGATAACCATTTTTCCTCCTTGATTGCTCCTTTGTTGAAGAAGTTAACCATTTTTGTTTACGTTAAGTGTTAAACCACAATTTCCCTAAAAAAAGTGATAAGTTTCTATTCAGTAGTCTAATTAGAATTCTCAGTTAATTTACTACACTATCAGTTAAACTACAGCAAGGTCCCCAAGAGTTCGACACCCCCACAAATCCACTATTCCGCAAAACGATAGGTACACTGCCTAAGTTGTAGAAGTAGTCACATATTTTTCCAACAAGTTTTTGGCGCCGTTGTCGGGGACCTCCGGCACGGTTAATTGATGGTTTTTAATTTTATTGAGTTTTCTGTTTAGCTTTTGCTACTCTTTAATTTTTGTTTCTAATTTTTTGTTATTTAATTTTTCTAGCATTTTAAATATCGTATTAATTACAGTCATTTAATTTTCCAGTCATTTAAAATTTCTGTCATTTATTTTCCAGTTATTTAAGTTTCCATTGTCCTTAAAATTTCAGTAATTTAATTTTTTGTCATTTAAATTTTGTCATTTAATTTTCTGTCATTTAAATTCTGTCATTTAATTTTCTGTCATTTAATTTTCTGTCATTTAAATTCAGTTCTTTAAATTACTGTCATTTAAATTACTGTCATTTTAATTCCCCTGTCATTTAAATTACTGTCATTTAAATTCCCCTGTCATTTAAATTCCAGCAATTTAATTTTGTCCTTTTTCTTTATTTTATTTTAGTATTTACTTAAACTGCATTTATTTTTATTCCTTTTTGTTTATTTATTTCCGGTTTATTTACTCTCTAAAAAAAAGTAGTTCTTTGTTTTATTAATTGCTTCTTTTTATTTGTTTACATTCCCCCTCCATATTTCTTTCTAATTTTGTTATTTAATTTTCTTTAGTTTATCTTTACTTTTCAATTATTGCTTTTGTTTTCTTTAGTTTTTCTCCATTTTTCAAACTACTTTTTATTTCTATATATGCGTCGAACTCGATCTGCAGGTAGTCCTCAAAACAGTCTTGAACCTGATATTGAGAGATTTCTCCACAGAGAAAGACGACAACAACGAATAGAGATGACAACTCGACAAACTCTCTGCGAGTACCAGCAACCGTCGGTCGAAGGGAGGCCCTCCGCTATTGTTCTTCCTCAAGTTACACAAGCTGAACTGGATGCCTAGCAATTCAAAACGAGTTTCATCACCACACACTACCATCAGGGACAATACAGCGGGCTGGATTCAGATGATGCTCCACATCATATATCTGCATTTCTTGATTTCTGTAACACTTTTAATAAAACAGGAAATCTAAACGAGCGCATCCGTCTGCAATTGTTCCCCTACTCATTAAGAGATGGCGCTTCCAGGTGGCTGAGAAGTTTACAACCCAGCAGCATCCACAGCTGGGCCGAATTAGCAAACAAATTTCTGGCGAAATACTATCCCCCGTCCAAGACAAGAGAAAAAATTGCTGAGATCACAAACTTCTATCAAGAACCAGGCGAGTCTCTTTATGATTCGTGGGATGAATTCAAAGAATTACAGATATTATGCCCACACCACGGTATGAGTAGCCAGGAACTTGTGTTATCATTATTTAGAGGTTTAAATGATTCTAATAAATTGTTGCTAAGTTCCTCGTCTGGAGGAAATTTTATGAAATTGACCGGGGAAGAAGCGGTTGAACTACTGGATACCGTGACTGCCAGCACCAGACAATGGTGTAAAAACAAGGGAAGAGGTGAAGCAAAGAAAGAAACAGGAATGTACAGTATTCCCTCGCAGGATCATGTATTTGCTCAACTAGCTGCACTCACAAAAGTTGTGAAGAAACTGACGCTGAATCAACCACTACAAAAAGCTGTGAAGGCGGTGGCCACTTCCCCATATCTGACTCTCTGCTGCGAAAACTGTGGAGGAGCTCATGAAACCCCAGACTGTGATGGTTCATGATTTAACAGGACCCTTGAGGAGGTAAGTTTAATCAACAACAGACCAGAGAATCCTTATCCGAACTCATACAATCAAAACAATTGGAGGAGCAATCAACAACCATGGAGGAATTATGAGCCACAGACGAGCAACCAAGGATTCAACCAAAACCGACAACCTCAACACAACCGACAACAGGAGCAGCCAACCAACTCACAAGGAGATATGGGCGAACTGAAAAGCATGATGAATCAGCTTTTAAAACAAGGTCAGGCAACAAATTCAAAATTTGCTGAGATAGAAGCTAAAGTTGCTGATCAGGCTACTATAACCACAAATTTAGAGAGACAGATAGGTCAGATTTCCCAACAACTAGCTCAAAGACCAACAGGGTCACTCCCTAGCCAAACTGATCCAAATCCAAGGGAGCATGCAAAATCAATAACCCTGAGAAGTGGAAAAGAGCTGGTATCCGATGTCCCTGAAGCCGAGAAGAAATATGATGAACAAAGAAATCCTCAAGCTGACAAAGAAGACGTAACAATTCCCAAGGAGAAGGAGTCTCCTGCATCCCTTACTATTAAACCGTCCCAGGTTTCGTATGATATTCCAATTCCATTTCCTGATAGATTAAAGAAAAAGAACTTGGATGACCAATTTGGAAAAATTCTTAACATTTTTAAGAAATTAACTATTAATATTCCTTTTTCTGATGCCTTAACACAAATGCCTATTTATGCAAAATTCATGAAAGATATTTTGTCTAACAGGCGATCTTTACAGGAAAATGACACGGTGAAATTAACCGAAAGAGTGTCTGCTGTACTTTTGAAGAAGCTACCACCGAAGTTGGGAGATCCAGGTCTCCCCATCATTCCCTGCGCGATAGAAGACATAAATTGTGGTAACGGGTTATGCGATTTAGGAGCCAGTATTAACTTAATTCCTTTATCTATCTTTAAGAAATTAGGTATATGTCAATGCTCTCCTACTCCTGTGCAGCTACAACTAGCTGATCGTTCCATAATCTATCCTAAAGGAAAAGTTGAAGATTTAGTGGTTTCTGTTGGCAAATTTATTTTCCCTGCTGATTTCATTGTTATTGACATTGAGGAAGATAAAGATGTTCCACTAATCCTGGGTAGACCTTTTATGAGAACTGCCCGTACTTTAATTGATGTTGAAGGAGGTAAAATAATTTTGAGACTTCATGATGAACAGGTAGTTTTTGACATGACCCGAACATGAAGCGTCCTTCTGATACACAAATCTGTTTTTCCATAGATACTGTTGACTCTTTAGTACAGGAGACGTTCCTTAGCAAAGATGAAGAAACGATTTTGGAAAGGTGTCTCATGGCATCTTGTGAAACTGATGATGAAAATCCTGATATTGCTCTCATGGCTGAAGAGTTGAATAGGAGACAACCATATTTCTGTACCTACCAACAAAAATTCGAGCCAGTAGAAAGGAATGCAGACAGACCAAAGCCTTCCATTGAGAAAGCACCTACAGTAGAAATGAAACCTCTTCCCCCTCATTTAAACTACGCTTTTCTAAAAGAGCCATCTGATTTACCAGTTATTATATCATCTAAATTGACAGATGTGCAGGAGAAGCAACTTTTAGAGGTGTTACGCAATCATACGACCGTTATCGGTTGGTCAATAGCAGATATCAAAGGAATAAGCCCATATTTGTGCTCTCATCGAATTTATATGGAAGATGATTTCAGAGCATTAACGCAACCACAGAGGTGTCTCAACCCTGTTCTAAAAGAGGTGGTCAAAAAGGAGGTAATAAAACTGTTTGACGTTGGAATTATTTATCCCATTTCAGATAGCAAATGGGTGAGCCCAGTACAGGTGGTACCAAAAAAGGGAGGAATAACTGTGGTTCCTAACGAAAAAGGTGAGTTGATTCCTCAACGCACTACTGCTGGTTGGAGAGTTTGTATTGACTACAGGAAATTGAATACTGCCACACGTAAAGACCATTTCCCCTACCCTTTATTGACCAAATACTGGAAAGGTAAGCAGGTCAGGATTACTATTGTTTTCTAGATGGCTATTCAGGATACTTCCAGATCCTAATCGCTCCAGAAGATAGGATAAAACTACTTTTACCTGTCCTTATGGAATATATGCTTATAAACGAATGCCGTTCGGATTATGCAATGCCCTAGCTACTTTTCAACGGTGTATGATGGCTATTTTTTCTGACTACATTGAAAAATGTATAGAGGTCTTTATGGATGACTTCTCTGTCTTTGGTTCAACATTTGACACTTGCCTGGAGAATCTCGATCTTATTTTGGCCAGGTGTGAAGACACAAATCTAGTACTAAACTGGGAAAAATGTCACTTCATGATTCGAGAAGGGATTGTGCTCGGCATAACGTGTCTTCAAAAGGTATTGAGGTGGATCACGCTAAAATTGAGGTAATAGAAAAACTCCACCTCCTACCACTGTAAGAGGTATCCGAAGTTTTCTTGGACATGCTGGTTTTTATAGAAGATTCATTAAAAACTTTTCCAAGATCTCTAAACCTCTCTGTACTTTACTGACAAAAGATGCTAAATTTCAATTTTCTGATGAATGTCTAGCAGCTTTTAATTTGTTAAAAGAAAAACTTGTTTCTGCTCCTATCGATGTATCACCCGACTGGTCCCAACCTTTTGAAATCATGTGTGATGCTAGCGATTATGCGGTGGGTGCTGTTTTGTGCCAAAAATTGGATAAAGTTCTGAGAGTCATTTATTATGCTAGTCGTACTTTAAATGACGCTCAGAAAAATTATGCCACCACGGAGAAAGAATTGCTGGCAGTCGTCTTTGCTTTAGATAAGTTCCGTCCATATTTATTGGGTAGTAAGGTTATCATTCTTACTGATCATTCTGCCCTCAAGTATTTATTTGCCAAAGCAGATGCTAAACCCAGGTTGATAAGATGGATACTTCTCTTGCAAGAATTCGACATAGAAATAAGAGATAAGAAAGGTATACAGAATGTCGTGGCTGATCACTTGTCAAGGATGGAAGGACCAGAAGACGAAAGACCCATCAATGAGTCTTTCCCTGACGAGGCAGTATTCGCAATCCAAACGGCAGGAGGCCCTTGGTTTACCGATATTGCCAACTATCTGGCCAGGAAAATCATCCCAGCTGATATGACATATCAGCAGTGAAAAAGGTTCTTTTCAATTGTCAAACATTATTTTAGGGATGATCCATATCTCTTCAAAATCTGTGCAGATGGAATTATAAGGAGATGTGTCCCACAGACGGAAATCCGAAATATCCTTCTCCATTGCCATTCTAGAGAAACCGGCGGACATCACGGTGCTACCCATACTAAGGTACTTGAATCCGGCTTCTATTGGAACACCCTTCACAAAGACTGTCATGCTTTTGTGTCTACTTGTGATCGGTGTCAACGGCAAGGTAACATTTCTCTCACCATGAACTACCCTTGAACAATATGCTAGAAGTTGAATTATTTGATGTTTGGGGATTGATTTTATGGGACCCTTCCCAAATTCTTTTGGAAATTTATACATCTTAGTAGCAGTCGATTATGTCTCTAAATGGGCGGAAGCCCTTGCTTGCTCTACTAACGATGGTAAAGTTGTGATGAAGTTCATAAAGAAAAATATTTTCACTCGATTCGGTGTTCCTAGAGCAATAATCAGCGATGGTGGATCTCACTTCTGCAATCGCCAGTTTGATGCTCTCTTGAAGAAATATGGAGTCCGACATAAGGTTGCTCTATCATACCATCCTCAAACAAATGGTCAGGCTGAGATAACAAACAGAGAATTGAAATGGATTCTGCAGAAGACGGTGAACGCTTCTCGAAAAGATTGGTCCCTTAAATTGGATGATGCGCTCTGGGCATACCGTACCGCCTTCAAAACACCTATTGGCGTGTCTCCCTACAAACTAGTTTTTGGGAAGGCATGCCACTTGCCTGTGGAATTAGAGCATAAATCTTATTGGGCTCTAAAGGTGTTGAACTTTGATCTACAACAAGCCGGTAAAAAAGGAAGTTCCAATTGACTGAGCTAGAAGAACTTAGGAACGACTCATATGAGAATGCAGTGATTTATAAAGAGAAGACCAAGCATTGGCACGATAAGATGATTGCCAAGCGAGAATTCAAAGCAGGAGATCAGGTCCTCTTTATAACTCCAGACTTAAGTTCTTCCCAGGTAAGTTAAAATCCTTCTGGTCTGGACCATTTACAATAATATCCACCTCTCCATATGGAGCTGTGGAATTGGACAATAAGAAAGGCGGATCGTTTAAAGTAAATGGAGCTCGAATCAAATTATTTCTGGGAACCACGTTAGACAACGAAGAGGCTTTTGCGCTTCTTCTCAAATATCCAGTCACACCTTAAAACACTTAGGTATGGTCTACCCAAAGACCATAAAGATGGGCAGCTTGGTAGAAGGCACCCTACTATCTATCTTTTTATTCTATATTGTGCTTATATTTTGTATCTTATTTTATGTTAAACGATATATAGTAAAATAAAAAAAATGAGAGGAGAGAGAACGAGGAGAATTAATTTGAGTTCTTCTGGCTGTTTAGAATATTCATTACAGGAACATCTTGCACATTCCTACAGCTGAACTCAAGTGTGGGGGAGCTACTCTACATACTCTGTAAAACTCTGGGGAGTACACTATCTATACCCTGCTCTTTAAATTTTCAATGTTTCATATTGCTTTTGCTTTGTGATCATTACCCAGGTAGTTTGCATGCCCTGTTATTTTAATTCTTTCTATGCAATGAGGGCATTGCTTTGGTTCAAGTGTGGGGGAGAGGTAATAATCAAAAGCTTGCTCTTAAGTTTCTTTGACATTGTGTTTAAATTTGTTAAGTAATTAATAGTCAAAGAAGGAGCCATATCTTTGACACTGTGTTTAAATTTGTTAAGTAATTAATAGTCAAAGAAGGAGCCATAGAGGGAGTAATGCCAGTATCAACAGGTTTGAAGGGTACAAAAAACAAATTAAATTGTTCTTATCACTCTGCTCCTTACTCAATGCTAAAAAATTTGAGAAAATTATCATTTGAATTTTGTTTTTGTTTTTAACTTTGAGCCTGGATTTGAATTGGAATGAAACGGTGGAAAAAGAACAAGGCAAGGTACTCCTCTGATCCAGACAGGCATATTCTGATCCAAAACAGGCCTCGTCCACTCGGTTATTAAGTTCTTAGGGGTGCTTCATCACCCGGCTACCTAAGGTACTCGGTATCTGGGATAGTAGACCCAAAACCACTACAAGGGTGGAGAGAAAAGTCTGAGGTAAAAGAAAATGAACTTCAAAATTGAGGTATCTTTGCATTCTGTACCAAAATGATAGAAACTTCTTCATTATGGATCATGAGTATGTGGCGTTGAAAGGTATAATGGAATAAGATTTTACTTCATGCCCCTTGTCGTTCAAGGAAATGTGAAAGAAAATGGTGGATCGGCTCAAGGTTAAAAGCAGAATTCTCATGGTTCTGCTTCTCTTTCTTTTGTAGGACTTCAGGGTTATTCTCAGAAACGGAGAAATATATATTTAAGAAACTTGCTGTTTTTAGTACCCTTTAAAATCTGAAAAGTTTGGCAATTACCTCTTATGTGCTCTCCTACTTGATTATTGTTTATTTAACTTGTTTAAACATTATGTCAGAAAGATTTGCTTGAGGACAAGCAAAAGATAAGTATGGGGGAGTTTGATCAGTGAGAAATACATAGATATTTAAGGGTTTAATCTACCTTTTATTTACTTACTTTCAGGATAATATTACTCACATCGTATGTTTTTCCTAAGATTTATGTCTTGATATGGACTGATAGATTTTATGTATCAAATACAGGAAAAAGTCTTGGAATCACATAGTTTATTTCATAAGCTTTCCAACGCAACAAACGGCGAGTGAAACGGAGTTATAACGAAGAATCTGGAGCCTGTCGAAGTTTGCAGGACAAGACTACGAGAATACACATGTCCGCAAACGAGTCCGCAACACGGACAGAACACAAAGAGGCTTGTCTGCGACACGGACTGAAACGAGGACGTGAAAATATACGCGTCCGTACCACGGACGCACCCACAGACGCAGTAAAAAGACGTGACTCCCACGCGGACGCGTGTAAACGCAACCCAGATCCAGAAATTGACGCGACTGATTTCTTTCGGCGCCGTCTTCCCCATTTCCTTCTTCCTTTGCGGCGCCTACAAACACATCGATCTACCCCTTTAGCAGTATTAGGCACCTCCCTTATCTTCTTCACCCACCAGCATGCTCCAGCTCTGTCTTCTTCCTCCTCCTCTCTTCTATATAAACCCACAGCTTCTTCATCCAAAAAGACCATCGTTCACAACTCACGTTCACCTCCAAATCACACTTCCTCCACCCAAATTCCATTCTCCATCCATACATCCACATATCCACTTCATTTCCATCATTTCCCATCACCAAATAAGCCTAACTCTTCCATTTTCAAGAAAACCAAACGAAGAAGACGATCTGTACAAAACCAGGCTGTGTCCTAATTTGTGTCCGCGTTTGTGTCCGCGCAGCCCCTACGCGGACAAGAGACGTTCGCGTTTGTGTCCGCGTGGCCCCACTCGGACAGGACCAACTTTTGCTTGTTTGTTTGTTATTCTTCATTCTACCTGTTTATCATCGTTTTGAGGTCGGCATAATCACGGAGACAAGCCCGGAAGTGAAATAACTCTCCCCAAATAGAGTTCTTTCTTTCCTTAACTTTACTCTGTTTTAATGTTTATCTTATTTGTTATGTCTGTTCTTATAATTATGTGTGAGTAATAACCTTAGCCTCCCAAGTTGGGAAGCAAGCCTATTTTATATAATTATGTTATGTAGACTTCCCACTATAATCTATTTAAGCAATATTTTGATTCTTGTCCTTAATACGCTTTAATCTTCAGGCCAATTATTAAAGTGAAATTTGTAGTTCTCTTGTTAAAATGCGGTGCTAAGACAAGGTTCTAGACAAAAGAAGTCAAATCAGGTTAACGACTAGAAGCGTGTCTCGCCTATAGGTTAATCTGTCTCCAATAGGAATTGGTAATAAAACGATTAATTTATAATAACTTGGGCAAGGATTGCGGCTTGTTGTTTAAGTTAATCAGGGTTTATTGTACAAGGACCTGTCAATGAACTAATTAAGATTCCTGAGTTTATTGCTAAAATGATGGAAGTTTATATTAATATAATTGGATGAAATAGGTGAGCAGAACAACCCAGGGTGCTTCCTTAAAAACAAAAGTTTTACAACCGCTATCATTATTCTGTTTTAATTAATTGTTCTTTTCACTGTTTTGTTTACGTTAAGTGTTAAACCACAATTTCCCTAAAAAAAGTGATAAGTTTCTATTCAGTAGTCTAATTAGAATTCTCAGTTAATTGAGTACACTATCAGTTAAACTACAGCAAGGTCCCCAAGAGTTCGACACCCCCACAAATCCACTATTCCGCAAAACGATAGGTACACTGCCTAAGTTGTAGAAGTAGTCACATATTTTTCCAACATAAATATTTCATGCGATTGCAATATGAATGATCATTTCTGTCTGCCCTCTCATATTTAACAACTCCATGTCATTGTGTGGTTATCAACATAGACTGGTCGCTCGCTGCGCACCATGTTCTTACTGATTCTACAGTATTGGTTTACATGGCATCCGCTGTTGCTAGCTTCAGCTGATGCATTTCCACCATTTACATCTTTGAGCTGATTGATCCATATTTACTTCACAATTCACACTGTACCCATATAGTGTTTCTTCTGAACCGATTACTCTTTGGTTTTCAACAATTGTCATCAAAGCTTCCGTCTATTTCATCTTGTTCAAGTTATTGCTTGACAATGACTATATGTTCAAGCTTTACTACGTTAGTAGTTCTAAAAGAGGTGTATTTTGAGGCATTTACTGATGACATCCTCTTCTTTGGAATATGCTCACCGCTCTCGCGGGCTTACAACAACGAGTGGTATTCTCACAGGTTATTGATTAAACAATCTCACTGGTGCCGTTCTTGGCAACTCCCATATGGTTCACAACAGGTTTTGCAACCGTTGGATCTATGTATTGTAGTAGGTTCATGGCATACCAGCCACGTTGCCTAGAGCTCTGCTCATCTTAGGTTGTTTACAAGCATTGCTTCTCCTTATACCATCAAATGATTTGGAGGTAACATTGGGCTCCACGATAAGATCATCGCATCACGCTTCCGTTCATTGGAGGCCCTTTAAGTATCTTGGTGTTGTTTGGTACCATTTATTAATTTAGGGTATCCCCTGGTAAGTGAGATCCCTTCGGTGTTCTAACCGAGTGTTCATTCTAGCTCTTGCGCTCCTGTCACGCTTCCAACACCCAACAAGGATTGCTCCTGGGTATTGTTAAGTTACGCCATTTCATTTGGCTAACACTTATGAGAATGTTCAATTTACTCCGTATTGCGGTTCTGGATTTCAAATTGTCTCGTTTGGGGTTGGAACGTCTCCCGTTCTTGGGGTAGTCCAAGGATACTTCCTTATGTTTTTGTCCGATTTGACATCCCCTTTGGATGATGAACTGTATTCTCTGGTACCTTATGTGATCACTCTGGGTGTCTTACCTTGTCCATTTAACATTGGTGTGTTCATGTTAGCCATTCGCCTCACCGGATTTGGACTGGGTATTCATTCCGGCTATCCCGTATTTGCTTCAATATCTTTGAAGACATATCCAATGTCTTTATTCAGTTGTTAGTGCTTCTCGCACTTTTACTCTTAGTCATCCTCCTGGAGTGGGTTCTTGACTCCTTCGATTGTTCGAGGTATCCAACTGTTTCGGTTTGAATTTACCTTATGGTCCGTAGTACGGAGTCAACTACTTCCTACGTTTCGTACATTACTTGTATACATACGTGGGGTGCCTTATTGGTATGTTGCCACTTCCCTGACTAACTCACAAAAGGGTCTGTCAGGCCCGCAAGCTCCTTCGGAGTGCGGTCATCCCACATCCCGTATTTGGGTACTCTCGTAGTGCTCGTCACACGCCTAGGTGAAGTATTCTATTGTCAACTCCTCTTGTATCATTCTATGATAACTTACCTTAATTTCTCTGGTTTGGTTTAAAAATCTGGGGTTTAAAGGAAGAGTTTGTGGTTTTGAAAGAAATTTTTTGGGTTTTGGAATAAAAATCTTGAGTTCAAAAGAAAATCTTCATGACGTTTCCATGTCTAAGGTTTTGACCAAGTCCAGCTTCTCGCTGACTGGTATGTTCGTTAATATGATGGTCGGGCCGTAGGGCCCTTCCAAGGTTTCATTCTTCAACTTCTTAGGATCGGTGATCCTATATTTGCTTCACTGTCATGGTGGTACTTTAGTAAGTACTTGCTAGTCGTTAAACGTCTTCCAATTCGCCTTGTAGTTGCTGCACTTGCCTTGGCAAGTGCGCGGGTTGGTCGGTTTTCAGGTTTACATATACCGGATACGGTATTGTTTCCATCCGTATTTGGTGGTTTTATTAGCTCTTCCATCGATCTTTTGATCTTGGTGATCAATCTCTTGAGTGGCTTCTCAGTGTTCTTGACTAGGTTGTCGTTAATTCGGGTGCTTTCCCGATCCTCGAGGTACTCCATGTACCTTGCTTCGTAGCTCGTTCCCACGCCTTCATGGTGGTTACCGAGGCTTGACTTATCCTTAAGAACTACGTTGTAGTCTTGTTGGTGTTTGCTTCATAAACACTCTCATAGTTATCTGACTATGTTATTCGATTATGACAGCCTTTCGGCATTGTAGGTTTGGAGTTATCCAATTTTGACTATTTCCATAGTCGGTTAGTATACCATTGGTGGTATTATCAAGCGTTTGTAGTCCACGGACTCTCCTGTCTCGGGTTTTGTTACTTCGCTTTTCCGCTTCATTGTGTAGTTGTACTTCCTTTCTTGTTGGCTGCGCATGGTTCTCGCGACTGCGAAGCACGTCGCCCCATGGTGCCACAAATTTAGTTATCCTATGGTTAGGATCATCAATCTTCTACCGTTAAGTGCGGTTTTTGTCATTCAAACGGGAACCGTCTTCGGGATTTCCGATTCTTGGAATCTACTGTATCACTGGTTCTTTCTTCTGCAAATCATCTTACAACTGCCAGATCGGGTTTTACCCGAGTGTGAGAGATCTTTCCATCTCTCTGGCGTTCTCTCCCCAACTTTATAACAGGGGATGTGGAGGGCGGGATTGGTTATGTAGGTACCTCACACGCTAACACTCAACCCTTAGCCTAAGTCTCTAATTCCTAACTCGGTATTCTCCTAAACTCGGTATTTAGACCATTAGAGCAATACTTTACTCTGATACCACTTTTTTGTAACACCCCTACCGGTAATCCAGTCATTATTCCCCAATCTGTCTCATTTATCAATACTCAAGCAGCGGAATTCCAACTCAATCGGGGGTGATACAATGCCGTTAGTCACCCACGTGACAAACAAGGCCAACCAAATCCAATACAACCATCCAATTTACAATATCGGTCTGATGATGAATATACTGAGTATACTATACCAAACATTACATTCCAATTCTTTAATCAAATCTCAAATCTAATACAAACCTCAAATCCATATCATACAAGTACAATATCCATTCAATACTATACCGAGTCTACTACAATTCCCAACTTATCAATAACATATCGGTCTTACAATCCCACAATACAACAAATACAATTTTTAAACAACTACCCACATTTAATAACAACCCCGTCCTACTCTCGAACGGTTGGCGGCTCCAATGTACCTGGAAAATAAAAACGGTGCCCCTAGGGGCTCAGCAAATTGCTACATATGAAATTCACATACCCAGCGTGCTAACGGGGGTACGTCGACTACTTTGGTCGAGAATATGCGATTCATTTTAATTCAATCAACATGCAGACAACATACATTATATATGTACATTAACACAAATATCCAACATTCAACCAAGGAATACAATCACACTAACCCAATAAGTTAGTTAGTTAGTATTGCTTAATTTTAGACCTTGAGGGTTTCTACCTCACTATGCCTTACTCAATTACTCATTGTCTTACCCACTCTCTTGGGTACTCTTACTCAATTTCTCTTACTCTCAATCTCAACTCAACTTCTCAAGTTCTCAATCTCAACTCAATACTCTACTCAAACTCTATTTCTGAAGTCTCTCAAGTTTCAACTCAATACTCCATACTCAATACTCAAGCTCTCAATTCTCAATCAATACACAATTCCAATACTCAAATCCAATACTCAAATCCAATACTCAATTCCAATACTCAAAGGTATATTTTAAGTCATTACCCATGACCTCCGGGGCAGAGTCATACACAAGACTCGCCACCGGGTTACAAATACAAATGGAGCTATACACCTAGCTCCTCAAATACTCAAATGTCCGTTTCTCTACCAGACTACTCAAATTCTCAACACTCCTCTCTCGGAGTTAATTCATAAACTCATGGATTAGCCTAGAAGTATCTCTCTCGATAACATCTATTAGCTTAGGGAACTTCTCAATGTCTAGTATTCTCAGATTTAAGGTTTTACCCAACTTATCGAATACTCTCATGTTCGGGACATTGTTTATATTAGTCGGGTCCTCTCATTGGGGTTCGACTATCTTTCTAAGGGGTTTGGTGATCCCTTACCAATTGATGATAGTGGAGATTCCTTAGGAAGATTCTAATAACTAGGAAGAGCCTGTTCTTGTTCAAGTTGATTTAGTTCAATTCGACGTAATGGTAGGAAAAGGAAGATGGCATAGGTGGAGCATGATGCTACTTTGGAAGAATTTCTTGAGAAAAAGAAGCTAGAGCTTGTGTGTAAAAAGGGAAAGAATAATGGATCAGACTCTACTACATCGGCGCCTCTAGAGGACTCCCAGGGCCACCGGGAGCAATGAATTGCATGGCGGTAAACTGCTGGGGACTTGGTGACATCCGGGCAATTCGTTGGCTTCATCACTTGATAAGGGAGCAATCACCATGGTTGGTCTTTCTTTCTGAGACAAGGTTGTTTGGTTCGGAGATGGGTGATGTAGTGATTAGGTGCGAACGTTTTTGTTGGTTCGTTGGGGAGAGTTTAGGGCGAAGTGGAGGTGTCTGTTTGATGTGGCAGGAAGATCTGGATGTTGAGATTTTGTCTTTTTCAAGCAGACATGTGGATTGTTTGGTAACTGTTGATTGGAGGAGAGAGTGGAGATTTACTGGGTTTTATGGCTGGCCACGTAGGCAAGACAGATGGCGAACATGGTGACCTTTGGAGGAGCTGGAAACACTGTGGTAGGGGCCCTGGTTGGTGGGGGGTGATTTAAATGAAATAATGTTTCGAGGTGAGCAGCGTGGAATGTGAGCTAGAAGTAGAGCAAGTATGCGGGCCTTTAGAGATTGTTCATTGTCATGTGGATTAGGGGATTTGGGTTATGTAGGGGAGCCTTATACTTTTAATAATCGAAGATGGGGGAGGTCGAATACGCGGAGTCGTTTGAATCGGTTTCTGGCTAACTTGGAGTGGTTGGGTTTATACCCAGAGGCAACAAATTTTCATTTAAGGTGGTCTCGATTAGATCATAGGCCCATCAAGCTGATTTTGAGGCCCATGCGGCATAAAGGAGTGAAGCCCTTCAAATATGAAGACTGTTGGGCTAATATGGTGGGTTGTAGGGCTATAGTAAAGAGGGTTTGGCAGCGGAAGGATGTCAGTGAAGGATGCTATGAGTTGAAGGCTACGGTTTGTGGAATGGAACTGCGGAGATAGGGACGGTGGTAGTTCAGGGAGGAAAAGTCTTGAAGGTGTATAGTTGGAGATTCATCATTTGCCTGAGTGATTAGATACTAAGGAGTGTGTGTGTCTATTATCCTCGCTTCACCAGCAGCAAGATTGGCTTTTGCTAATGGAGGAGATGAGACTTTGTCAACGTTCACGATCTCGGTGGCTGTAGGAAGGCGATTGCAATTCGTCCTTTTTCATTCAGCAGTTCAGAGCTAGATCTCGGCGTAATTACATTCATGCTTTGCGAAATCAATTTGGGAATTTAGTTTTGATTGGGCTGATCTTGAAAGCATAGCTAGGAGTTTTTTGTGGATTTATTTTCTAGTTTTGCCTCTGTTTTGAATATGCACTTTAACGCATGTGTTGAAAATCATGTTCCAAATGATTTGTATGTAGCTAAAGGTGAGCCTTTCTCACGGGAGGAGGTTGGGAAAGCTTTGCGCACTTTGCACCCACGGAAGGCCCCGGGCCCAGAGTTAAATGATACTTTCTTGCTCTCTTTTTGGATGATATTGCTGAGGATTTTATTGATACATCACCGTGGTTTCTAAACACTGATTTTACTACGTCCGGCTTGAATCATACTTATCTTGTCTTAGTACCCAAAAAGAAAAGAGCATGCTCTATGTTTGACTTTAGGCCCATTTCTCTTTGTAACACCATTTATAGAGTTATTGCAAAGATAATTTGTAACACCCCTACCGCTAATCCTCTAATTACTGCCTAATCGTCTCGGTCATCTTACTAATCGCAGAGGAAATTCTCATACTACGGCGGGTGATACAATGCTGTTAGCCGCCCATACAACTAACAAGGCCTAACTCTACATACAGTCACGGTCTGATAAATAGAAATACCAAGCCTCCATATATACATACCACAACATCAACTTCCAACAATTTGATTACCGAGTACTACAATTCATAATCCAAATACAAACTGTTTTTGCAAGTCTTAACCAAAAGCTATGAGTATAACAACCTACTCATATCTACCAAAGTCTACAGAATCCAAAATACAAAAAGGTGTACACTGTGGTACACCAGCTACTCAAAAGGGACTACAACCCATGTACAACTCCGTACACCATTCAAAACAATTCTAACTATCAAAAGGCAAAACACCCCGGTCTCATCACGACCATCAACCTTCTCGAGCACCTGAAAAATAAACATTGGCCCCAAAGGGGCTCAGCATAGTTGCTGGCATGAAATTTGCATACCCCGCGTGCTAACAGGGGTACGTCGACTACTTGGTCGCCTACATGGAGTTCATTTTAAATCAAGCATACATGCTATATAAACAATATTATAATCATGCGTAGGCACACTCATACATAGAGCATCACATAAGTAATGGAAACAATACACAATTCAACCATTCAACAATTACTGAGGCCCCTGAGATTCACTTCTCAAGTTCTAGCCTCATCACTTGTTAGTCAATTTCTCATCCGGGTTAATCGGATGTTCATAACTCTTTTACTCTTGATCAATGGCTTACAGTAGTCATGATCTTTACTTTACCAATTACTCCTCTTTTCAATAATACTCAAGTCAAGTCGGTATGACCTCCGGGCAGAGACTACTCTATCTCACCACCGGGCTTTAGGTTGGCTTACTTCCCTTGGTTGCTGCCCATAAAGGGATTTGGACCATGAGGAAGGTTAGGCCAGAACTCGGAAACAACCTCTCGTATTTCCTCATTCTCACGTGTGGCCGAAACTATATCAGACTTCTCACATACTCCAAGTTACCATTTTACTCAAGTTAGAAATGTCACAAGGTTAGGGAGATAGTGAGAATCTTTCGTACAATACCACACGGTTAGCACACTTCACATCCAAGCAAATAAATACTTCATCCAACAATATATCTTTCATGAATTATACAAACTTCAAAGGGTAGCCACCACTCATTCAATGGATAATAAATCACAAGATATAAGGAAATGCAATAAACCATATTCGTGCATTTATCTTGATTAGGTGATTGCATATAAACACAAACACACAAATCGAGGAAACCTCGTTAGCATACAGGGCAAGAGAAAATCATACCGTTCACCGTCGTTCTCGGATCACCGACTCACCTTCGGAGTCCAACTATTCGAATCCTATAACATACATGGAATCGGGCGGTAAATTATCATAATTAACCTTACTTGCTTCATCTTTAATGTTTCCCGATTTATAATTACTATCTCCTTACAATTCACATTTAATTACACAAGTCATTTACTTCTCATTATTTATTAAGCTTGTTTATACCACTAATGACCATTGCATGTCATTAATCAAGTCCTAACAATCTTATAATAGAAATACCATTCAAATCCCCACCTTAAAATTCCATTATACACATTTTAAAGCATTTTGGGGTTGGTCCGGGACCTTGTCCGGGTCCCAAGTCCTGGACCAACAATAGAGTAAACTCTCGGCCACTTTTAATGGGGTGGTTCGGGTCCTTGTATGGGACGTAAGTCCCGGACCACACCCAGAATACAACTCTCGGCCATTTTTTTATGTTGGTCCGGGACTTGGTCCTGGACCTATGTCCCGGACCCTGCTTCATTTTGACAGATTTTACATTTTTAGTTTTTGTTTTAACTCCAATCTTTTACCCATTTCTTCCCTAATATTTCCCTAAGCATCTAAACATGTTTTAACACTAATTGGACACTCTAAACCTTCCTAAATCATTTACTAACTCATTATTCAATTCTTGGTTGATTTACACAATTTCTCCCCTTAATTTTCCTAGAAGCTTTTAAGTGCAGTTTTTGCTCTTACTCTTTCCACTACTCAATGGTTCTTCCACTAATGCCATTCTAGTTTTACAACTTGTATCATTTTTATTCCACATTCTACCCAACTACAGAATCCTCTCTAATCTAGATTCCAAGGTAATTAACTACTCAAATCAAATTCTAAAACACACCTAGACCAACCTAGGTTATTCCTCCGCATTAAACACCTAAGTCATCTAGTTGCTACAGAAATTTCGACAGAGTTTCCCCATAATTTTAAACATTCCCAAAGCATTATTCAGCTCATATAACTTAGTTCAACAGCCCTGTTCATTTAGACATTAACAATACATATATATTCTAGTACATTCTCACTTGTTCAGCACCTTAAACAACTTGGCTCTAAGGCCTTTAGCATTAATATACACAACACTAAACTAACCCATTTTTGGTTCATCATTGCATTAGCTTAAACAATCTGAAGGCAATGTAATTTTCCTCATACTACAAACATTTAAAATCTGCACAAAGTAACTCCATTACCTTAGAGTTTCTTGATTTCATTTCCTTTCTCTACTTGTTCTTTCCTCTTCTTGTTCTTTCCTTCTTGATTCTTGTTTACAAAATCAGTCAAGGGGTAGTTGTTTGCTCTAATGCTAAAGCCACGCCCAATAAACAACAATGAGCATCTAGACTCTCGAATTCAAGAATCAACCCTAAAATACAAGATGTAAGTTAAAGCTCTAAGTGAGTATACCTTACCACTTCTAGATGGAGTTTTTGAGCAGTAAAAAAACAAGCTCCAGCACCCTTTTTGAAGCTAAAAATCGGCTTGAACATGGAAGCCAAGGGGCTAAAAATCTGGAAAAATTTCGATTGCAAGAAGGAGCTAGAAAAGAGGGATTTTTGAACTTCTTTTTACCTTAAACGAACAAGGGGATGATGTAGCTCACAATGGTCATCTTAAAAATTCCAAAGGAGCTCTAGCCATGGTGATGAAATTTGTGATTTTCGGATTTTGAAAAGAGGGGAATGATCTCCACGAAGAGAGGAATCTAGTGGTGTAATTTTTTGCTATTTGGACTTGGTTTGAGCCTTCAAAATTATGGAAGAAGAGAGAGCTGGGTAGAGGGAGCTAAAATTGCCATTGTTGGCTGGGAGGAAGAAGAGAGTCTGGTGAGAGAGAGGCAAAACCGTGCGAGGCAACGGAATGAGAGGAGAGAGACTCCAAAAATTGCTTTTTACTTTATTAATTTGTCTTCTAGTGAGTAAGAGAGCATAAAGAGAGTGGGAGAGGATGAATAAAAATGTGACACACAAATACAAAGGAGGGAGCCAGCTTTTTTATTTACAAAATGATGGGGAGTATTTTAGACTTATTACAATTGACACCCCATAAGTTCCTGTTTTGACACTATTCACTAACCAGAGCCGTTTTCTGGATTTTTCTCGTTTAATTAATTTTAATGGCTCTAGACCTTGACTAACGTTTAATTATAGATATTTGATTGAATATAATTTTACGAGTCTATTAAACCCGCTTAAAGTCACATTTTCCCGGTTTTCTCAAAAAACGTGCTTTAAGGTTTGTTTACGTTTTTAACCCATTTTATGGACCTGTTTTCTTCGGGAATTGTTCCCACATGTTTATTTAGGCATAATTAAGCTTCTAAAATCCTCATTAGCCTAATTAATCACTGTTTTTAAGTTTGGGGTATTTCAATCTACCCCCTTAAAGAACTTTGCCCTCAAAGTTGGTCAAAGTTAGTGAGTTACTATCTTTACTCATTTGACATCTCAATTGTCAAAAATCATATCTCAATACCACCTTACAGAATCTCAGCTCTTTCAAACAAAGTGTTCACACACAAGTCACTGCAAACACAACACAATACAAGGACAATTCGCAATTACAAGCAACACTCTACAACCAACACTCTGGTTGTTACACTTTTCCTCAAGATAATGCAAAAGCTAACTCGAAGCAATGCAAAAACAAAATGGCTCTACCCCCCTTAAAAAGGGGTACGCCCCGTACCCTCTCGACACTAGAAAATCTAGTCTACAAATAAAGCTGGATACTTCACCCTCATGGCGTCCTCTAATTCCCAAGTCGCTTCCTCGACGTCGTGGTTAGACCACAAGACTTTCACCATTCGTACTGACTTATAACGAGTGTCTCTAGTCTTAGTATCAAGGATCCTCAGTGGAGTCTCGACATATCTTGTCGTTGGCTCTAGGGATAGGTGTTCAGGCTCTAGAACATGAGAAGGATCGGCAATGTATTTCTTGAGTTGTGACACATGAAAGTCATCATGAACATGCCCCAATTCTTCAGGTAGTGCTAACCTGTAAGCCACAACTCCAACTCTCTCAGTAATCGCATACGGCCCTACAAACTTCAGACTCAACTTACCTTTTTGGCCAAAACGGATCACACCCTTCATAGGTAAAACACGCAGAAACACCTGATCACCCATAGCAAACTCAAGGTCACATCGTCGCACATCCGCATAGGATTTTTGTCTATCTTGGGCTGCTTTCATATTCACTCTAATCTGCTGAACTTCAGCTTGCACTTGCTCAAGATACTCCAGTCCAATAATGACCGCTTCATTCGACTCATCCCAATACAAAGGGGTACGGCAAGGTCTACCATACAAAGCTTGGAATGGCGACATCTTAATCGAAGCGTGATAGCTATTGTTGTATGAAAACTCGATCAATGAAGCTTATCAATCCAACTCCCCTGAAAGTCTAAGGCACATACTCTAAGCATGTCCTCGAGTGTCTGGATGGTCCTTTCTGTCTGATCGTCGGTCTGTGGATGAAACGCGGTACTAAGCTTCAACTCAGTGTCCAGCGCTTCTCGTGTAGCTCTCCAGTATCTCAAAAGAAATTTGGTATCTCGGTCAAAAACTATAGTCTTGGGCACTCTGTGGTGTCGAATGATCTCTCGGTCGAATAGCTCAGCAAGCTTTGCCACCTCCCAGGTGTCCCTCATCGATATGAATCGGGTAACCTTGGTGAGGCGATCGACTACAACCCAGATCATGTTGAGTCCTCCCCTAGCAGGTGGGAATCCAACAACAAAATCCATGGAGATATCATGAAATTTCCACTCTAGAATTGGCATAGATTGTACCATTTCACCCGGTCGTCTGTGCTCAAACTTCACTTTATGGCAAGTGAGACACCTCAGAACAAACTCTGTAACATCTGTCTTCATCCCAGACCACCAGAAGTATCTCTTCATGTCTTTGTACATCTTAGAGGCTCCCGGATGGACGGACAATGAAGAACAGTGTGATTCTCGTAGAATGTGATCCCTCAGCTCAGCATTGCTTCAAGGAACACATAATCTACCATTCAGCCGGATCAAACCATCTTCATGTAGCTTAAAGTCATACTTTCAACTCTTGAATGTACCATCTGTGATTTTCTGTCTGATCTCCTTCATGTAAGGGTCGCTCATCAGGGTCGCTCATCTGAGCCTCTCGCACCTCATCAACCAAGCTAGAAGAAGCAAGTAGCGAATGGAGTGAGTGTGCTCGACGGCTTAGGGCGTCAGCTACAACATTTGTCTTCCCCTCTTTGTACTGAAGGTTGATGTCGTAGTCTGTTAGGAATTCCATCCATCTCCTCTGTCTCAGATTGAGTTCTTTCTGTGTGAATACGTACTGCAAGCTCTTATGATCTAAGTAAATGGTGATGCTAACCCCATATAGATAATGCCACCATATCTTCAATGCAAAGACAATGGCTTTAGCTCAAGATCGTGCGTAGGGTAATTCTCCTGATGTCTCTTCAGCTGGCGGGAAGCATAAGCAACCACCTTGTCATGCTGCATGAGTACGCATCCCTTACCTTTCCCAGATGCATCACAATACACCTCGAATCCCTCTGTGCCCTCTGGAATGGTGAGAACGGGTGCTGAGGTCAACGAGTCCTAAAAGCTCTGAAAGGATTTCTCACAGTCGTCTGTCCATACAAACGGTGCATCTTTCTTCATCAAGGTTGTCATGGGCTTTGTGACTTTAGGGTAGTTCTTCACAAATCTCCGGTAATAACCGGCTAGACCAAGAAAGCTCCGGATGTCGGTAACAGTCTTAGGTCTAGGCCATGAATGTACTGCTTCAATCTTAGCCGGGTCAACTGAGATACCCGCGCTCGAGATGACATGTCCAAGGAACGATACCTGATCAAGCCAAAACTCGCATTTGGAGAACTTCGCATACAGCTGGTTCTCGCGCAGTGTCTCAAGTACTCGCCTCAAATGGCGCTCATGCTCATCTCTGGATTTCGAATACACAAGTATATCGTCGATGAAGACTACAACTTGAGTGTCCAACTGATCATTGAATAAACAGTTCATCAAGTCCATGAACTTTGCTGGTGCGTTCGACAAACCGAATGGCATCACTGTGAACTCATAGTGGCCATATCTAGTACGGAATGCCGTCTTCTCAATATCCTGCTCTCTGATGGCAATCTGATGATACCCTGATCTGAGATCAATCTTGGAGAGAACTGAAGCTCCCTTCAACTGATTGAACAGGTCGTCGATGCGTGGCAATGGGTATTTATTCTTCACGGTGACCGCATTAAGTTCACGGTAGTCAATGCAGAGGCGGAGGCTACCGTCCTTCTTCTTCACGAAGAGGACCAGTGATCCCCAAGGTGATACGCTCGGGCGTATAAACCCCTTGTCTAGCAAGTCTCGCAACTACTCTTTCAGCTCGGCCATCTCTGCCTGTGCCAAACGGTATGGTGCTTTAGCAATCAGTCCGGTGCCTGGCACAAGCTCAATCTCAAACTCAACTCCTCTCTGTGTAGCATACCGGGAAGTTCCTTCGGAAAGACATCCGGAACTCCGACACTACCGGTATGTCGGTGCTGAATTCTGGGTCTCCCTGTAGGTCTTGCACATAACAAAGATATACTTCGTGCCTTTTTCTGATTTCACGGTACATGGACATGGAGCTGATGATCTTAGTCGAAGGCTCTCTGGGCCTCTGGCAGTACGAAACTGTGACCCCAGATGGACTCTTGAGCAGCAATCTGTGCTCGGCGCAGAGGATTCGCCTCTTATTCCGCTCCAACCAGTTCATCCCGACATTCAGGTCGAATCCCAAGCCATTAAATTCGATGAAGGAAATGGGAAATTCTTCACCCTTGACTCAGATAATGGTAGCTCGATAATACTTAGTGCATCACACTCGCTCCTTCGACAGGAGCGTAACCATGAAGTTTGGTAGCTCATCTGGTCTAGCCCCAACCTCTTCGCAAATGATGGCGAAACAAAGGTATGAGAGGCGCCGGAGTCGAATAGTACGGATGCTTCAATGCCATTTACCGGAAAGGTAACCATGAGGATTGTGCCGCTCTTATCGGCTTGTGATTCTGTGAGTATACTTAGGGCACCTTCCGTACCGAGTCCACAACCTAGTTATTCATAAAATTCATAAGTAATGGTGGTATAACACAAGTGGGAAAAATTGATAACCAACACTACTTTTATTGATAAGCCATCCATCATACATATTGTGCCTCTATTACACATTGCTAATGTATTACTTGCTTTTACATGGCTAATACTTTCTAAAGGTAAGGTTCAGGCATCCTGGTTTCATGTGTGTGGCATTGATTATTGTCGATGGTGCCGTATTCAACTTAATCTTCTTGATACCGTGATACAGCATTCTTGACTTTCCACCCATGATCAAGACATCTCCTGACTTAAGTACAATCTTCTCAGCGAGGTCCACACGCTTCTGCTCGCTATACAAAAATTCAGTGTCATCTCCAATGGACCAAGACACTACGGGCACTCCTTGTTCAAGAGATTCTGTTGTCTCGTCCTTATCTTGGTGTAAGCCAAGTCGTCCACCTTCTTGATAGAATTTAACGATACAAAGATCTGCTTCAAGTGCAGGAATTGGAACAACTTCAAGTGTTGTGCAGTTTCTACTGTTTGTGTAACAACCGTCTGCAATTCTTTGGGTATTTCTGGTGGTGTCGCTCCGTCTTCCGCTCACGTCTTCTGGTATGTCTTGGTATAAGGATTCCAGTCCTTTCCCAAGCACGTCATTTTCAGCTACATCTTCGCTCCACCGGGAAATTCGGGTGTGTAAAATCCTCCTGGACCCACTCCTAGCTGACAATGTCGGATGATGGCAATTTGTGCTTCGGGTGTTAGGTATCCTTTTAATAATATCATACCTGGCCGGATGACCTGAGACTGCTCATTGGTGAAGTGGTAAGTGGTGATGTCGGTCTCTTCAAGGTTCGGGTTATTTTACGGTATTGGATAGCAGATATCAAATTTTCCTAAGGTTTTAAGGTTCATCTAACATGAGTTCTAGGTTGACTAGCTTAATTCATGCTCAAATTTATACTTTAAATTCTACACATTCATGCATTCACTCAAGTAGGCAATTCATACTATAGACATGCTCTCAAGGATTAAAGGTATGTGAAGGTACCTAAACTGGACTTCGTACCGGTCCCATCTGAGCGGTCTATGATATGTAAGGCTGGCTGCCTCTGTGGTGCGCCCTTCTGAGCACCTCGGGACCCCTGTCCCTGTGAGGTCTGCTGGGTCTGAGCCTCTCCAGTGGCAACCTCCTTGCCCTCTCTTTGCTTGTAGCCCTGGTAGTTACCCCTAGGCCTCGGGTTGGTAGGGCACTCGGATACACGGTGTCCCGTCTTCTGGCAATCGTAGCATCGTATCTCTCTTCCCTGGCAATCTGTGTCGGGGTGATCTTTGTTGCAATTCCTGCAGATATAGGTGCGGCCATCATTGTTCCTACCCGAGCAGGAACCAGAACCTATAACTTTGAGAGTTAGCAATGTTCGGTATGCTCTTATTAATTTCATATGTGTGCAAATGTAATTCGGAGTCTTACCCTTAGGTGGGTGAGATCTTAGTGGCTTTGCAGCCACCGGTGCAGAATAGGCGAGCTGCAATGGCTCAGCTACCTTGCCCTTCTCATTCTGGGCACTACTGTCTCCGGGGGGTATTCTTTTAGTTTTGGGGGTACTTCCCTTTCCTCTTCTTCTAGTTTTTACCTTGATTCTGCTCCTCAGAGCTAGTATTCTTGTTGTTAGCCTTGCGCTTAAGCGCTTGTTCTTCATCCCTCAACTGGCAGGAGATCTCAACATGAGATGCAGCATGATAGCACTCCTGGAGTAATCGGATATTAGATATCATTCTTTGTGTAATAAGGTATTAATTCACATTGACTACGACACTAAGGGTTTAAACCGTTGTTTACCTAGAGTGAGGTAAACCGTGTATACCCCATGCCATACCGGAGGCGATGGCTCAATCCGCCATAGAAGCGGTCGACCAAGACCTGACCGGTATACCCAAGGTTGGGTAGCAGTCTGAGGATAGATGTGAAGGTACGGTAGTATTCATCAACCATCATCTTATCCGTCATCTTCAAGGCATCTAGCTCAAGTTGTTTCTTCGTTTGACGTGCTCTGGATAGTACTTGGATCAGAGAAGTGCGGAGAAGGCTTCCCAATCAAAAGTAGGGTCGGTGACGTATTCACCCTTGACTAGCTTCCACCAGTCCATAGCAGCATCCTTCAGATAATATGCAGCTATCCCACCCTCACTCCAGCAGGAGCCTCGAGGGTCTCAAAAGCCCTCTCCATCTCGAAGATATAGGCCTCGAGCTTAGCGGGGTCGCTCTCGCCTCTAAAGCATGGAGGTCGGAGATCTGCGACGGCCTTTATCCAATTTGGTTCTCGGGGTTGAGGTGGGTCGGGCTGTTGTTGTTGTTGTTGGTTTTGCTGGGTTTGCTGAGTCTACTGTACAACCGCTATCACCTGAGGTAGCATTTGTGCTACGGTGGCGGCGACGATCTCAACTATCGTCTGAGTGCCGGGCTCCACAGCAGACTCACCACGTCCTCGGCCTCGACCACGGCCTTTTCCTGACATCTGAACAAGCAACGATTTACATTAGGTACTATGACCACAAGGTTTTGGGTTTAAGCAATTGTATCGTCTTTTCAGACGTTAAAGGGTTTCCGCTATCATTAACGGTTATTCAAGGTTAGGTCTCTACTTCTCCGTTGTGAAACGGTTTGTAATCCTAACTCGGTAATCACTTGCTTGGTAATTCCAAGACATCAGAGCATAACTACACTCTGATACCACTTTTTGTAACACCCCTACCGCTAATCCTCTAATTACTGCCTAATCGTCGAGGTCATCTTACTAATTGCAGCGGAAATTCTCATACTACGGCGGGTGATACAATGTCGTTAGCCGCCCATACGACTAACAATGCCTAACTCTACATACAGTCACGGTCTGATAAATAGAAATACCAAGCCTCCATATATACAACCACAACATCAACTTCCAACAATATGATTACCGAGTACTACAATTCATAATCCAAATACAAACTATTTTCGCAAGTCTTAACCAAAATCTATGAGTATAACAACCTACTCATATCTACCAAAGTCTACATAATCCAAAATACAAAAAGGTGTACACCGTGGTACACGGGCTACTCAAAAGGGACTACAACCCTAGTACAACTCCGTACACCATTCAAAACAATTCTAACTATCAAAAGGCAAACATCCCGGTCTATCACGACCATCAACCTTCTCGAGTACCTGAAAAATTAACATTGGCCCCAAAGGGGCTCAGCACAGCTACTGGCATGAAATTCACATACCCCGCGTGCTAACGGAGGTATGCCGACTACTTGGCCGCCTACATGGAGTTCATTTTAAATCAAGCATACATGCTATATGAACAACATTATAAAAATGCATAGGCACACTCATACATAGAGCATCACACAAGTAATGGAAACTATACACAATTCAACCATTCAACAACTACCGAGGCCCCTGAGATTCACTTCTCAAGTTCTAGCCTCATCACTTGTTAGTCAATTTCTCATCCGGGTTAATCGGATGTTCATAACTCTTTTACTCTTGATCAATGACTTACACTAGTCATGATCTTTAGTTTACCATTTACTCCTCTTTTCAATAATACTCAAGTCAAGTCGGTATAACCTCCGGGCAGAGACTACTCTATCTCACCACTGGGCTTTAGGTTGGCTTACTTCCCCGGGCTGCTGCCCATAAAGGGATTTGGACCATGAGGAAGGTTAGGCTAGAACTCGGAAACAACCTGTCGGACTTCCTCATTCTCACGCGTGGCCGAAACTATATCGAACTTCTCACATACTCCAAGTTACCATTTTACTCAAGTTAGAAATGTCACAAGGTTAGGGAGTTAGTGAGAATCTTTCGTTCAATACCACACAGTTAGCACACTTCATATCCAAGCAAATAAATACTTCATCCAACAATATATCTTTCATGAATTATACAAACTTCAAAGGGTAGCCACCACTCATTCAATGGATAATAAATCACAAGATATAAGGAAATGCAATAAACCATCGTGCATTTATCTTGATTAGGTGATTGCATATAAACACACAAACACATAAATTGAGGAAACCTCGTTAGCATACAGGGCATGAGAAAATCATACCGTTCACCGCTGTTCTCGGATCACCGACTCTCCTTCGGAGTCAACTATTCAAATCCTATAACATACATGGAATCGGGTGGTTAATTATTTATAATTAACCTAACTCATTTCATCTTTAATGTTTCCCAATTTATAATTACTATCTCCTTACAATTCACACTTAATTACACAAGTCATTTACTTCTCATTATTTCTTAAGCTTGTTTATACCACTAATGACCATTTCATGTCATTAATCAAGTCCTAACAATCTTATAATAGCAATACCATTCAAATCCCCACCTTAAAATTCCATTTATACACATTTTAAAGCATTTTTGGGTTGGTCCGGGACCTTGTCCGGGTCCCAAGTCCCGGACCAACACTAGAGTAAACTCTTGGCCACTTTTAATGGGGTGGTTCGGGTCCTCGTATGGGACCTAAGTCCCGGACCACACCCAGAATACAACTCTCGGCCATTTTTTTATGTTGGTCCGGACTTGGTCCTGGACCTAAGTCCCGGACTCTACTACATTTTGACAGATTTTACATTTTCAGTTTTTGTTTTAACTCCAATCTTTTACCCATTTCTTCCCTAATCTTTCCCCAAGCATCTAAACATGTTTTAACACTAATTGGACACTCTAAACCTTCTTAAATCATTTACTAACTCATTATTCAATTCTTGGTTGATTTACACAATTTCTCCCCTTAATTTTCCTAGAAGCTTTTAAGTGCAGTTTTTGCTCTTACTCTTTCCACTACTCAATGGTTCTTCCACTAATTCCATTCTAGTTTTACAACTTGCATTATTTTTATTCCACATTCTACCCAACTACACAATCCTCTCTAATCCATATTCCAAGGTAATTAACTACTCAAATCAAACTCTAAAACACACCTAGACCAACCTAGGTTATTCCTCCGCATTAAACACCTAAGTCATCTAGTTGCTACAGAAATTTTGACAGAGTTTCCCCACAATTTTAAAAATACCCAAAGCATTATTCAGCTCATATAACTTAGTTCAACAGCCCTGTTCATTTAGACATTAACAATACATATATATTCCAGCACATTCTCACTTGTTCAGCACCTTAAACAACTTGGCTCTAAGGCCTTTAGCATTAATATACACAACACTAAACTAACCCATTTTTGTTCATCATTGCAGTATCTTAAACAATCTCAAGGCAATGTAATTTACCTCATACTACAAACATTCAAAATCTGCACAAAGTAACTCCATTACCTTAGAGTTTCTTAATTTCTTTTCTTTTCTCTCCTTGCTCTTTCCTTTTCTTGTTCTTTCCTTCTTGTTTCTTGTTTTAAAAATCAGTGGGTAGTTGTTTGCTCTAATGCTACAGCCATGCCCAATAAACAACAATGAGCATCTTGAATCTCGAATTCAAGAATCAACCCTAAAATACAAGATGTGAGTTAAAGCTCTAAAGGAGTATACCTTACCACTTCTAGATGGAGTTTTTGAGCAGTAAAACAACAACCTCCAGCACCCTTTTTGAAGCTAAAAATCGGCTGGAACATGGAAGACAAGGGGCTCGAAATCTGGAAAAATTTCGATTGCAAGAAGGAGCTAGAAAAGAGGGATTTTTGAACTTCTTTTGACCTTAAACCAACAAGGGGATGATGTAGCTCACAATGGTCATCTTCAAACTTCAAAAGGAGCTCTATCCATGGTGATGAAAGTTGAGATTTTTGGATTTTGAAAAGAGAGGAATGATCTCCAAGAAGAGAGGAATCTAGTGGTGTAATTTTTTACTATATGGACTTGGTTTGAGCCTTCAAAATTGAGGAAGAAGAGAGAGCTGGGTGGAGGGCGATAAAATCGCCATTGTTGGCTGGGAGGAATAAGGCAATGTTTGTTTTCAGGGGAAAACCGAGGGAAGGGAAGGAAATTTGTAATCCGGTCCCATTATCATGTTTGTTTATACTAAAATTGTGAAAGGGAAAGGGGAACATTTCCCTTGAGATTCCCCCGCCCCGTTTAATTTTGTTTCCCGTGTATAATGTACGGGAATCGTAGGTTGTTTAATAATGCAGACTGTTTGATATTATTTGTTTCGTAATATTAGGTGAAATTGATTTTATTAATTAACTATATTTTCTATGGTTGTGCATAAAATGTGTAATAATTTTTTTAAAATAGTAAAAATGTGTAATAATTAGTAATGATCAATTCCATAAAATGTATTATATACTACACGGTTGATACTAATTAATCAAGACATTTTAATTTTTTTATTATTCCAACTAATATAGTAAGCATAATTACATGAAAATATATAAGTGACTATTTTTAATTTCAAGCTTATGTTTTTAATTATTCTTCAAAATCAATTATATTCCCTTTCTGTTTTTGAATACAACCAAACAACATACATATTTTCCCATTCCCTTTCCCATTCTCCTTGTTTTCCCATTCCCATTCCCTTTCCCGTTCCCCTATCGAATCCAAACGGTGCCTAAGAGAGTCTGGTGAGAGAGAGGCAAGGGAATGAGAGGAGAGAGACTCCAAAATTTGCTTTTTACTTTATTAATTTGTCTTCTAGTGAGTAAGAGAGCATAAAGAGAGTGGGAGAGGCTGAATAAAAACGTGACACACACATACAAAGGAGGGAGCCAGCTTTTATTTACAAAATGATGGGGAATATTTTAGACTTATTACAATTGACACCCCATAAGTTCCCGTTTTAACACTATTCACTAACCGAAGCCGTTTTCCGGATTTTTCTCGTTTAATTAATTTTAATGGATCTAGACCTTTACTAATGTTTAATTATAGATATTTGATTGACTATAATTTCACGAGTCTATTAAACCCGCTTAAAGTCACATTTTCCTGGTTTTCTTGAAAATCGTGCTTTAAGGTTCATTTGTGTTTTTAACCCATTTTATGGATCCGTTTTCTTCGGGAATTGTTCCCACATGTTTATTTAGGCATAATTAAGCTTATAAAATCCTCATTAGCCTAATTAATCACTGTTTTTAAGTTCGGGGTATTTCAGTAATTGTAAATCGAATCAAAGCCTGTTTTACCTTTTGTGATCTCGGACAATCAAGGTGCTTTTGTGTCGGGGAGTCAAATTACAGATAATATTATTGTAGCACATGAAATTCTTCACTATATGAGGGGATCTAAGGCTAGGAATGGGGGGGCACCTTTGTGTATAAGATTGACATGTCAAAGGCTTTTGATAGAGTGGAATGGGAGTTTGTTCTGGGCATTCTTAGTAGTATGGGTTTTCACCCTAAGTGTGTTCGGTTGATTAGGAAGTGTGTGTCTATTGTGTCCATGTCTGTGCTTGTGAATGGCTACCCAGGTGAAATCTTTTTCCTGGAGAGAGGAGTGCGGCAGGGTGATCCGCTTTCCCCTTTTTTGTTTATTGTTTGTATGGAAGCTCTATCATCTTCTATTAGTTTTGCTGCTTTAGTGGACTTGTATCGGGGCTTCAGAATGAGGGGGATGAGAGAGGATATTACTAGTTTGTTCTTTGCTGATGACTGTGTTTTGTTTGGGAAGACATCGATAGATAATGCTAGGGTTCTCAAGGATATCCTTACAGATTTTTTAGAGGCGTCGGGGTAGTGTATTAATCCTCAAAAATCAAGTCTAATGTTTTCGGATGGTGTTCCTTCTCTGGTTAAAAAATAGTATTGTAGGGGTGTTTGAAACTCGGGTTGTAGGTGATTTTGGTTTGTACTTAGGGTTTCCAAGTAAAGTAGGTAGGAGTAGAAGGGATGCATCTGACTATATTCTTGAGAAGGTGCAAAAGAAGATTCAAGGGTGGGGAAAGCTGGTGTCTCAGACAGGTAGGGGAATCCTGATTAAAAATGTTTTACAGTCCATTCCAGTTTATATCACGAGTGTGATTCGTTTGGCACAAACTTTGGTCCATGAGTTGCATAGGTTGATGGCTAGGTTTTTGTGGTCTGGTTCTATGGCGAGAAGGGGTATGCATTGGAGGAGTTGGCCTTGTCTTTGTAAACCTGTGTGGGCGGGTGGTATGGGGTTTAGGGATTTAGCTGTGTTTAACGAGACACTTTTAACAAGGTAGTTATGGAGGGTAGCAAATTCACCATTATATTTACTATCAAAAGTGATCTAGTCTAGGTATTTTAAAGATGGAAATCTTTTGGCATCGAGACTGGGTAGTAGACCTAGCCCTGTGTGGCGTGCTCTTTTCTCATGTTTGAAACTATTTCGGGCTGGTGCTAGAAGGGAGATAGGTTCTAGGTCTAGTATTCCAATTTTATCACCATGGTTACCTAAGAAGTCGGGAGGGTGCCCATCTGTAGTTTGTCTGCCTCAATTAGCTCAGATTGAAGGGAGAGTTTCATGGCTCTTCAACCCAGAGGATCGTTGTTGGTGTTCTACTTTACTGAGGCGGTGGTTCCCAAGCGAGGAAGTGGCAGAAATTAAGGCTATTTCCCTGGTGCCTGGAGCAATGGAGGATAAGTGGGTTTGGAAGGGGGCTAGTTCTAGTGTTTATACTGTCAGGTCTGGCTATAGGATGGCCTTTGCAGCAAAGTATGCAGGTGTTCCACAGTCCTGTGGTGGAGGAAGTAGTGAAAAGGCTTTAGAAAAGATCTCCAAATGTTCTATACCGCTTCGGGTCAAGATTTCTGGTGGAGGTTTATACGGGTTGCTTGCCATGTGGTGCATTGCTGGGGTATAGGTTTAAAAGTGAGCAGGCGGTTATATGTCATTGTGGTAGTGCTAAAACATTTAGACATGATTTTGTTAATTGTGAAGAAGTGGCGATGCTTTGGTATCGTCTTCCTTTTGGCCAGCCTCCGAGCTTAAGCACTTATGGGGCTTTTCTAGATTGGGCTATATTTTGTTGTTTGCGATATAATGGTGATTTGTTTGACACTTTCATTTTATCGATCTGGAAAATTTGGTTTAGCAAATGCCAGATGCGATTTGGCATGGCCAACAGATTCAATGAAGGTTGGTGTCAAACGGAAGCTTATCTTGTAGCAGCATGTACAACCGGGAAGGGAAACATCCATGTGGGGGAAAGGATTTTATAGTTAGATGAGGATTGTGTCATGGTTTTTGTTGATGGAAGCTTTAAGCTTGGTGAGCCAGCGGGAGTGGGGATTGTTGTATACTTGCTGGATGCATTGCTGTTAGCAGGAAGTGGAAGACTCTTTTTGGATGCGCAACATGGTGAGGCGGCTTAGGTGGAAACGGAGGCTTTATATCGGGCAGCAAGGGGGTGGGGGAGGGAAGGTGGGATGAGGGGAAAGAAGGCAAGAAGGTTTTACGAAGGTTTGTTTCTATCAGATTGCAAGGGGTGGTTGATTTGTTAAATGGAATGGGACTCAGAGAAGTTTGTATGATTGTAGATGACATTTTGTGATTATGTTCTAGTTTCGATAAGGTTGCATGGTATTTGTACCGAGGGAGGAGAATGAGGCTGCCCATATTTTGGCTATTTGGGGCGTGGAGGAAGTTTAGTGGTTTTTGGAATGGTTTGATACCAGACATGTAATTAGCTCATGTAATTAATCCAGGAGTTAGTTGACTTTTAAAAAAACCATATATCATGTGACTACTAAACTATTTCGTAATTATTAATTTGTTATATTGAAAACGTGAAAAGATTTAAATATAATAAAAATTGTATTACAAAATATAATTTAAGTTTTTACTATTTAATTTTCTAAGACATTAATTAATATCCCTCCGTCCTGAAGTGACCGTTCTATTACTATTTGGAAATGTCATTTGACTTCATATTTAACATATAAGATAAAAATTTTAAAATTAAAATTTTGCATATGATTTTACATGCTAAACTATATCTTACAAAATTTAGTTTATAAAATTATTGTATCTTAATACTTAATATTAAAGTGAAAAAACAACCATAAAACAAACAGGACGGTCAATTCAGGACCAAGGGAGTATCAATAACTAAATAACTAAGTTTAAAATCACTTATGCGGATCAACATAAATCCCGATAAACTCAAGCCAAACCCGCTTCATAGTGTTGCTTCCTTAAAACATGGAAGTAGGTGAACCGACAAAACTAGGAATATAGATAATATACATGACATATAATGTCCCAGGACGTTCTGGACTTTTAAAAAAAGAAATAATGATCCACATTATATATTATACTATTATCATTTTAGACAGATTTGGTACCACAAAATTTGGGATTCTCCATTGGCAGTTTCTATTCTCTCTCGCCACGCACGACTCTCACTACAACCTCGCCCTTCTCCTCCGCCTCTCTTCATTCTCATCCTGTATGCGCCTCTGCAACTCTTCCTTCTCGCACACCCGAAGATGGGCTGAATTCAAGAAAAATATTCACGTCGCCTTTGTTCTCTTCACTCACGGTAATACTGTGCCTTTCTTCATGTTTATTTTGTGTCTTCGCCTCTGTAGAGATTAGTGGCTGGAACTACTGCATCTCGCACACCAGACGGAACATGAGACTAAATTAGGACAAAAATTCATGGTTGTCTTCGTTTCTTCACCCACGGTAAATTTGCAACCCTAATTGGTGAACAAGTAACTACTCTACGCCTCTCTACATTTTTATCTTGTGTGTCGTCTCTTCAGATATTAATGGCTGGAACGCTCAATCTCGCACGCCATTCTCTTCTTGTGTCTACGCATCTACAAAGATAAATACCTAGAACAGAACGGTATATCTTACACACCAGATTGAGGGTTGTCAATCTCTTCGCTCACAGTGATTTTGTAACCATAACAAGATATAGGCTTTCGTCTCTCTTCATCTTCATTCTCCTCATGTGTAAATACCAGTCGTATGCCATAAAAGTACAAGCAATTTGAAGAAAACGTACCAACCATAATTAGATAAAGTACCAGCCATATGTAAAAACAAGTAACAACCTAGAGTTAGTTTCAGCCGTAGGCTAAAAAAATACCAATCATTAACAAAACATGGTACCATTAACATCAAGTTAACGAACCAAAACATTTAGTACATAACACCAAATACTCTATAGTGACTCATTGTTGTTCCTAACCGTTCAAAGAAAAAAGTGCCCATCGTTGAACTATTTAATACCAGGAGTTACAATATTTAATAACACACACAAGTTGGAAGATGTACCAACTTTACACATAAATAAGTATCAATCATATATAAAAATAAGTAAAATAATACCAGTCATTTACATGGATAAGTACCAGCCGGATGCATAAAGAAGTACCAAACATTTACAATACATGGTACCATCTACATCAACTTACAGAACCAAAACAAACACTCATAAATAAGTACCAGTCATATATGGAAATAAGTACCAACCATTTGTATGGATAAATACTAGCCACATGCATGATTCAGTACCACAAGTTTACAAGATATGATTTCATCTACACATCAAATTACACAACCAAAACAGATTGTTGAAAATGACACCAAACACTTAGGAATAAGTACAAGCCATATGTAAAAATAAGTGTCTAGTCCTCTCTTTAATGGAATTCATCTCTGATAAAGCTTGTTTTGTGATCATAATATAAAAAATATGTAAAAATAAGTACCATCCATTGTACCACTAATCCTTAGTAAGTACCATACACAAGTTGGAAGATGTACCAGCTATACGCATAAATAAGTACCAGTCATATAAAAAAGTAAGAACCAACATTAGCATGGATAAGTACCAGTCGCATGCATAAAGAAGACCACATATTTACAATGCATGGTACCATCTATATCAACTTATAGAACCAAAACAGAATGTGAAAATGACGAAAATCACTCATTAATAAGTACTAGGTCATGTAAAAATAAGTACCAGCCCATTTGCATGGATAAGTACCAGCCACATGCACGAAGAAGTACCACACATTCACATACATGGTACCAACCACAACAACTTACATATTCTAAAAAGAGAATTCTTAAAATGAAATATGTAATTAATAAATAATAATTGTATAAAATACACAAGATAAAGGAAAAAGTGTTGGATAAAAGAAACAAAATTAGATAGATCCTAACAAACTTCTTTATTATTTGAATGTACCATTTTATAAATAGAAATAATATTGAATGGGATATAGCATTCCATGAATCATTATGGTGTTTCATTCTTTATTATTTGGTATGTTTTAATCGCGGGTTTAGGTCAAAAGTACAACAACACGTGATACAACTAAATAAATCAGATTATCTGTTTCTTAATCGGTAACTTACAGCTAAATATTTTTCCATATCTATAGAAAAGTAATAAATTATAGTTATATAAAATATACAAAATATGTAAAAAGATCACAAATAAATTTTTTAAACAAACATATAATTTCAAAAAATGGAGAAGTTTTAAAAACGATTAAAGTAAGCTATAAAAGTAATTTTTTACAATGTATTAAGTAATTAATAAATATTAACAGTAAAATCCCATAGATTTAGTAACTATATTAGGTAATTAAAAATTCTGTAGTAAAATATAAATATAGACTAATTTAAATAATAGTGCACATTGAATAATTCGGGTAATTAATAAGTAAAATATAAAAAATAAATTAGACATATTGTTATTTTAAAATTAAAGTTAGCTAGAAGTTACCCATAAAAATAGGCATACTACTTTTATTAATTAATTAAAGGCTATAGAAATATAGAAAAGATCCATAATCCAATACTCCCTCCGTCCCACCTTGACTGTCCTATTTACTATTTGGACATGTCGTTTGACTTCAATTTTAACATATAAGAAATTAATTTTGAAAATTTAAGTTTTGCATATGATTCCTTATATGATAAATATATAATAAATTTAGTTTTATAAAATTATTACCTCTATATGTTTAATATTGAAGGTGGAAAAACGTCCCAAAAGCAAACAGGTCACTTATGACGGGACGGAGGTAGTAGAAGAAGTCAGAACATTCAGGGACATTGTATTACGTCCACGGTTGAATCCTTTCCCCAAAACTAGGGAAACAAAGGATCACATTGCAGAGGAAACATCATTTGGTGTGCGATGACGGATTGCCAACCCTAACAACACCATCACTGTCTTCTCCCGAAATCCAGATCACAACTCTCAATGATGGAGCCAAATCCGATGATTCTCCCGCTCTCAGCCTCCCTTCAACCAAAAGATCTTTTCAAAGCTCTCGAGGTGTAGAGAGGGATTCGCTAGCTATTGCTGAGAGCTTCACTTCTCTGTTCGCCTCCTCCGTTTGGCTCTCTCTGAGGTCAAATTAATCGCTACTGGCTGGTTTGTTTTAATTGGTTTGTTTGTGGTTTTGATATCAGTTGAATAATATTGTGAATTGTTTATTTGTTTGTCCCCCTCTCCTGTCTATTTACGGCCGTATAGTCCACGAGCTTATCGCTCGATCATATGCATTGCTTCTGCGACGGCCGCTGGGCCGAATTCAGGAATCGGGTAATCCATCCTCTCGTTGACTCTGATTGAATTTCTCCTAGCGACCGGATTAGTTATTTTTGTTTGGTTGAATTCAATTCATGAGGATGCTTATCGATTGCGCGATAGATTTGCAACTGACCTAAAATCGTCAGAATCTGGCATCAATATACAACCTCAAGCTTGCAATTCTAATGCTCTGCTTATGCAGCTAGTGCACAATCGAGGCAGCTGCTAGGGGTAACCGTTTCATTATTTTCTTGTCACAGGTATTTGATTTGATTATTACATTCACAGAGGTAAGTTGCGTAATTCTAGATAAATTGAATGTTTCAGCTACTAAATTTTGTAGACTAAATGAAGAGATGAAAGGAGTGATGCTTTAGCAGTGCAATTGTATCCTCATTCTATGACATTAAATAGACTGTTGTTATTTCGCTATTTGACTTCCATTTGTGATATAATTAATCAGACTATTGACGAAGGATGTATCAATGAAGATGAGGAGAATTAAAAGAAATCAAATAGTCTTGCCTTACTCCTTTCTTATCTGAATTTTTATGGGAGCTCTTCCTGTATACAATGTATGATGCTTTCCTTAGGCATTTGCAAAGAAAGGTCTTGAAGCGGCATGTAGATGCCCTAGACATGGCTGTTGACCGGCTTTTGTTCGAATCTCGTAACCGACTACTACCATGCTTGGAGCCTTCATTTTCATTGCCTGCTTGAGGAGAAGGTTGTAATTCTGCTAACGGATGGTCACCTTGTGCTCTATGTATTTGATCTGGGAATGTCATTTGTGTGCGGTTTAATTATGGTGAAATGGTAATCCGGATGACATTGACAACTTGACATCCTCATTGTGTTGTTGCTCTGTTCATGGTTTGCTGGTATAACATTGGCGGTGAAGCCTCTAGACTTCATATCTTCTTTCATTATGCAAAGGAGTTGAAGTAATTCATACCCCGTGTTGTGCTCCAGTAACTTATGAGTTGAGGAAGAATAGAAGATTGAGATGTTAATAATTATCGTTGCTACTCTTTATAGTACGTATTTATTATTGTTAATCAGTAGTTAACTCTAGAGTAGACTACACTTGTAAATATGAGGTAATGAGTTTGAGTTATCTTATAAATTTCTAAAATTTCGCCTTTATTGTACCTTTGAAAGCGTGGATTCTTAGAAGAAACTCAACATAGACTTGGTAAATGTATCATTTCAAAGAGAAATATTCCGTGCGGTTACTCTTGTTAAGGTGTAAACGTCACATAAGCTAGCAAAAAAAAAAACTACTAGGCATTTTGAAATATGCTAGATCAGTAATAGCTAAAAAGACGGGTTTACTGTTTAGTAAAATGACATCAAGAAGCTTTTTCTTTGGGGTTTGGCTCTATTGATATAGATTCGAAGAATCCCGTGTAGTCCTGCAAAACAGAGGCCAGTCTCATCATACTGTGTACTTCTAATTCACAGAAATGACCTCTTGTCCTCCATTCAAAATGTTTTTAAAAATGATAATATCCATCAAACTTGTGACATATTAAAATAGTGCTCACAACACATTATACAAGATGATACATTGTTATAAAAAACATTATTTTTTTTTAATCATAGACTCTGTAGAAAGATGAGTTTTTAAGGGTTTCAAAAAAGTTTTTCGATGTCGGAGCAAAAGAGACGGAAACAATGACGACGATGCAATATGGACATCGAGAAACTTGGATGAATTACATTGACGAGGATGTATGAGGGTTCATGTTTGAGGTATTTTTTTTAATGATTTCTAGTGCAAAATGTTAAATTTGGTAACAAAATAGGGCATTGTAAGGAAAAATATAGTAGAAAAACGTGAAAAAACGGGATGAATCCTACCCCGAGATCCAATGCATGACGCACACCCAGCATGGTGCACACGGCGTGCATACGGTGCCAGGTGTTGAAGGACGCATGCAACGTCGTTCTAAGGTGACAGGCAAACGTAGGTGGCGTCGGACGACTGCAGCGAGATGTGGGCGTGATCATGCATTGCAAGGGACCGACGCTGGAAAGGCGCCACACGATGTCGGTGCGAGACATGCACCATGTGCCCTGGGCGTCGACTCCGAGTGAATCGGCCGATTCGGCCTGGTTCGCCCAGTTTTGACTGGTTTGTGCAATTTTTTTCATTTGACCTAGTTTGACCACTTTTTGACTGGTTAGCATTTAGGGACTGATTTGACTTAATTTGATCATTTTGACCTTAATTCACAGTTTTTGAATGGTGCATGCGTCATTTGACTAGTTTTTACTTAATTACACTGTCCATTGTTTATGTTGACCATGTTCTTTGTCTTAGTTGACCGCATGTTATTTTGTGTTATCAAGGGTGACAACAATGTCGGAAATGACTACAAAGAAGTGAATTTAGGCACATGTCATCTATCAACACGAGTCAAGTATATGGCGATAGAGAAGCGACAACTACTGCGATGATTCGGGTTGCCGAGAGTAATAATATAATTTGATTAGACAAACTGTTTGGGGTGATGATGGACTTGTACTGACCTGTGAAAGGTATGGTAAGACTAAGTCACAAAATAGTCTATGAGAATCATCCTCTTCTAGCCAAAGGCGCTCTGGTCCGAAGAAATGTACCTGTCCATTCCGTTTAAGCATTTGTAGTGGGGCTCTCTTTAAATGATTTGTTATGGTTATGCAATCAACACACAACCATAATTTGGCTCGTAATCCCTAATCTTATGTCGTGTGTCCTCGCTTCAATGTAGACGAGGTATCAACCATGAGTGGTCTTCACAACTAGTAGGGTTATGCCACGATAAATGTTGGCTCCTTTGAATATAAATCCCAATAGCGGACCAGAGAAAACTTTAATACATAATCTTGTCGCTAAGTTCTGAAGGGATGCCCCGGATGGGCAAACTGACGTTGCACATGCGCGCTCTCAGCCAAGATTAGAACCACATTATGCGCTCTATCCTCTCTCTTCGACCCTCCCTCTCCCTCTTCCCCTCCCGTAGCAAGCCACTACGTCGCCACCACTAAACCACCACCGTAAACACCGCAACTGCCGCCAAACCCTAAGAAAATCCATAGTAAATCACCACCAAAAAACGCCCACCCTTTCATACCTCACCATCCCCAGCTCACCCACCCACCTTCCAACCCTCAGTTAGCCGCTAGCTCCACAAAATAAGCCTAAAATTAAAACCTAGAACCAAAAAAACTAAAACCCCAACCGCCATGGAGAAAGGGAGGACAAGAAGAGATAAATACTGGAGAGAGCATAGGAGAGCAGCATGAAGGCCATTACAGTCAAAGGAGGGTACGAATAGGGCGCGAGTACACAACAACGCAAGGGGTAACAATGAAGAAGAACGGCCAAAAAGGCATGACGGGGCACATCGTGCGACTGTATTCATTGACAATGTCCAGAGACAGACCTCTATAAACCAACTGGGCCAGGTAATCAGAAGGTTTGCGCCATGGGAGAGACTATTCATAAGTAAGAAAGAGAGAAGACGGAATACACATGCGTATGCGTTTGTGGTCCTGAAGAACGTGGAGGATGCAAGAATGGTAATAAAAGGGATATCGGGCTGGAGCATAAATGGAATAAAATAAAAAGCAAGGATGGAGTTCCAAGGGGAGAAAGATCGGAGAAGGAAAGGGGTAGGAGGAAGTCAAAGGGCGAGATTCAACGGGCAAAACAGTAGAGAGCTAGGGACACGAGCACAGATGGAACTGAGATATACAACGTATGGGCCAGTGACGTCTAGACTCTTTATCCGACTGCATCCAGACGAAGAAATGTTGAAATGCCTAAAGAAATGTGTGGTATCAGAATTCCAGGAAGAGAAGAACCCCATAAAGGTAATGGAATATCTCCAAGATAGATGGCAGGAACTGGCGGGGGTGCTGGCACTGTCAAGGCGTAAGTTTCTAATGGTTCTAAACACCGAAGAAGCAACAAAAGAATCATGGATGACCAGGAGAATGTGGGTGACATAAAACTAAGCGAATGGACTGTCGATGATCAAATAGAAATAAGGAGAACATGGATCATCATTCTGGGGGTACCGATACATTGATGGAACAAGAAGATTATTGTCCAAATTGCAAGAACGGTGGGAAAGGTGATCATAATGGATGATAGAGAGTCCAAAATTGTTGAAAATGCAGAAATAAGAGTCCAAGTTGAAACTTCATCATTACATCATATTAATTGGAAAGTCAGTGTTCAAATCGATGGAAGAACATTCATGGTTGCAATCGTTGAAACAGAACCGCCTGGATCTGTTAATGACTTGATGAGGGAGGAAGATAGTATAATCCAAATCACCCAGGAGGAACAAGTGAAATTCCAGTGTCAAAATGACACGGTGGAAAGTTTGTCACAGACAACAGGGCAGAATGGAATTTTGCACGAACCCCAAAAGGAAACGACACATGTTAATACGGAGGTGGCTAAGTGTTACGCTAAAGGAAAAAGCGAAACGGGAAATAGCCTGGAGAAAAGGAATTATAATCGTGATGATAGTGGGCACACTCATCAAGAATGCCAAAACTGGGGTGTGAGTAATGATAATGACCTTTAGATAGGATAGGAGGAGGCAACAGTACATGAGGAAAGGACAGGGAAACACTTGGGAATTCAACAGAGAAATATAGGGACGCGGTTTCAGGAGGTGAAGAAGAGAGATAATCCCGGAGTGGACCAAGTCCCGATGGAGAATGAAAAGGCCTCAGGGGTGGGGTCGATCCCGAGAAGAATATTTAATATGGGCAATAGTGCAAGCCAAAATTCGGGAATGAAGAGCCCAGCCATGTACGATCTCACCATACTAGAATCCCTAGAGTCACAAAAGGACAAAGTGAAAAATGCTAAAATAATTCTCTGAGAGGGGGCATTAACTTATTTATGGAACTCTTACATAATACCCCAACAAAGGAAATTGAAAATAATAATACGGTGACAAGCACTTGAAATAGAAGAATGCAAATACAAACGTTGAGGTCGGGGAGTGCATGCAAATACTGAGGGAGCTGGGTTGCACAATCCCAAACGAGACCAGGGATGAAGCCAACATCCTGGAGAACATTCGACATTGCACGAGAAAGGAACAGTATGGGGATGATGATTGGAATGGAAAACATCAGGGGGATGGGGTCAAAGCGCAAACCGAAGGCAATCAGAAAGGAAATAAAATCATGGAAAATATCAGTCATATGCTTGATGGAAACACAACTACCGCGAACAGCTGCCAGTAGGGTCGCGAGCTTTTGGGGAGGCAAGAGGGTAAATATGGAATGGGAAGAGCTGGAAGCTGAAGGAAGATCTGGAGGTATTATAATTGAAATACCCCAAATTATTAAAGCATGGATTAAATATTTAATCATATTAACTAAGGCCTAAACATGCCTTAAAAGTCAACTGAGAACAACAGTGGTCAACATAAAACAAGATGTTGCACCCTTTGACTGTTAAGGGTAAATAAATACCCAAACAAACTTCTTAGGACCTAAAAATTTGTCCTAAGCATATTAACATACTACTAAACATATTATAACCGTTGGACAACACTCCAACACAAAGAAAAAGCATTTACATGCTTCAAGGTCAAAAAGGGCAAAAAGGTGCTCTAGGAAAACCTTAAAAATAAAATGATCTCTAAATAATATAAAATTGAATTACATGATCAAATATCATGTAAGGAACACAACAAGACCGTTGTCAAAGAAAACAGAGCTCAGAAACACCAGGCAACACAAAATGTGCGCTAAAACTCCTTAAAGCACGTTTTTGTGAAATTGTCTTTTAAATTGGTTTTAAATGAGCTAAAAGGTTATAAATACCTTTAAATATGATAAAATATCATATTATATGATATTAGGAATTTAATTCCAGAAATTTACAGATTTTTACAAATTTAATATTAAAATATTAATAAAACCCTAAAGTGGGCCCACATGAGTCAATATTGACCAAGCATGGTCAATGGTCAATTAATTGACCCATTTGGACCAAGGAGGACGGCTGCAATAAGTGAGGAGACAGCATACAATGATTTTGGAGACAAATCATTACCTAATGTTCAATTTGCAATAGTAACTTTACTTTTTTCAAATTAATCAAGCTTTCCCACCTTCTCCTTCCTTCCTTGTCCGATCCTCTCCTTCCCAGCCGAGCTCCTCCCTTCCTTTGAAGCTCTCAAGGTCTGTTCTTGAGCATGGAAGGCAAGCCTAGCTCCTAAGCTCCTAATGTAAGTGTTTTAATGTCATTTTTAGCTCTTTTTCTTCATCTTCTCACCACCAACACCTAGATTTCGTGGCTCATCAATTCCTATGGCTTATTCTCAGTGTTCTAAGGTTAGAACAAGAGCTAAACTCGGTTGAGACCAGTAGAGGGACCAAGTTTGTTCAAATCTACATTTTAAGGTAAAAATGTGCTTTAAGCTCATAACTTTTGATTCCCTTCGAGTTTGGCTGTGAAACTTTGGTCATAACCTCATCTTCTTCTCCTTTTCATGTGGAATCTGTTGGTTAGCCATTTGGAGCAAGGATGGCCGAGATCCAAAGGAAATACCCTCTTTTAAGGCATTTTTCCAAGGTAAAACCTAATAACAAGGTAGCACTTCGAGATCTAACTATTTCCTATGTCAATGTGGTGGATCTAACACCTTGTGGTGTGTTTGGTTCAGGTCGAAACCACTTAGAACTTCCCTTGCATTTTTAAGGTGATTTTTGCCTTAAATCTTACATTAAATTACTTCTTATGGTTAGATCTTGCTTGGAGACTAACTAGGCCTTGTTCTCTGTTTGAAAACATGTAAAACAAGCTGTGGTGAATTTCTCCTTAAGGTGGCGAACCCAAACAAGGCTTTACCTAAGCTAAATCAAGGTATAAATCACTTAAAACCTTAACTTGATACATTAACACAAGTTTAAGTGTGTGTATATCAATTGCCGTGAGTGAATGATCAAAATAAGGTCTTGTTTGACCTTAAAATAATTAAGGAATGGTTTAATAAATTTTATAACTAATTAAACAAGCATAATTGTCAAATTTAAGACATTATGTGGAAGTTTGGTAAATAAATGAAGAATATATGGTGAGGCCGAAAATTTATATGTATTTTTGGGACATTTATGTGTAATTTATTTTGCAAGACAATGTTTGTAATAAGGCCATGTATTTTAGGCCATTTTATTTATGCATTTACAAGCTTTTATTTAAGCTTAGGTGGTATATAATTATTACCGAAATGAATAAGGGGTTATAGTGTAATTAAATTAAATTTAGGGACTTTAGAAAAATAAAGCCGAAAATTAGAGTCAAAAAGGAGTTAAAATAAGTTTATAAGATTTTATAAAGTTTTGGGGTTAAATGGTGATTTCTAGAAAGTTTGGGTGCAAACCGTAATTATAAGGAATTGGTGGTCAAGGAAATATTAAGGAGGTCAACATTGACCATGTGCTAGGTTTTGACCAAAATAAATAAGTTAGATAACTTATTTAAGGTTTTATAATAAGTTATGTATTTAATGGTAATATTTTTATAACATATGTGGTAAATATGTTATTACCAAAAATAAAGGATGTACAATGGTATTTTAAACACCCATGGGCTATTAGGAATTTTTAGGAATTTATTTGGTGGATTTTGGAATTAAAATGAACTATATAAGTATAATATATAGTTATTATGTCATTATGACACTTTGGAGAAATATGGATGGTGGAATGGTAAAATACCAAGAGTATATGGGTTAATAAGGATATTTATAACCCTTTGGCAAAATTTGGAGATTTTTATAATTATATAAGAGTATTTATTGAGATATATGTATAATATATAGTTTTAATGATATTATCAAACTATATGTTATAAAATTGGGCCTAATGACAATATAAAATGTATATTGAGGTCTGTTCGGAATTTACAAAAAATAACCATAGGTTATACTCTTTTTAAGTTAGAAATGTTATATTAAATGGGATATATAACATGGTAAAAGAAAGGGGTGATTTTGTAAATAAAGGAAATTATGGTTTAAGGAAAAGTATAAGGTTTAATATGTGCCTATGAGGCAATACACAATAGTTTTGTATAAAAACTATAGATTATAAGTTAAAGGAAATAAAAATATCATAGCAAATGATATTAGTATTTTGGTATAACATTACATAATGTTATGTGGTCAAAAAAGGGAATTTAAATAAATTCAAGGGCTATACCGAAAATATAAAGGTTGGAAAATGAATTTTAGACTAAGGTCTATAATGTTATAAATGTTATAACAATTATTTGGTATTAAGGTGGTTTAATGAAATTAATACAAATAAGGTATTCACATTAAATGGTGTGACAAACTATAAGTGAATGGGATTTATAAACTAAGGTATTTATGGAATAAACCTTAGGAGTTGTAAATGTACAACATAAAATGTTACATAATATAAGGATAACAATCTTAATATAAGTTGTATAATATGATGCAACTAATGGGAATAATCATCTAATAAAAGATGATGAAATGTAACACAATATAAGAGTTTATAAAACTCATGAGAATTACCTACGTGGTAAAAATATATACATACACAAGAATAATGTATATAAGGTGGATAAATATATTTTGGTTGAACACCTTATGAGTTAATGGTGGTGGTTATTAAAAAAAATATAGTTACGAACTATGAGTCATGAGTTTTGGAAGCAAATATTATTTGCTAAAGATAAAGGGATTATACAACATGTCGAATTATGAAGGATGGTGGGAAAATAAAACAATATGAAGAGAATACAATAAAATAAATGATACAATAAGAAAAAGAATATAATATAATATAATCATGCATGCATACATGCAACTATGGGTTACGCACCTAAACTGGAGGTGGATAAGATTAAAAAGGAAATAGTGAATTAAACTTAACAGTTGGGATAGTTTTGACGTACGCGTTTTAAGTAACAAAACCGACTGTTTTAGAGAAACACGTAACAACAACTGTAGAAAACGGAGGTGCACTGTCGGGGTTACTTATTATTCGGATATACCGGATGTAGTTAGTCATGGAGACTGACGTATAGTTTTAATACCGTTTAGATTATACTTCTGACAAGGACGCTTGACAAGCTAGCGGACTACACGGAGCATAGGATCTTGAAGATTCATACTCCACCGTAATACAATCAGGGTGAACGGTATGTAAAGGGGTTTGCCGAGTTGACCTAAGGTTGCTCCTTGGGCTCGGATTTGGTTGATATAACTTGTGTGTTATATGTGGATACATGTATGTGATTGTGTGCTACTGCATTAACTATTTATGCACGAGCGTCCTACGGGACTAACACTACGTCGGCTATAGATCGACTTATATAAACATACATATGCGTTGTGATGACATGACGGCTACTTGGTATAATACCATGATATTAATATTAAGTATATGGTAACCCAAGTAAAACACTTAGGGACGAGTCACGACATTGCCGGTCTCTAGAGCATGGATCTCTAACATAAATATCACCTAGCTGACTTCTAGGTATGCGTGACCCATTGGGCCGCTGGTTAATAAATATTCTCCATAAGACTAAGAGCAGATCTTAAACATTATGAGAGTGATGGTATGAGACTGAGGTGAGGAATCCCGGTGGTTTACGAACCACTTGGTTGCGCATTTGTGATCACTGAGGGGTTTCCTAATTGGATTCCGCTCCAGGTTATATCCAACGAGCCCAAATAGGTTCGTGGATCAGGTGGCTACAGCCTTTTTATGGACGTCTTACGAGACATAAGTGAGTCAGGGGCCTCCGGACCTCTGGCGAAATGAGCACCTTTGTGTGTACGGGGGACTACTGTCCATGGTGAGGTTATCGGGTTGTCCTAACATGACGCCCTACTGACATTAATTAAACATGGTTGGATGGAGCCTACAAGGCTAAGGTAAATTAACTATGGGAACTGTACGCTACGGCGAATGTACATTGTACATATGGACGGGGCTTGAAAGCCAAACTAAAATAAATTGACAGTGGATGGTGAACACTACGACGATTGTACATTGTACAAAATATTGTTGTTATTGCTCGATACGTTCGATATACAAATGTTGTTTGAAATATTCTATGAATGTTTGGTTTGGATGGATGATTAATGTTTATGAAAATTTGGATGGTTGATTATGTATATTATACATTTATGCTTCAGTTTTGATTATAACTGTAAAAAGGAAAAGCATGAAACCAATCTAATAATAAGTTGGTTAAAATGACAAGTGACCATTAGGGTCCAGGCCCGGCATACTCAGCGTCTATCGCTGATACTACACATTTCAGGTTGTTGGTCATTGTCGGAGCTGAAGAGCAGGAACAGGGTAGTTGGAGATGTTGTATGGTAATGAAGATGGTGTATGGTCTTATGGTAAGGTTATGTATTTTTCAGGATTGGGTAGACGCTCACTTGTCAATGTTTATGGTTATGGACTTAGTTTGATGTATAGGAGTTTCTCGTTATCACTGCGGTTAGCAGTTTGTTTATTTTGGAAGTTGGATGTGGTATGACTACGTTGCTCGCATGGGCGAGTAATGGCCGGTGACACCCGTGTGAGTTTTGTAATTGTTATTTATTTTTCCGCTGCGAGACGTTTTATTTATTGCTACGTGAGGGATTATATCGTGATTATGGAGAGGGGTGATACACTAATTCTATGGAATACAGAGAAGTAGAAGTAGAAAGAACTGAGAAGAGTAGCAGATGGATCATGCTGGAAGTAAAAGTACAATCTGATGGTTTTAGAGGAATACTCATGTTTGTTTACGCACCATGTGACAGAAGGGAAAGAAGAGAAATGTTTGAGGGCATCATCCATGCAAAAGAAAAATGGGAAAGACCACTTATGGTGTTAGACGATTTTAATGCGACAATGGAACCAACTGATCGATCGCACGGAGAAGCCCGAAATAATACGGGGAGTAGTAATGAGTTCAGAGATTGGGTCAACGAGATGGAACTTGTGGAGGTACTGTTTGTAAATGCAATGTTTACGTGGAAGGGGCCGGATACATACAACCGAATTGATCGAGTATTTGTTCAGGAAGAATGGTGTGCTCAATACTCAGATATAAGACTAAACACAGGGGCGTGGACGATCTTAGATCATAGACTGATGGTGGAGTTATGCAGCCCGCAATGGGGTCTAAAACCCTTTAGAACGCTAGATGCGTGGTTGGAGCATCCCAAATTTGGGGAGTTGGTGTGAAAAGAATGGGAGCAACTACGGTACGGGTCAACACAGCAAAAATTAAGAAAAATCAAAGGAGTGTTGAAGATGTGGAATAAGGAGGTGTTTGGGGACCCGAATGCGAAAGTCATGTTATTGCAGAATAAGCTAAAAGAGATAGACTCGAAACTCGAAGAAGGGAATGATGGAACACAACAGGCAAAGATTAAAGCTATCCGAGAGAAGGTAATGGTGGAGTTGGGTGTAGCTATGCGTAATCATGAAGTATACTAGCTGTAAATGGCTAGGGATAAGATTTTAAAGGATAGGTTCAAAACACCCGCTATTTCCATAAGAAGGCAACGTTGAATTGGAAAAGAAAGCAAATAGTGAGCCTACGTGTGGATGATCGGGTCCTAATACAGCCAAGTGACATACGGGAACATGTTATATCTTTTTTCTCAGAGATTTACAATCCCGGAGGTGTCGGTGCTGCAAACATTGGGCCGCCAAGATTAGATCACTCGAGAATGTCTTATGATGAAGCGATGAGGTTGGAGGAGATTCCAACTTTAGGAGAAATTCGGAGAGCAACATGGGAGTGTGACGGGTCGAAGTCACCAGGATACGATGGGTATAATATGAAGTTTGTGAAGGCTATGTGGAACATTATCGGAGCAGATTTTGCAAGAGACGTCCGATAGTTTTTGGTTACTAGGAAACTTGAAAAGGGAGTGAATATGACATGGATTTCCCTCATACCAAAACATGTGGAAGCAGCGAGTCTTGATGATTATAGACCAATAAGTATGGTGGGGTGCATCTATAAAGTGGTTGCCAAACTTCTGGCAAAACTATTGAGCAAAATAATGCCTAACATCATAAGTGAGACCCAAACCGCTTTTGTGAGTGGAAGAAGTATACTAGACGGACCCTTCATAGCCAACAGAGCAATAAGATGGTTGAAGAAGTCAAAACAAAAAGGAGTATTAATCAAGATTGACTTTCGCAAGGTGTTATACCCAAAATTTCAACCCCCTCGGAGTAGTCTCTAAGGCATACGTGTTATAAAGGGTAAAATGGTTAAAATGCACCAAGACGGGATTTTCCAAATACATTTTCGGGATTTTCTATTTTTCATATGACTTGTTCATAATCTCCAAACACTTTCAAAAGATAATATTTATTTTGGAAATTTAGCTTTTAATTCATATTATAAGCTAATTTCTTTAATAATTAACACATGAAATAGCCTCAAAATAGAAATAAAAGGTTTCCAAAATTCAAAATAAAATTGTCACATGGTTAGCATGACTACATACAGTCGTAAACCTGAAATTATTTTATTTGGAACCTTAGCCCAAAATTTAAAAGAGAAATTCAATCATTTTTGTAATTTTCTCTCTCCTTTGGAAAATGCCAAAATCAAATCAATATGTCATGAAATTTTAGTACAAGATAGAGGATGATTTTTAGAGACTAATGCCGTTAGAATTTTGTAATGTCAATATTCCAATCATAAGTTATGAATTATGGGAGGTTTCAGATTTTAAGATTTTTATCTAATCCGTTATTTATCAAAATAACCTGATTCCAACTCCCAAAATTCCTAAAAATTGTCTTTTAGCTTTGGTTAAAAGTTCATAATTTTTATCGACCTATAGTATATTCTAAAAAATCAGATTCTCTTAGAGCACAAAAATAGGGTTTTAGATAAAAATCTAGTTCTATCAATTTGGCCATGCTATTTCTATAAAATTGAAATACCCATGAAATTCCAAGCTAGGAATAGTATAATATATAATAAGAAAGTATAGGTCCGTAACAATAATATTAAGGTGGCTCAGGGAAAACGACATCCTTTTTCCGAATTAATCATTATCCTTAAAATGTTTACAATTACTTGTAATGTTTCGCCTCTATTGGCCTTAGATATATTTCAGATATTATACTATTTAGATATTACTTCATCTTTCTAAATTCACTATGTTATTTAAATTTCAAACACCATTCTAGAATCTTCTTTCCAAACTTATTGATTTTAAATACTTAGAGTCCAAATCCAATTTGAGTTTCTCCTTGTAGTTATTTGATTTCAAGAGTTCAAATACTGTTTGACTACTTAATGTATTATTTATTAACTCTCCTTATTCTTCTCTCAATAATTATATTATTAGCATTTTGACTTATCTTGTTAACGTGATTGTTCTCCCTTCTGTTGAACTTTTAGACTATTTACAATATATTTATTTATCTCTAATATACTTCCTTCCAAATAAATGTTTATTAATTAACTTCCTAGATATTTTGTTTCTCATCTTTATTTTGTTACAACGGTTAACCACGTTCTCCCATTATTTCAAATTGTGGGTTAATTAATTAATTTATTAGTAACTTAATTACTCCTATATAGATATTGCTAACAGTCTAGATCCTTTTACTGACTTCTCTTACGGGTTGTTTGGTTATTGGAATGTCAATTCCTAGAATAAGATTACTGGAATGGAATTCTAAGAATAGAATATGACCTCATTTGGTTGTTATGATGTGAATACTTGGAATTTGATGTTTCTTTTGTTTGGTCGGTAGAATAATGATAGGAATAAACTTGGAATAAAGTATGCAGTTACAAATCTATCATTGATAAGTAACACATCATATTATATTTGTTGTACGGTAAACTATAAATTTTAATTATATATATTAACTTTAAAAAATGTAATAAATATATTTATTATAGAATAATTAATGAAGTTTAATTTTCATAATTATAAGAATAAAAAAATAGTTCAATCAAGTATTTTTTTAAAAAAAGTTTTACTATTTAATTTTTTTGGATAATATTAAATTGATACTATGAATATAAACTTGTAATTATTGAGTATATAGAGCATAAAAGAAACATTATACTAGAATGTAATATGAATGTGATTAATATAATTTGAACGTTATACTACTTATTTAGATGCAGATAAATAGTCTTTTAAAACTAATACTAATTATTAAAGTTTAATAAAATATTCTACATGGAAAAGAACAAACTAATTAAATTACAATGTAAACTTTTAATTATATTAAATTATTATAACAAAATATTTGTAGAATATTTCACAATGATTAATTATAAGTATTGAACTTGTTAAGTAAGGATTAATTATAAAACTATGTGTACAAACTATTAGGTTTTAACTATATATCAAATTATTATAGATTATATACCGTGGTTAAAATTAAAGAACAGTTTTATATGCTAATATACTTTATTTTTCATTTCTTGACATATCGAGTATTATATTTAAATTTACGTTTTCGAATTACATTTAGTAATATTTCATTTAATTGAATATATTGTTTAAACTAAAAATGTACATTTAAAATAAAAATAAAATAGTTGTTGATAGCTATACACATATAATTCGCTTATAGTCAATTATTTTATTAACGGTAAGAATTGTTTTTTTTATTTCACTGGTATTATTTATTCCATTTAAAATTAAAATAACCTTATTTTAAGTATTAATATATTTGATTTTTTATATTAAATACTGTAACACCCCTACCGCTAATACCGTCATTACCGTCCAATCTCCTTATACATTCGTACTCACGCAGCGGATACATACTTACTCAACGGCGGGTGATACAATGCCGTTAGCCACCCACGTGACTAACAAGGCTACTACTACATACAGCATCGGTCTGATGGACCGGAATATCCGAGTACTACACAAACACAATACATACTCCCATTACTTACTGAGTACTACAATACTCCATTTAATACAATACTCCATTCAATACAATACTCCATAATTCAATACAAGATAATACACTACACATACCGAGTTTACTAAGTTCCAATCACAAATACGATACTTCCTCCAAGTTCATACATACTCTTTAAAAGTCTAACCACTACCCATTTCTCACAACTACATACTTGCAACTCACGTAATAGTGTACCCCTTGGTACATTTCTACATTCAAGGCTACAAGCCTTATACCATTTACTACAATCTACCTTTCATTCCTAGTAGTCTAGGCATGTCCACCGGTCTCTTCTGTGACCAGGTCTGCTTCGGGTACCTGCACACTAAAAACGTTCCCCCTAGGGGTCAGCTTACGCTGAATATGATAACCGCATACCCCGCGTACTAGCGAGGGTACGCCGACCATTTGGTCAAATACATGCAATTCATTTTGCAATACATACATACATACATACATGCTTTCATTCACGATACTACAATACTACACAAGGTATACATACATACGCACAGTACAATACATGCTTGGAAGACAATACAAGTCAACCAATACTTACTTACCATCTTCCAGATTACACATACACAATACGTACTCATTACATACTCAATACGCAATACGGAGATACACTTCTCCAATTCACACAGAAGGCTTGTTAGCTTCTTTACACACCCGGGTTAATCGGGTGTTCAATACTCATTTACTCAAGGTCAATGACTTACAACAGTCAAGACCGATACACATACAATACTTACTTCTTACTTACTTTACTCAGGTTAAGTCGGTATGACCTCCAGGCAGGGATTACTACATCCCACCACCGGGCTTTAGGGTGGCCCACTAATCCAGGATGCTACCCATTCAAGGGGATTGGTCCATGGAAAAGATTACAGCCAGGATTCGGATCCAACCTCTTGTGTTTCCTTATCCTCACGCGTGGCCGAAACTATATCGGACTTCTACTCATTCCATTTACTCATTACTCATGTCAGGAGTTAGATTGTTAGGAATTAGTAGAAGTCAGTACTTCATTTCCATACATTCATACAATACACGAGTACACAACACTTACACATACTCCTCATTTACATTCATTCATTTCATGAATTATACAAACTAATTGTTCAAGAAGATACAACAAGAACAAAATAGTCCAAACACAGTTAAGTGCAATATAAGTCTGATTCGTGCATTTATCTTATTGGTGATCACATAGGCACACAAATCGGGGTAACCAAGTTAGGATACAGGGCATGAAGGAATCATACCTTTCACCGTTGGTTTACTTTATCGGGTATTCCCGTGCTCCATAGTTCCTTATTTGTTCCTCGAGTCCTAGTCTCGAACCAATGACTACATGCCAAATGGTTCAATCAATTCTAAGCATTACAATACATTCATAGCTACTACTCCCGTGCTTACCCCGTTATCCCATTACTTTGGTTTAACTCAACGTTCTTATACTTTCCACTTCTTAATTAATCCTCTTACTTGTTTCCCCTTTACATACTTATTTCTTTACCATTAGTGTTACATTAATGATGTATTACTAAAGTCTCATATATATGTACATACCCATATATATATATATATATACATGCATATGATTATTACATTCTTATTATTTTTTTTTTTTGTAAGTTTTGGGTCGTCCGACCCACGGTCCGACCCAAGCCCTGGGTCGGCCCATTCTAGTAAGTTTTCCGTCTTCTGAAATTGTCCCGTCCGACCCAGAACTGTTCCGTCCGACCCATACGCCTCTGGGTCGGACCATTCCAGTAGCTTTTGGTTCCGTGGTCTGGGCCCGTCCGACCCACCGTCCGACCCAACCTCTGGGTCGGCCCGGTCCAGAACCCACCTACAGATTTTGTTTTTCACTTCTTTTCTTACCTATTTCTTCCCCAATCTTCCTACATGTAACCCCACATGATTTAGCACTAATTAAGCCCTCTAAATCACCTTAGTTCATCCACCAAATCCATTACTAAATCCATCAAACAACTTACACAATTCCCTCACTTCTTTTCCTACACTTGTAACAACTTTTGTTACCCTTACGCTACAGATTTTTGTTCCAGCTTCTACCATTCATTACTCCTACTTCCAATACCATTACTAACATCCCAAATACAATTCCAAGCAATTACAACATCTACACCCAAGTCCAACATTCATTTTACTAAGTCTTGTACTCTCATTCTTCATAATTCCTCCAATGAAATCCAATACCCATCGCTACAGATTTTTACATGTTTCATTCTCATACTACAACTACCATTCCATGCTTACCAAATATCTATACTAACTCCAATACATACCTTAGTTCTCCCATACACCAACTCATCCATAAATGCACATATTCCTACCAAAATTTTGCCATAGTTCATCTACTTTTCTTACTTGGCCACACAAGTCCATTCTCACCAAGTTCATTCCTAAAACTAGCCACACCCATACAAGGGTCCTACCAGCAATCAAAACAAATCTCAATGCACCAATATTTCCCCAAATACAATACTAATGCATATACACTATTCATTTGGCTCTAAGGCCTACAATCCACATACTTATTCACAATACTTAAACTTCCACAACTACAATACTAATACAAGGTTTGGGTTCTTTAAATTGGTTTACCCATTCCCATTACCCTAATGCATTAAAATATAGCACTAGGAAAGAGCTCTTACCTTGAGCTTATAATTCCTTTTTTCTTTCCAACTCTCCTTCTTCTTTCTTTCTTGCCCAAAATCGGTTATGCGGGGAATGGAGTTGCCAAACTCCATTCCCATCACCCAATGAACACAAAAACAGTTGTAATTAACATACTAACCCTCATAATAATGCTAGTTCATTGAAATGTTTAAAGCAAGATTTCTAGGGTTTACCTTTGGAGAGTTTTAGGAGGGGTTTTAGCCCTTGGTTCAAGAAGGTGAATCCACCACCATTGCAAGGTTGATATTATGTTCAAAAGAGAGAGAGAGAGAAAATGGAGTGTTACAAGGAGTAATAATCGGTTATGAAAGGAGATGGTGAGAACATGAGTTTTTCATGTAAATTTTTACCTTAATGGAGAAAGGGGACTCCAAGCTACACATAGATGCTATTTTCTTCACCAATGGGGTATACCCACGAAAATAAACTTCCTCATTTTGGAATTTTAAAAAGAGGGAAGTGTAGAGGATGATGAGGGGAGCAAGAATATGTAGTTATTTTCGCATTTGGGGCTCACATGGAGATGGAGCATGGAGTCAAAGTGGAGAAGCCATTGGAGCTTCTTGGAGCTTCAAAAATCACCCAGCACAGGAGGGAGAAGAGAGAGAAATCGGTGGGGATAAGGAAGAAGAGAGAGATAAGGTAAATGAGAGAGTGAGGTGAGAGAGTGTTTTATTTGCTTTTGCTTTATTGTTGTCCTTTAGCATATTAGAGAAATAAAGAGAGTGTGAGGGAAAGGGGCTGCCGATCACACACACACACTCACTCAAATTTTTGTTTTTTTATTTACAAAAGTGGACACACAAGTTTTCTTTTATTACACTCTCACCCCACTACTTCCCGGTTGTTACAGTTTTTACTAACCGAAACCCGTTTTCCGGAATTTTCTCTTTTAATTACTTTTATTGACTATTAAGCTTCTGTAAATGCTTAATAATTATTATTTGATGATTCATAATTTTTACGGGTCCGTTTGACCCCTTAAAATCACGTTTTCGGGTTTTCTCGAAAAACGTGCGTTAAAGCTCTATTAGCGTTTTAATACATTATTTGGATCCGTTTTCTTCGGGAGTTGTTCCCATATATTATTTAGGTCTTATTAACCCTTTAGGATCCATATAATACGCTAACCTAGGTCTCATACCCCTATGGTTATTTAACGCTTATTTAGCGTTTTTCGCTTTTCAAGCGTTGTCTTTATTTCTTTTGGATTTATTTTCCTCACCAATACTACTTAAGCATTATTAGGCTCTTAAATAAGGATTAGAATAATCTTAATCACTATATTTAAGTTTGGGGTATTTCAAATACTAATATAAATAACATATAATATATTTGCTCATAATGAAATAGTTTAGTTCTTTATTTTTTAAATATATAAAAAAATTGTATTTTTAAATTATTATTTATGTATATTATAAATTAATTGTAACTAAAATACTAATGTAGAATAATAAATAAAGACTGTAATTGAATATCTACCTATATTTTAATGTCATTGAGTTTTTTGATAATCTGGTGACTCGCTTGGAATAGCAATTCCCAGCGTTTCAGCATGTAATACTATTCCCAGTGAGTTACCAGCAGGTTGGAATAAGCACAATTCCTGGAATTGGTTTTCTCTGTACCAAACATGGGAATAGCTGCAATTCCAAGAATTGTAATGCTATTCCCTGGTACCAAACGACCCGTTAGTGATCGGTAATTTTTATACCTTCTAAATAATTATAATACTAGTTGATTGAACTTTTCTTTTAGATATTTAATATCTTCTCTCCTTAAGCATAAACTTTTATTTATTAAATTAATGATATCCCTCCTTGTTTTGCAATTATTTCCTATTTAAAACATCGACTTACTCATCCCTCTTCATCCTCAATACGCCGTTCCTGCGCTTATACTCTACACAAAATTTTCACACTCTTCTTCTTCAAGCTCTTGACGATTTCACGCTATCTTCTAACGAAGTCTAGTCAATTCCCTGGTGCCAGTTAGTGAATCATTGGGTAATGTGTTCTACCTAGATACGTGTGTTTATTTTACCCGTTGTTCGGTGGTTTCTGATTGTTAAATTTTGGTTACCTAGACGCCGATTACATCGACGAGCGCTATCAATAGTTCTGTGGAGTTGGAATCTTGAAGTGGATTGATTATCCATGTAAATTCTATGCTCAATGTTATTTGACTGATGTTTTGTAAAACGTTGGAAAAAGGTTTCGTTGTGCTTTTATGGACTCTCAGTTGTGGTTTGGAAATTTGGGATTGTTTCCCACGTTTTGGAATTGGAAGAATTGGATTGTGCTGTGGTATTTCGGTTCTGGATTTTGGGAGTCTTTCGCATGATGTATTCTATTGTTTAGGAGCCCATAGGTGCTCCCCATGATTATTATTATTTGCGCTGCACACATTGTTGCAGTTAAGCCCTTTGATCTACTCTATGTTACTGTTGTTTCATAGGGGGTGTGCACGCTTAAGGACTTAGGGTGAGGTGGTTGTCTGACGGTCCTATAGGTGATTGTCCTTGTGTTGTTGTTTGGGATCCCATAGGTGATCCCGTGGTTGGTGTTGTGAATTGACTCCTGTTGGAAGCTCCCTATTGCGGTTTTGGTGTTATTACAATTTCCGGAAATTCATCAATTGTTCAACAAACATTCTCATCTGATTGTTAACTGGCAAACAGGTTACTAAAACGTATTTTACAGATTGAGGTAGAGTTTACTCAATTTTTTTCTGATTTGTGCGATCCTTTCTATGTTTTGTCTATGGTTTTGTGATTGCAGGTATGGATGACTACGTTGGGACCGGGATTGCGCACTCACCTAGTTTAGGAGATTAAGAGTTATTGAGAGTGAGACAATGTTTAAAGTATAGTGGTTAAGAATTGTTATACTGTTTTCTAATATTTTACATTTTGGTCATTATTTTAGCTTCCGCATCTGTTGGTTTTTTAGTTAACCTTTGTTGTTGTGGTTTTAATATGTTCATTAGCCTGAGCACCCATGGGAATTGGGTGTGCGGTAATACCCTGGAGGATTTTGTTTTCCGCTGCAATTGAGGTTATGTATTTGGCTTAATACTCAACATTTACTTTTACTGGCTTAGAAAACCTTGTGTAAGCAATCTATATATTGTTTTAGATGAGCTCATATGGAGTTTACAGTTTTAAATGTTGCTAACAAGTTTTGCTATGTATTGGTATTGACTCTGTTGGTTTCTGCAACTTGTTGCATTTCGAAAATACATCTCGGGACGTGTCCGAACGTTCGTCCGGACTTTAATGTTCGGACATGCCCCGAGAAGATTAAAAGAATCCGCTGTTTTGGTCGTGTCCGGACTTCTATCCGAACTTCAAAGTTCGGACAGCATGCGAGGACGAGTTCGACTTGCAAGTCTCGACTTACATCCGAACTTGCAAGTTCGGACCAACGTTCGGACACGCGCGTAAGAGAATTTCAGGATTTTGAAACTCGACTTGTGTCCGAACTTTAAAGTCCGGACACAAGTTCGGACGCTGTGATCTTTCATCTTTTAAATTCTCGACTTGTGTCCGAACTTCGAAGTCCGGACACAAGTTCGGACATCTTCGGATTTCAGACTCTTTAACTCTCGAATTGTGTCTGAACATCAATGTCCGGACACAAGTTCGGACAAGTGGTTCTCACAGTTTAATTTCCTTCGGCTTGTGTCCGAACTTTCAATGTCAGGACACAAGTTCGGACTAATGCTATTTTGCGCTTTCAGGGCTCGTTTGAAGTCGTTTTTAATTCTTTGCGCCGTTAGATTTGTATTTTCATAAGCTGTCTTTTGAGGTAAAATTCAGGGTGTTACAAAAATACCTTCCCAAAAACTACCTAGGGCAGGGAAGAACACTTCCAAAGTCAAAAAACACAGCCACAAACCTTCTCCCCATGTTTTTACACTTCCAAGCCTCAAATCAATACCGAAACACTGCCGAAATCACCCTGAAATCACCAAAACCACACCCTTTCTTCTCCCATTGAACTTCCAAGCACAAAACACCAAAAATACAGAGCCAAACCGTGGTTAACAACATAAGGAAGAAGGGTCCAGAAGCTCGGGTCGAAGTTGGACCGGATCGGCCACCAACGAAGCTTTTAGAGATTCCCGACGTGAATGAACAACAAATTTTCAAAACCAAAACAGGTTAAAAACCAAATTCTCTACCCCCTGACCTCAATACACTTCTGGTAATCAAATTGGATTTTCCTTGCTTCTGAATTAAGGTTTGTTTGTGTTTCTGCCTTCTAACTTGTCAGCTAAATTTCGTATTAATTTTGACTTCAAATTGAATTCTTTCAATTACTAACATCTTGGAAATTTTTCAGGCTACGCGTGTATAAGTTTTTAGCCAAAAAAACCGTCGGGAACCACCAAAAACCTACTGTCCGTGGGTGGTCCGTGACCTCGGACTGATGGTCCGGGACCATGGATGGGTTGTTCGTGGCCACGGACACCCACGGACGGTGGCGGGATTTCTTGTTTTACAATTTTAAAATTTTAGGGATTTTAACAGTACATGTCTGGGCCACGGACATCCAGTCCGTGGCCCCGGACTTTTCAAGTTTTCGTTTTTATCTTAATTCGGCTCACAATCATGTAGTTTAACTGGGGTCCGTGGTCTCGGACATTAGTGCTAACAGAGAATTTGTTTGGGTAAAAAGTATGTACAAAAGAATGAAAGAATAAAAGAAAGAAAAGAATAAAATAAACCCTACAACTCTATACGGGTAGCAAAAATCCCGGTCGGAGTACAGTGAGAGTAGATTACGACCGAGAGTATCGAACCCAAGGGACTTAATAGAAAATCAGTCCTAATCCTGGTAAAAACCTATTCTAAACAGGGGGAAATTGAAAATGACAATTAAACTAAAACTACTAACTAAATAAACTAACTTTGACTCGAGATGATATTCAATGTAAGGACAAGTATAGTTATAAGCCAAACCACAATGTTTTGAAATTTATTTGGCAAAATGACTTGCCGGATGTCATGCCGGACAAGAGATGCACGGCACCTTCAAATTCTTTGAATGTGCTGGACATAAACCACCCGGCATCACACCCGGCACCTTTCAAGTTGTGAATGGTACTTCCTGTTTCTGGTCTGACAACAGGACTCACTACCCAAATTTTGCTCCGTGCATATCTCATGCCTCGAAACGAACAGGATAATGAGAATAACAGATTAATTCCAATCTTCAGTCATGTTGCCCACTTTTCAGAACAACACCGTCGAAGACCACTAAGGCCCCTCAACCCATTCTACTTTTGTCTTGTGAACCTCAAATAGAATTTAGAAGAAAGAAGAATAAGTAGCGATCTCATTCTGCTTGGATGAAGACCAAAACCTTAGTTGATGAAACTTGCACTTTTATTAATAACTATAAGAGTAATTACAAGGAAGATCATCCCTAACCAAAGAAGTGACAAGGAATTCTACTTCACCATCCACACAACTACAAGAAGAGAATACAAGAGGAGAAGGAAATGGTCATAGCCTTAACCCGGCAAGATCTTCTTCTTCTCTTTGCGTGGATGGATCTGCAGAATTTCCTTGGACACCAACAATGGAGTGGGGCGAATTGGAGTTGTAAATGGAGTGTATAAGGGTGTTGGAATGTGACATTCGATGCAGCCCTTCGGCCTATTTATAGGCAACAAAATCTCCATGTGCCGGGTGGCATGCCGGGTGAAAGTCATCCGACACCACGTGTTAAATGTGAGTAACCGTTAACGGTCAAAACTGCTAGGCGAAACGTTGCTTGTTCGGACAGGATACGTCCGCACCATACCCGGCAATGGTCAAACCGTCAACTGTAAATAACTTCCACCGCTTGGTCAACCGTGGTGACTTTTCACATATGTGCCGGACAGGATGTTAGCAGGACTCCTTTTCTGCTCCAGGCCTATGCCGTGCAGAGACATCCGGCTTCATGTCCGACATCACCTGTATTTTTGCCTAGGAATTCGTTCCTTGCATAAAAGCTCACAAAACATAAGTCTGTACAAATAACATACTTTAATGCATAATATAACATAAATTATACTTATTTAACCTTATTTAGATTAATATACTCCTAAATCTAATGCATAAAATATGATAAGTCTGCGGCTTATCAATTAGGTCCGTGGCTACGGACATAATTAAAATTTGACCTAATTCTGCCTCCGAAACCCTAGTTTAGGTAGTTTTAATTTTCACTTTAATTTTCTGTCAAAGAATATCAAAAATACTAAAAAATCAAAAACTTGCGTACTTAGGTTAAAATGACTTTGTAATAAGCCATAATTAAACTAAGTAGAGGAAAAACGAACTAGGAGGGGTAATGAAAGTAATTTGAACCCTAAATAAGTCGTATACCAAACCCCCAAACCCGAACTCTCATTTCCTAATTTAATCTAGGTCAAAATTAGGTGGCGACTCATAATAGGTTCCAGTGAGCTAACTTAGGATTTAATAATTAGTGTTGTATGACATAGTTATTAATCTTAGGTTATAAGTGGACCTAGAACCTGATCAGATCCTAATCAACTTAAATCAACATAGGATAGGGTTTAAAAATCGAGGCTCACACAAGGCATACGACAGTGTTTCATGGGACTTCTTGAATAAGGTAATTTATGAATTTGGCTTTGGAAACCTAATGATACGAAGGCTTATGGAGTGTGTGATAAGTGTCAAATTTCCATTCCGATTAACGGGTGACCTACCAAGCCTTTTGAGCCCCGAAGAGGGTTGAGACAAGGGGACCTCTTATCCCCGTTATTGTTTGTAATGGTGGTTGAGTCACTGAATTGGATGATCAAAGGAGTGATGTCGTCGGGGCGCTTTAGTGGTTTGAAAATTGGAAGACAAGTTGTAGTCCTTTCCCACCTTCAGTTTATAGATGATACGATGTTGTTTAGTGAGATAAAGAAGGATGAGCTCATACAAGTACGCTGGGTGAGCTTTGAAGTTGATGGGGGTAGTGATCGTGATGATGTGGAGGGTTCTCGAGGAGGAAGACAACAACGTGTTCAATCAAATGGGTATAACTTAAATAATGAAAAAAGTTAGAGGGTAATTTTGTATTTTTATCAGGTTAGAAAAATCCAAAAACACATTAATGTCTGAAAAACAGTAAAACCAACATTTATCATAGAGGTCTTTTTATACCTTTATCCAACTACTTTTTGACAAAATAAAACTGCTTTTCAGAAAAAATCACGATTAATGCGCATACCGAACCGGGAAATGTTTTTTTTTTCAGGAAATTTCATGAAATGCCACTATATTTTTGGCTAATTCATAAAATGCCACTAAAAAAAAGAAAGTCACGAAATGTCACTATATTTTCCGAAAATTCCACGAAATGCCACTATAGATAAAAAAAGACAAAAATACCCCTACTAGTTAACAAAGTACTTTTAAAGTTCACAATATGCCCCTAAGTGTTAAAAATTAACAAAAATTAACAAAAATATCAAAATACAATAAAAATATAAAAAAATTTAAAAATTAAAATTTAAAAAATTAAAAATATTTTTAAAAACTTAAAAAATTTATAAAAGTTAAAAATTTAAAAAATCTAAAAATTTATAAACATTTAAAAATTGAAAAATTGAAATTTTAAAAAATTTTAAAAATTAAAATATCATTAAATATTAAAAAATAATATTTATTTTTTAAATTTATTCAACACCATAAAAAGAATATTGAGTTCTAAACAAATATTGATACCAATTTTTCTACCAATTTAGTACCATAATTTATGCCAAATAAGTACCATAATTTTTATCATACATTTTGAATTATTATTTTCTATCAATTTAGAATATTTATTTCTTAAAGTAAATATTTTTTATATTGCTGATAAAATTTTAAAACTAAAATTCTAAACATAATAATTTATTTGAGATAGAGTGACTGAGAATATATATATATATATATTAATATATATATATATATTTGATAACATACAATATTAAATAGTAAAACTTGTTTGAAATATTGTTATTCTGAAAATGTTTTATTCTACATTTCAAACAAGTTTTATTATTTAATATTGTATTTTATATATTTTCTTAGTCGCTCTCTCAAATAAATTATTATATTTAGAAATTTTAGTTTTTAAAATTTATCAGCAATATAAAAAATATTTACTTTAAGAAATAAATAATCTAAATTGATAGCAAATAATAATTAAAAAATGTGATAAAAATTATGGTACTGATTTGGTATAAATTATGATACTAAATTGGTAGAAAAATTGGTATCAATTATTTGTTTAGAACTCAATATTTTTTTATGGTATTGAATAAATTTTAAAAAAGAAAATATTTATTTTTTAATATTTAATGATATTTCATTTTTTTATTTTTTGTTTTTTTATAATTTTTTTAAAGAAATTTAATTATTTATTAATTTTTATAAATTTTTTTATATTTTGATATTTTTGTTAATTTTTAAGTATATTGTGAACTTTAAAAGTAATTTATTAACTAGTAGGGGTATTTTTGTTTTTTTTCCATCTATAGTGGCATTTCATGGACTTTTCAGAAAATATAGTGATATTTCGTGACTTTCTTTTTTTTAGTGGCATTTCATGAGTTTGTCAAAAATATGGTGACATTTCATGAAATTTCCCTTTTTTTTTTCTTTTTTTTTTTTTTTATGTGCGGCTTTATGGAACGTCGACGATTTCTGTTTCCCTCCCTCTTCTCGGATCTCTTTCGGCACAAACACGGAAATCCCACCTACGATTCCTGTGTCGTTTTCGTTCGATCAATCAAGCATTCAACCGGTTCTTTTCCTGGTCGCAACTAATTGCTGTCTTGCACCCTCGTCCTTTCTCATTCATAGCCACGCTCAACTCTGGTAGCTGCTGGTGGTAAGCTTTCCAAAAACCTTTTTTTTTTACCCGTTTTGATATTGGATTTCGATAGATGAAGTGCAACCGTCAAAATATTTGATCTATATTTGCTGAAATTCGTTCTCCTTCCAACACTGGTACCGCTGAAAATTGTGCCACTGCTAAGTGTTGTTTTACTGCCCACCGTGTGAGTCTGCTAAAAATTATTTCCGTTTTATGGTATAAGGGGAACAATATCTTCTCTTCGTTATCTGCGTCGTTCTTCGGATCATTACCTTCCTCCGTCCCCGTTCATCATTAGTGAGAACAAATGGGGCTACTCATCATTATTCATAAATTAAAGAGAAAGATGGAGATGGGAATACCGATGGTTTAACCTTTCCATGTTAATATAGAAGCTGATTGTCGCACTGGCTGGAACAACACTGGAATTCGGAATTTGCGGTTTCTATAACTATTATGATAATTTACTGAAGATAATCGAAACCTAATATATATTGCAGCGTTTTGATCGAGTTCTTTATTGACACGCTAGCTTTTGGTGGCTTCTTCTTTACCCTTTGGGTCAAGATTGCCCTGTCTCAATGAAAATTCAAGACAATTTCCGAACTTGTAGTTCTTCGTGCTGTGCTTGAAGGCTGAGTTTTCTTGTGTTATCAATCCTAACAATGCTACCAATTCAACCAAAGAGAGACGGAACACCTAGCCTATATGATACTGCGGGTCAACCCTTTGATCTTCAAATTTAGGTTTTCATAATACTTTCGAAATTGAATGAAGGAAGATGGATCTGCAATTTGTTTTAAGAAGAATTTGATTAATGTTGAATGGAACCGAGACAATATGCATTTTCTTAACCTAATTTTTTGTTATTTTTTTAAAATAATTGGATTTACACATTTCCTGGAGCTGGACTATTGTGAAAACATTAAGATACTTGACACTTCAAGGGCTATTATGTTTGCTCTGACTGTGTGTTTGAAAATTCAAAGAAATGAGTGGACCTTCTCCTGCTGGTCCCTCGACCAAGACCAAAGTTGAACCCTCAAAGCCACCAGAGACTTCTTTCAAGCGCAAGCGTGGAATGTTCCAGAAAGATTGTGAGTTTTAAGTTCTGTTCTCACGTTTTATTTTCTGAAAGCTGGTGGTGGTGGCTTAATTGTTTATGAATTTTAATGCTTTTTTTGGTGAAACAGTGCAACATATGATGTATGGTTATGGAGATGATCAAAGTGTAAGTGTGTGTTGACATAAAACTATATTTATATGTATAGGTATTTTAGATGTCTAAATTGACTTCTATAATGCTGTAATTGGGTTTCTTGCAGCCTCTGCCAGAGACTGTGGCGCTTGTGGAGGATATTGTTGTGGAATATGTGACTGATTTGGTAAGTGGAGTTTACTTCTTTCATTTCCAACCAATATACCAAATCATCGTTTATTGATCAGTATATATAGCCAAATTTAGTGTGAACCAGCATGATGACAAATCTTGGCTACTTGCATATTTCTTCAGCCTTAGTTGGAAATTCATGTTCTGTTCTTCGTCTCGGTGCTGCTCATCAAGTCCTACAATTTATGTACAAATTGGTAACCACTCAATAAAGTTTTGGTTGTATTGTTTACTAGTGAGGATCCATACCGCTAAACTAAGGTATAAGAAAGCCACCCAATATTATCTTGTTTGGATCCTGAAAATAAGATATCCCCTGTGCTCATGACGAAGTAGAAAGTAGATTGCTTGTTGACTGGTAGCTATGTTATTATACAGGTGTATAAAGCCCAAGATATGGCTTCAAAGAGGGGAAAACTGCTTACTGAGGACTTTCTATTTCTTATGCGGAAGGTACACTTATGTAGAAGATACATCATGGATGATATTTGTTTATGCATCTCTGACATGAAGCCATTGACCTTTTGGCAGCGTTTGTGCAACTTCTCCTACCTTTCCACTTCGTATCTGGTGTTTTTTGCTGGTTTTGATTCTCTTCAAGTGGATCTTAGAAGAATTAACATTTATCTCTTCAAGTTTAAAGCCAACATTGTTTTCTAATTATGATATTCACAATTGCAGGACATGCCAAAGTTGAATCGTTGTAAAGAACTTCTGGCTATGAATGAGGAGTTGAAGCAAGCTCGGAAGGCCTTTGAGGTTGATGAGGACAAGCTAGCTACAATTGACTGAAACCTCCTAAAACGGGAGAATAGAACTGAATAGATGTGAGGTGAGTTGTGATCTGGAACGGAGGGTAATCGGAGAGCTCATTTGGTTCAAGCATACAGAAGTTTGAGATCTCATCATTACTTGGAGAAGAAAACTTGAATTTTCAGATCCGAGTTACAAAACTTTGAATTGGTGAACTGTTGGGATGTGGTACCTATAGTGTAGAGGAGGGTATAAAAATCAGATCTGTTACTCAATATACTTGTACAAGAGGAGAAACAAAAATGGTGTAACTCCGAACCCTTCTGCTAGATGCAAATGTTCATATTGAAAATATTGGAACCAGAGTCATCTACCCTCATATATTTTGGCTGAATGATGTAGTGCTGTCGATAATTAGACATGAAACTCAACATAGAAAGATGCAGAAACTGATAAACCAACCATTTACACCTCATGCACCACTTTGTGCGGCATTTAGCAGCAAATATCTAGGACCTTCATGTCCTTGCAGAGGGTTGATATGAGCTTGCGGTTGGTCCGTGTAGGATCCAGTCTTCTGGCCATCAAGTGGCACAACATAGGTAACACCATTTTCTTTGACCCGCATTTTGCAAAACCCATAAAAAACAATCGTAACAGCATCACCTAGTAGCATTACCTAAGAAGACGGAAGAATCTGGAAGATCCTACAACTTGTTATCTGCTTTGCAGCCATATCCATCTTAACAGATGATCTCCAATTTATATGATTAAGGTTGTGTTCGCCTTAAAAAAACAGTATAAATGCAGTATATATGTTGTGGTATATGCTACTTTAACCTCATTTATTTGTTTTGCTGTTCGGTTAAAAGAGCATAAATGTCAGCATAAATGCTTGCAGCAAATGCTACTTTTTCGTTTCCGCGCTTTCACTTCCGCTTCTTTTCTCCCTTCATAATGCAATTACTGTGACTATTGATTAAAAAAAGCTACTTATCTTATGACACTTTTTACAAATTACTTTATTTGTTACAAATTACACAATGCTTCAAATAATTTATAAAAAAAATAGTACTACTTCTTTAGCCAAATTAAAAAAACCACATTAATAATACTAATTTATAATATATTATTTGTAATACCATATATATTAATAAATTATAAAAACCAATAAATATACACACTTGTTGATATGAATTGAAATATTAAAAAAGTATATACAATATGAATGTATATACATTTATTAACATACAAAGTTACAAAAATATTACATATTATTAAAAGTTACAATTTCACTAAATAAATTCACACAACATTATCAGAAAATTTGAAATGCTTGTTCTCTTTTTTTTACGTTTTTATATTTGTAAGAATTATAAAATTAAGAAAATAATTATATTGTTTAGAAGTTACAATTTTTACTTAAATAATAAAAATTAAAATTTTATTGGTTACATAAATATATTTTTATTTTCTTTGGTTTCTCAGGTTTTTTTATTGTAAATTAATAATATATAGTAATATATTGTTTGTGATTTTTTTTATTTTTTTACTAATAAAATAAAGTTATGTAGTGTAATATAATAAATTGTAATTATAATACAGAAACGGTAAACGCACTACATATAACTAACTTAACCAAATATGCTGCATATATGCCGCACTGTCAAACAACAGTTTTCAAAACAGCTACAAATATGCCAACGCAAACCTGCCAGCAAATATGTCAGCGCAAACCTGTGACCAAATATGCTGCAAATATGCTGCCAAAACAGCCATGCCGAACTGAGCCTAAGTGTCATCAAGGATACATATCAAAAAGTTGACGCATCAATCTTTGCAACGTTAAGCAGTAAAATCACTCAAATATTGGTTAAAATGGGTAACACTGGTGACATCATGGAGAATACCTATCTTCTTCACTATTCACAAGAAGATATGCATTTGTCTCGGATGAAGCAAGCCCTTGAAGTCTCCGCAATTTTGTAACACAAAGAAGTTTCTCCATGTTTCACTACAACAATATTGGTTTTTTTGGGGAATATGTATACTATCAAATAGGGTGCTCCTAAAAATATAACCATATAGGACAAGATACACTCGCCCCACTTGATATTGTTAAATGGTGCATATTGTAAACGTCTCATTAACAGGTGATATCAACTGGTGCAACTAGTAAAGTTGCTCTAATTGATACAATCAAATAGTGCAATTTTTTATGGTCGCTCTAATTGTTATTGGCCAAATAGAAAACTGGGTTACAATTACCCCCTTATACATAACATCAAATGGTGCATTAATCATATCGCACTAATTGAGATGGTAAAATAGTGCAACTTTTTTATGGTCGCCCTAACATATACAATCAGGGCATTAATTATTGCTCTAGTACATATACATTAAGTGGGTGCAACATATTATATCACCTAACAGAGGTTGTTAATCAGTGCATCAGTCAAATATCGCTCCAATTGATCATGCTTTAACAAGTGCAACTTAAACATCGCCCCAAATACTTTCTATCACAAACAAATCTCTTCCTTTATTTTTTCACCATCAACGATGATAAAGCGAGCAGAAGAAGTTGCCACCGAGTTCATCCATCTTATACTTTCTTCAATGTCTCTTCATCTCTCCTTTTCCGTCGTGGACGATGATAGAATGAAGTAGCAGAAGTCACCGATGTCCTCAATCTTAGTGCTGATCTAATTCTTCACAGTGTCTCTTCCTCTCTCTTTTCTGCCACTGACGATTATAAAGCGAAGTAGCAGAAGTCGCGACCGAGGTCATCAATCTTATTATTGATCAATTTATTCGCAGCTGGCATTGTTTAATTAGACGATCCCTTGAAAATTTGCTTAATTACTTAGGGTCTTTTTCTTTCCATTTGTAACTTCATCTTTTCTCTCGACAACACCTTCTTCTTCCGTTTCACTGTCAACACTTCGACCGCGTGAGGAATCTAATCTATTTCTGATCATGTTTTAAGGTGTATGAACTCATTGTTATACCCAAAATTTTGACTCTCGGAAGGAGTCCCGTAAGCTTGGATGCAACGAAGGGCAAAACTGTCAAAAGACACAGAATCACGAATTGCTAAGGATGTTTTTTGGTATTTTCTATGTTGCATGATTATCTCCCACACCTTATAACGGTTGTGACAACTTGAAAATAATAAAGGGTTTTTGTAATTTTTTAAAAATTTATTCTGAAAAATTAGTTTTTAATACATATTATAAGCTAACTTTTTGAATAATCAAAGCCCCAAAATTTTTGAAAGTTAAATGGAAAAGGCTTCCATCCACTAAAAATAAAAGTTACAATCTCGTTATTAGGTCCATGTGGCCGAAAGCCCATCAAATTTTATTTGAAGCCGGAAGCCCAAAAATTAAAGGAAAATACTAGTCATCTTGTAATTTTTTCTACTCCGAAAATGGCCCAAAAAAATGCAAAATATCATGAAATTTTAACATATGATAAGGGTTGATATTTGGAGCATAATGACATTGGAATTTTGAATTTTTGACTTTCCAATAATTATCTTTTAATTTCTGAACATATTTGTTGAAAAATTGATTTTAAGAATATTCTCTTATCAAAATAAAATATTTTTTATTGGAAAATTCAGAAATATCTTTCTTTACGTGCTGGCAAATTTTCATAACTGATTCAATCCAGTTACCCAACTAGTTTCGGTAACTTAGATCTTTTACCGAACTTTGCCTACCTCATTCGTTGTTGTCTATATAAGGAACCTTTCCGACTGACTCAATGGACATTCATAAACCCTAAAAAGTTAGAAAGCACGTCCACAAACCACGATTTTGCACTCCCGACCACCAAAACATATCGAAACTCTCCTAAAAACCAAAAAACAAAGTCTTTGATTTCCCACCGATAATCTAGACACCAAAACTCCAAGAAATTACCACCAAAATGTGAAGGGATCAACTGGATCACGTAGTCAGAAGCTCGAGTTCAGATTCTACCAGATCGGTCTTCAACAAAGCAACCGGAAAATCCTGACGTGAAGGAACCTTTGCCCACCGAGATCAAAACAGGTTAGAAACCCAATTTTCTAACTCCCTCAACTCTAATGTGTTCCTGGTATAAATTTCCAATCGAACCGAGTTTTCTCGATGTTTTAGTTAGGTTTGATTTAGTTTTTGCCCTTTAACTTGTTTTTTAAGTTTCACATTGAATTCAACTTCAAACTGAAATCTTTGACACGCTAACTTGTTTAAAGAATCCTTAGGAACACACCCATAAAATTTGAGCTGGAAACACGTCGAAAAACACCCGAACGCTGTTGTCCGGTGGCGGTTCGCACCCACGGACGTCCCGTATGGGGTCCCGGACACCCAGTTCAAAGCCACAGACGCCCCTGGACGATGACAGGATTATTTATTTTTATACTTTTAGGGTTTTTTAGTTTATGTCCCGGCCCACGGACTCTTTAAAATTTTTTATCTTTAAAAATTTGAACATTCTGTTTAATTTGGTAGATTAGGGTCCACAAACATTAGGTCCGTAGTCACGGAAATTAAGAAATTTAACCTAATTCGGCCCCTGAAACCTCAATTTAGGCAATTTCACTTTTCACTTTTAAATTCAGTCAAGAAATGTTAAAAAAAATACAAAAATACAGCAGCTTGCACACTTTTGAAAAATCAACCTCATCATAAGCCATTAATGACATAAGTAGAGGAAACATAACTTAGAATAGTAGTGAAAGTAATTGGAACCCAGAAAAGTTAAATACCAAGCCCGTGAACCAGAACTTTTATCTTTCCTAGTTTACCATAGGTTAAAATTAGGTGTCGACTCTTGGAGTGGGCTAATCCTAGTTTTAATAATTATAGTTTTATAACATAGTTATTAAGCTTAGTGATAAACGTGATATATATATATATATATATATATATATATACTTCTATGGGTTATTTGATTTAATATTTTTAATGAATTGGCTTATATTTCATACTTATTTTATATTTTTTTAATATTTATATTTAGATGAGAGTTTACATATTTTATTTGTTAAATGAAAAAAAAGTCTCAAATTTACATTCTTTATATTTTAAGACTACAACACAACAAATATACATATACATACATATGTATATATATGCATATTGTATACGATAACTTTGTTGCAGCATTGGAATAAAAAAAAGGCGGCGGCTATCTTTTGAATTCACGCCGCATTGCATTAAAGAGTGGAAGAGGTTTTTATTGAAATGTTGGTACAGAAGCATTGCAATGATAAAAAAACCTGGCGCAAGGGTATAAGATGGAGATAGCCACTTGTCACACTGTGGTTGGAGGGAATAAGTAAAAAAAATGATGGAAAAAATAGTAGATTCAAGCGTGTATGGGAGTTTTGTGGGGTGGGCTGGATGTGCTTTTATTAGTAGGAGACATAAATAATGTTGTTTTTTAAAATGTTATAACTCACAAAATATAAATGAAAAAAAATTATACCATTGTTCATCATTTTTCGTGCTCTTTAAAACAATATGTTTCATGGATATGTTTTGGTAAACATAAATTTTTATGTTTTTAGAAGGAGTATATATTACGTATTTTTAAAGTGAATCTTATTCATTAAGAAAATAAATCTTCTTTAATAATAAAATGAACCTTATTCATTAACAAAATGAATCTTACCCCAAACACTCTAAAAACCATCCTAGAAAAGTTAAAAATGTCGACATTTTTATGGTTTGTAGTGTAGAGTTTAGGGTCTAACAATCCTAAACCCTAAACCACAAACCCTAAAAACCTATCGAGTCAGTAACGACAATATAAAGTGTAGAACTAATACCAAAAAGATTACCCTACCCTCCAAACACCCAAAAACCCACCCTAAGAAAGCTAAAACGTCGAAGACATTTTTAGGGTTTGTAGTGCAGGGTGTAGGGTCTAACGACCCTAAACCCTAAACCACAAACTCTAAAAACCTGTCGAGTTTGTAACAACGATATAAAGTGTAGAACCAATGCCAAAAGTATTACCATATTCCCCAAACACCCTAAAAGCCACCCTAGGAATGCTAAAAACGGTGAAGGCATTTTTAGGGTTTGTAGTGCAGGGTTAAGGTTCACTTTTAAAAAACACAAAGGATTCACATTGTTTTATATGAAATGTTCGTATTTCTTAAACATAAGATTCACTTTTTTAAAACGAATTATTCACTTTCAATAAATGAAAGGTTCATACTGCTCTCGCATAAGTTTGTGGTAGGATTAACTTTTACTCAGGGGCGTATTCAAGGGGGTACACGTGGGGTCACGTGACCCCACGTTTTTCAAATAATTTAGAGATTCTTATATGTATAATAATTAGAGTTTATATGTATATAGTATAGTGAACCCATATGTTATACAGTTGTTGGTGGTGTAGTGGTAAGGGGTAAAAGCATTGAGTAAATTATTCTGGGTTCAAATCCAACTATGAGCAAATATGTTAAAAACAATTTCTTCAAACAATAGTGACCCCACATAATTTATATTCTGGCTCTGCCCCTGATTTTACTAGTATTAGACAAAATATTCACTTTTCTTATTACTCTGATTCATATTGTAACAACTTGTGATTCACTTTTTAACAACCTTTGATTCACTTTTATAAAATCTCTAATTCACACTAGTCAAACAATCAGAATCGCTTTAGTTAAACAATCTCTGTTTATGAGATTCACTTTTTTTAAACCTCTTATTCACTTTTAAGCAACTTTCTGATTCACTTTTTAACAACCTTTGATTCACTTTTTAACAACCTTTGATTCACCTTTCTTAAACTTAAGATTCACAATGAATCTTAAAACATAGAGGTGATCATTTGGATAATTCGGTTAACCGAAATCCAAATTGTAGAAAATAAATTGGATTTCGATTATTTCGGTTAAAAACCGAAATATCCAAATAAAGACCAAAACCGAATTAACCATTATCCAAATTATCCGAAATCCAATTTTTTTTAAGTGAAAATCCGAAATCCAAAATTTAGCTACTATGGATTTCAACTTACCAATATTTAGGGTTTGTGTTTGACTATTTATCCATAAAGACTACAATTAGAAAATAGAATATTCTTTTGTAAAGAAAATTTGGATAATTCGATTAACCAAATTAGACAAAGTCAAAACCAAATCCAAACCAAATTATAATTAAGATAATTCGGTTAACTGAAATTTTCAATTCGGTTAAAAATCCAAAAAACAAAATCGGTTAATTCAGTTTTTGGATAAATCCAAAATATCCAAACTGAATGCTCACCCCTATTAAAGCATATGTACATATAAAAAATAAAAAATAAAAAATTTATCAAAACATATTCATGTTGGGTCTTATTTTGAAGAGCTTGAATTATAATGAACAATGGATAAAATTAATATTATTTGGACTTATATATAAAAAAATATAACATTTTAAAATTTTACAAAAGTATAAAATACAAAAAGACAAAATAGATGGTAAATGACCAAAATAATCATGTCACCTTACAACATGGCATAATCGCCAGCTCCAAATTCACATAAAAAAATATTAGGTGGGCGCTGACTTCATGGATAAAAAAAGAGAGGGGGACGCAGAATCAAGAAAAAAATACTATATAAAAAGAAGAGAACCCTAAGTCGAAAAGGGGTACTGTTCTATTGAGATAATCGTGACACCGCACCCTCCGATCCTGATTACTATCATACATCACCACCACTGCCATCAAACTGCTGCTCCATGATTAATTATCCATCCATACTCTAATCATCATCGAGCATCCACCCTCAGGAGATAGCAGTTCATCGTTACTCCTTCCGTCTCCTTCCTGGATCGATTCCCCACAGCACATCCGACCACCAGTTTGATGGATTTCGGTTATTTCGGATAAAAACCGAATTATCCAAATTAAGACCAAAATCGAATTAACCATTATTCAAATTATCCGAAATCTAAATTTTTTCAAAAGTGAAATCCGAAATCCAAACTGAAATCCAAATTTTAGCTAGTTTAGAATTCAACTTACCAAAATTTAGGGTTTATGCTAGAATTAGAAAATAGGATATTCTTTTGTAAAGAAAATTTAGATAATTCGGTTAACCAAATTAGACAAAGTCAAAACCATATCCAAATCAAATTATAATTAGGATAATTCGGTTAACCGAAATTTTCAATTCGGTTAGAAAATTCGGTTAAAAATCCAAAAAATAAAATCGGTTAATTCAGTTTTTGGATAAATCCAAAATATCCAAACTGAATGCTCACCCCTACATTCCTCCACCAGAGGCGCGGAGCAGCATAGCCACGCAGCGTATCAAGAGCGCAAGTAAGAGGGCAGAATCGCTCAACAATTTAAGACAAACAGTAAAATCGGAGTGACATTCTTAAACAAGATTTTCTTTTTTTCTTTAATTTTTGTAACGAGTCATTTAATAATTATTTTATTTGTTGTTTATGTTTTTAGAGTCATTAATGAGTAGTTTAGTCTTCCCAATTTTCTGAGTGATTTTTGTAGTGCTTTAATCAAAATACGGTGCTGAGATTAAGTTCCAGATATAGGAAGTTAAACCGGATTAACGACTAAAAGCATTGTTTGCCTATAGGTTAATCCGTCTCCAATAAGATCTAAACCTTACTCAGCAACTAACCCTTTATTCGGTTATTTGTTTAGCTCAGGTTTTTCGTTAAATCTCGGGATTTAATTATACTCTATAGTTGTAAGAGTATAATATTTAGTAGCGTAATAATATTTATTATTTAGAGATTTAATTCCTAATAACCCATGTTATTTATCAAGGTTGTTTTGATTTGTGTCTTCACATACACACGTATACATACTGATATATATATAGTTCATTACTATATTTTGTTTGACAAGATTATTTTTACTTTGTATATCTATGTACCCACATATATATGTATCGATGTATATATGTATATATATACTCCCTCCGTCCTAAATTGACCGTCCTGTTTACTACTCCCTCCGTCCTGAATTGACCGTCCTGTTTACTATTTGGACATGTCGTTTGACTTCAACTTTTAACATATAAGATAAATTAATTTTGAAAATTTAAGTTTTGCATATGATTCCTTACATGAAAACTATATGTTACAAAATTTAGTTTTATAAAATTATTTTATCTTATATGCTTAATATTGAAGTGGAAAAACGTGCCATAAAGCAAACAGGACGGTCAATTCAGGACGGAGGGAGTATTTGGACATGTCATTTGACTTCAATTTTTAACATATAAGATAATTTAATTTTGAAAATTTAAGTTTTCCATATAATTCTTTACATGATAAACTATATAATACAAAATTTAGTTTTATAAAATTATTTTATCTTATATGCTTAATATTGAAGTGGAAAAACGTGCCATAAAGCAAACAGGATGGTCAATTCAGGACGGAGGGAGTATATCTATATAGTATAGTTTATTGCAATACTTTATTTGACCAAGATATATTCCAACCTTGTATATTTATATACACAGATACGTGCGTATCGTTATATATATTAATATATATTTATATATCTATATAGTATAGTTTATTACTATACTTTGTTTGATCATGTTATACTTCAACTTTTAATTACATACTATTTTATGTACTGGTCAACTTGACTACTTGGTCAATTTATGTTGGTTTGGTCAATCTAGTGTGACTTGGTCAATATTTCAAGTCATGTTTCATTATATTCAATATTTATTTATCAACCCACACTACATCATATTATAACACTTATAATTATACTTCCAACCCATAATTCTTTCCACATTAATCTTATATGATTAATCAATCATATTACATTTTCCACCTTATATTATAAATTCATATCATGTGTATTATAAGGTTTTTCCTCCTTGAATTAATTCATTATTTCATGTGAAGTATACATTTATTTATTTGTGTCCTTTATTCACAAACCTCTATTTAAGAATTTTTCTTGATATTGTACAATGTATTTTATACATTATCATGTTCCTTATATCATAAGGTTTCTAACCATATATTATACTTCCCAAATTTCCAATTTAAACTCATTATTTTACGTGATTTTTTATAAGGTATACTTATACCACATTAACCCTTTATTATACTATCTTATACTTTAATATAATGTAACATTATATCATTTTGAACTTTATAGTATATCAGCCCATAGTTTCGAAAATTTCAAACCAACCCATGACACTTACAGAAATTTTAATTTCTTCCCATTCATTTTTGATTATTTACAAAATAACCCAAACATTATTCTTGTTACATCTACCCTTATTTAATTTAAACTAAGATTCTCAAACATTATAATACACACACACACATGATAAGTGTGAAATATGCATAGTTTTAGTGTTATTATTTTCCTAACTTTCATACACATGATGATATTCCACATTATCTAACATTTTTCTTTTGTTTTCTTGTTCAATAAGAATTGATACCTTTTTGTGTGTCAAATGCAGAGAAAAGCCAAGGAAACAGTAAATCATTTCACAGGGGAATGATGCAACAAACCAGGGATTTAATCGGAGTCAGAATGAGGATTTTAGAGAGTTTTGAAAGGTGTGTCCGAACTTGAAGCTCGTACACAAGTCGAGAAACAAAGAAACGCGAAAAATTGATCTGTCCAAACTTCTAAGCTCGGACAGAAGTTCAGACAGACCAGAACCGACAGTCCTGGGGCGCGCTCGTGGCTAAAAAAATAATTAACAGATTATAATCCACCGCCCTATACTCACCTTTCCAATCGTCCTCACCTTGCCAGTTTCCCACGATTAATCATTTTCTTCTTTCCAATCAATCCCCTTAATCACTCTCATAATCCAACATAATTAATTCTTTCCCCTCATGCTCCACGTTCTCACCCACAAATCCAAACCATATTAAACTCATTCCCCCATGCTCCACGTACTGCCTAGAAGTTCTATTTATAGAACTTGATATCTTCATTCCCAGGACACTACTACTCACCACCGAACACCACTACGTACTGCTCTCCATCGACAACCACACCACCATCACACAGCCCTCTCCATCGGCACCGCTCACCACACCAACATATCCCTCGTCATCCATCTGAAACCACTCCACCACATCAACATTACATTCATAAACCACAACACCATCATCCATATATCACCTTCATCCATTACATCTCATATATTTTCATCTCATCCATTTCCATCAATTAGCAGTACGTACACCCCCGTACTGCTCCCGACACACACCTATACCCTCAACATTCCACTACCTCATATCACATCTACATCTCGTTATTATCCAACCATTAAACCGACATATTATAAGTCTAAACAGCAGAGCAGATTCACGACGTCAAATAAGATAACTTCTTATCGTATTTATTCTGTCTGTTTAATTATTATGTCGGGTTAAGGGATTTACTCTAGGAGATGGTTTATTTCAGTTTGTTGTAATTGTGCACAATATTTCTAATGATTTAAATTTCAGATTGTTACAATTAATACCCTTTTAATATTATCTTTCTAAATTTGTTTAAATCTGATCAGTGATAAACAAATCGGTTAAATTAATTCGTATATTTGTGGAAAACTTGTTTTAACCGGACAAGTTAACACTTCATCTGCATAAATATTAAATCTCATACTTATTCTGTTTACATGTGTTTTTGCTAGTCTAAAAAAAGTCATAGTATGTTCTGGTAAACGAATTCGTCAGAGTTATTATTTTTGCCAATCTATAGACCAGAAGAAATAGCATAATTAGTCAAACTGCAATAACCGGAACCCAGAGTCTCGTTTCATATATCTTTTACACAAATCTTTATTTATCTGTATTGTATTAGTTTCATTTACAATTCAACTAAAACCCCCATCTTTCTGCTTTTGTGACAACATTTAGGAACTAGATAATTTCGCTTAAGTCCCACGGTCGATTACCCGGTTGCTCCACTCTTGCTATACTACCGCGACCGGGATTTGTTTGTAGCCGATAGACGTTTTGATCCAAGCTTTATTTATTATTTTTATAGGTCAAAATTCTTGTCTGCAAAATGACGCCGTTGCCGGGGACTTGACTTTGTCTAGTCCCTAAGCCCCGGATAATTCACTTGTTATTTTAATATTATGTTTCTTTAACATTTTATTTTTTTTTCTGTTTATATTTTGTTTCTAATATTCTATTTGCTATTTTTGATTTTTGTTTCATAATTCAGTCTTTTTATTATTTGTCATTTTCTTTTGCTGTTTATATTATTACTATTGTTTCTGTTATTTAATTATTCCAGCAATTTACTTATCGTATTATTTACAGTTATTTAATATTCCAGTTAATTATTTTATTGTTATTTCAATTTCCAGCTATTTATTTTACTGTTATTTAAATGTCATTTAAATTCTGCCATTTAAATTCCATATTTATTATCGTCATTTCAATATCAGTAATTTATTTTATCCATTTTATTTCCAGTCATTTAAATTCCATTTAAATTCTGCCATTTAAATTCCAGTTATTTAAATTATTGTCATTTAAATTCAGTAATTAATTTTGTCATTTAAATTTTAAGTCATTTATTTTCTGTCATTTAAATTACAGTTCTCTTTTCCGTCTTTTAAATTTTCTGTCATTTAAATTTCGTTCCTTTATTTAATTATTATTTACATTTTAGTTATTTATTTATCGTCATTTAAATTCCAGTCATTTAAATTATTGTCATTTAATTTACTTGTCATTTAAATTATCAGTAATTTATTATCAGTAATTTATTTATCGCCTAAATTCCAGTCATTTAAATTCCTTTGTCATTTAAATTCCTGCAATTTAATTCTGTCGCTTTTCATTTTACAGATCCCATTTTCTTTACTGCATTTATTTCTATTTCTTCTAAGTCTATTTATTTTACCGTTGAGCTGTTTAAATTCCCATCTTTAGTACTTTTTATTTTTGTTTATTCTATCACTTTTATTTTTTGTGGTGAATGCCTATTACTAGATCGCATAGCCTTCCAGACGAAATTAATACAGGTATCTACACCCCAGAAATTGAAAGAACGTTTCTGCGCGCTTTAAGACAAAAACGATTTCAACAGAATACATCCGCCGCGGTAATAGAAACCAACCAGGAAGCAGCTATGGGTTCAGCAGCTACTGTCAGAAATATCAACAGACCGTCAATCCAAGGTCAACAACAGCCATTGTCCTTCCTCACCTCTCCCCAACCGAATACGATGAATGGCAAAAGTTGAAGCCATATCATCAAATCCGATGCGTGAAAGAGTTAGGCATGTTCGACGGCTCAAGTCCAGACGAAGCTCTACTACATGTCACCAAGTTTTTGCAGCACGCTAACAGCTTAACCGCAACCGACGCAGTACTCCAGTACGCAAGACTGTCCTTGTTCCTCAGCCTGACGGGAGGTGCAAACAAATGGTATCACAGTCTCACACCGAGCACCATCTATACCTGGGAGATATGGCGACTAAGTTCTACGACAAGTTCCTGCCCCCTAGCCGAACGTTGGAGATGATTGCAGAGATTTATAATTTTAAACAGCCGGGGTGGAGAACATCTGTGAAACTTGGGACCGATTTAAAGGACTACTGCTGACATGCCCCCACCATGGTCTGACAAAAGAACAATTATCTCAATTATTCTACAAAGGATTAGTGAACCAATGCAAAACTATGGTACTGTCTTCTTTAGGAGCTGACATTTTGAAAAAGCCAGGTGAACAATTTCTGAGTGGGATAGAATCCCTCTGTGAGGAAATCAGAGACTGGGCCACGGGCGGATCAAGAGGCGCATTCCAGGCTTATACCACGTAGGAGAGAGCGACAACAAATTTGAGCAGCTGATGAGAAGCCACGAGCAACTCATGGAGAGTAATGCCCAACAGGCGACGAAGATTGGCACCCTGCAGAAAGTTGTCGAGCAGATGGCCATGAATTCCTATCCCCAACAAGCAAAGTCGTTAGCTTCTTGATCGTCTACAACCCCCCCGGGTTACGCTCCTCTATCCTTATCCTCCTGATATAGTACACAATGTGGTGGACCGCATGATTATGAACAATGTCCTCAATTACAAGAATTAAAAGCAGAGAGGAAGCGAACTTTGTAGGCAATAATTCAGGGTATAGGCAACCTTGGCAGCGTAACGTGCACCCCAATCTTCGCTATTCAAATACTGACAATGTGCAAAACCCGCATACGCTCCAACCATCTCAGAATTTTAGACCCAGTCTAATTTTCAAGGAGGCCAAAGGCAGTTTCAGCAACCACCTTATGGCGATGTCGCTTCAAGCCGACCTACTCAACCTCCTTCAAACCTTGAATCTGAATTCTCCCAAATGCAAGAATGTTTAAGGCAATGATGAGTAAGACCCGAGACACGCAAGAAGAAGTCGCGGCCCTTCACAAAGATCAAAAAGCCTTGCAATCTCAAATTCAACAACTCTCACCCAACAAAGACCTCCTGGTCAACTCCCTTCTCAAACTCACCCCAACCCAAGAGAGCACGCAAATTCAATCTGTATAGGAACGACACCTCCCAAACTACCAATGTGAGTGGAATCTCTCTAAGGAGTGGACGAGAGCTTACTACCAAAAAGGTAAGGATAGCCAAGAGGAGGCCAGCATCAACATGGAGAACACAACTGATCCAACCTCATCTTCCCCAGAAATCCAAATTCCTATCTCATCTACCCCTTCTCCATCTCGAATAACTATCGACATCCCATCCATCTCCTAAACATGTTGAACTCCCATTTCCCAAAGATGAAGAAGAAGCATCTAGATGAGCAGTTTGCCAAATTCTTAAGCATCTTCAAGAAACTGACTCTAGATATCCCTCTAATCGACGCTTTGCAAGAGATGCCCAACTACGCCAAATTCTTGAAGGATCTCTTAACAAAGAAAAAGAAGAAAAGTGGAAAAGAAACAGTTCACCTCACGGAGGATGCTCTGCTGCCCTTCTCCGAGCACTCCCTCCCAAACAAACGGATCCGGGAAATCCCATTATCCCGTGTTTTATCGGTGGAGTAGACTGTGGAAGCGGTTTGTGCGACTTGGGGGCCAGTATAAATATCATGCCTTACGCCACCTTCTTAAAAGTAAAAGGAGGGGAGATGCAGCCGGTCCCGTTCAAACTACAGCTAGCCGATAGACCGGAGATCAAGCCAATGGGAATAGTCCGCGATCTGGTGGTCAGAGTAGATCACTTTATCTTTCCAGCCGACTTCGTCATTTTAGAGATGGATGACGATGTCGAGGTCCCCCTAATTTTGGGACGACCATTTCTGAGTACTGCTAAAGCCGTCATTGATGTCCACGACGGGAAAATCACCTTGAGGTACGAGGACGAAAAAATCGAGTTTGATATGAAGAAAATGATGAAGAAGACCTCCAGTTTTACTCATCCGGCAAAAATAGTGGACTTAATAGATGATGATGAGGAGGAATGTGAGTTCTTTACAGACGAAGACATATATTACCTATCCTCCTTTCCAAGTGTGAAACCGAACCGCTGGAGCAAGTATTGGTCACTTCCCTGGAAGAAAAAGTAAAGGATCCGGAAGTTAACGCCATGTTGGCGTATGTGGAGAAAGGAAGAGCAGGTTACCAAGCCTACCGCCCTCCAATTGAAAGACTTGACAGAGAGCCACAAAAATCCATTCCCTCAGTGGAGCAGCCACCAGAACTCGAGCTTAAGGAACTTCCTTCTAACCTTAAGTACGCCTTTTAGCTGAAAATAACCAATTGCCCGTCATTATTTCCTCTCTCTGAATTGGGCAAGAAAATAGGCTACTTGCGGTGTTGAAGAAACATAAAACACGATCGGGTGGACTCTCGCTGATATCAAAGGAATTAACCCCTCCTACTGCACGCATCACATATACATGGAGGACATTACAAACTGTCAGCAACCCCAACGTCGGCTTAACCCAAACTTGAAAGAGTGGTGAAGAAAGAAATTTGAAGCTCTTGCAGATATCATATACCCCATCTCTGATCCATGGGTAAGCCCTGTACAAGTTGTCCCTAAGAAGGGGCATCGAGGCTGTTGTGAATGATAAGGGAGAGGCTGTCCCTCAAAGAAAATCACTGGTTGGCGCATGTGTATCGACTATAGGCGCTTAAACTTGGCAACCAGGAAAGATCACTTCCTCCCTTTATTGATCAGATGTTAGAGAGACTAGCAGGGCAGGAATACTATTGCTTTTGGATGGGTTCTCAGGGTACTTCCAGATACCAATCCACCGGAGGACCAGGACAAGACCACTTTCACTTGTCCATATGGCACCTTTGCATACCGACGAATGCCCTTCGGACTATGTAATGCCCCTGCTACCTTCCAGCGATGCATGCAAGCTATCTTTGCTGATTTCATCGAACAAAGCATAGAGGTATTTATGGACGACTTCTCTGTCTATGGCTCTGGTTTTGATAAATGCTTAGCACAACTTGATTTGATCCTAGGCCGGTGTGAGGATACAAATCTCGTTTTAAACTGGGAAAAATGTCACTTCATGGTCAAGGACGGGATTGTCCTTGGACATAAAGTGTCGGCTGAAGGAATTGAGGTTGATAAGGCCAAGGTGGAGGTCATAGAAAAATTACCGGCACCAACCTCTGTTAAAGATATTCGAGCTTTCCTCGGGCATGCAGGATTCTATCGACGGTTCATACAAGACTTTTCAAAAATCACCAAACCGTTGACCGATCTGCTACTGAAAGATGCCCCTTTTCATTTTGATGATAGTTGTTTATCTGCTTTCAATACAATAAAACAAAAATTGGTATCTGCACCTGTTGTCATATCACCCGACTGGTCTCTCCCGTTTGAGATCATGTGCGATGCCAGTGACTATGCAGTGGGGGCAGCGTTATGCCAGAAAAAAGAGAAGATTTTGAGAGTCATTGCTTACGCCAGCAAGACATTAAACGCTGCCCAAAAGAACTATACTACCACTGAAAAAGAGCTTCTGGCTATAGTATTCTCCCTTGATAAGTTCGGTCGTACTTGTGGGGAAGCAAAGTAATAGTGCACACCGACCACTCTACTCTCAAATACCTATTTGCAAAACAAGAAGCCAAGCCTCGCTTGTTGCGCTGGATTCTATTACTACAGGAGTTTGACATAGAGGTCAAAGACACGAGTGAAAATTAAATGTTGTTGCTGACCATCTCTCCCGGTTGGTAGTTCCAACATAGTGTGCCTATCAACGAATTCCCCGATGAGATGCCTTTTCCATCACCAAGGTACAAGAGCCATGGTATGCGGACCTGCCAACTATCTCGTCTCTGGAACAATACCACACGATCTATCTTACTCCCAGAAGAAGAAATTCCTCTCTGATGCAAAACATTATTTCTGGGAAGATCCATATGTTCCGAGTCTGTGCGGATGGGTTAATTCGCCGTGTCTCCCTGAAGATGAAGTTCACGTCATAAATTTCTGTCATTCACGGGAGCCGGTGGCCATCATGGACCCACAAGGACCGCTGCCAAGATCCTAGCATCAGGATTTACTGGCCGACTCTTCACAAGGATGTTATCAATTCTGCACCCGATGTGATAATTGTCAGAGAATGGGTAACACATCTAGGAGACATGAAATGCCACAACAGGGAATAGAAGTAGAACTCTTTGATTGGGGCATTGATTTTATGGGGCCCTTTCCTTCCTCGCAGGGCCACCAATATGTTTTAGTGGCAGTGGATTACGTGTCAAAATGGGTAGAAGCTATACCCTGTCATCATGCAGATTCAAAGACCGTAACCAAATTCCTTAAAAAGCACATCTTCACCCTTTGGTTGCCTAGAATCATTATCAGCGACGGAGGATCCCACTTCTGCAACCGTTCATTTGAAGCGCTAATGGGTAAATACGGGGTGCGTCACAAGGTAGCACTACCTTATCACCCCAGACAAACGGCCAAGAAGAAGTTTCCAATCGTGAGTTAAAATGGATTCTCCAGAAAACGTTAACTCCTCACGGAAAGATTGGGCATTAAAATTAGATGATGCGCTATGGGCTTACCGCACCGCATTCAAGACTCCCATCGGGATGTCTCCTTTTAAGCTCGTCTATGGAAAATCATGCCACTTGCCTGTCGAACTCGAACATAAGGCATATTGGGCGCTCAAGGCCCTGAACTTTGATATAGAAGCCGCAGGGGAACAGCGTAAGTTTCAACTTTCTGAACTCGAGGAGCTAAGGGATCAAGCATACCACAGTGCGAAAAAATACAAGGAGCGCACCAAGAAACACCATGATCAAATGATCCAAAACGCGAATTTCAGGATGGTGACTGGGTGCTACTTTATAACTCCCGATTGAAAATATTTCCAGGAAAGCTCAAATCTCACTGGGTCGGACCATTCCAAGTAGTTGGGACCACTCCTTTTGGTGTTTATGAACTCCGGAACAAGAAAGGAGAATGTTTCAAAGTCAATGGGTCCCGCCTAAAAAGGTATGCCGGTATTCCTGCTGATAATAGTGCTTTGTAGAAATTTCATTTGGCAGGAACACGAAGATAACCTCGAAGCCCCAAGACCAAAGGAACAAAAGACGACACTCCCATGGCGGGAACGTCATAAGTTCAAGAAAATGAGTAAACTGACTAACGCCAGTGGGGCAGATCCCGTACCCTCACTATAAAATCGGTTAGATTCGTCTAGTAAAGACGTTAAAGAAGAGCAGCTGGCTGGGAGGCAACCCAGTGTTTTCGGTACCTTAATTTGCTTTATTTTGTTGTTTTAGCTTTGTTCTAAGTTCATGATTTTTCTGCATTACTTTTGGCTGCAAAAAGAACAATTTGGAGCATATTTTGGGCACGTCCGAACTTCAGTCCGAACGTCGAAGTTCGGACAGGTGCAAAATATGCCCTAAACCGCATGTCCGAGCTTCAATGTTCATAACACCCCAAACCCACACGCGAAGCAGCGACATACTAAAATCGCCAAAAACTTCAATCTGCCATAACTACTTCAATTCTCAGCCAAATTTTACAATCTTGCTATCAAAATCATCGTCTTTGAATTCTCCACCTTCCTAGGACCTGCATTCAACAAAAAAATAACTGGAATCGATCCGATTTTGAGCCGCCGAGTTCGAACCCTAGGTGGCGATTTTGGGTTGTTTTTGGGTTCTACTTTGCTGTTTCAATTGTTCTACCAGTTTAGTCTGTTCAAGCAAGGTACTAACTTGACCTTAATACCTAATTGGCGTTGTTTATTGCTGATATCAAGATTTGGAGTGTTTTAGGTCGAATTTCACAAGCTCTATGTCAATTTTTATGGAATAAAATTGCATGAATGGGATTAATCTTGTGCTAGGCTGTAACATTGGTGTTGAGACTTACTTATACTACAATTTAAGGATATAAATTTTCATTTTTGAGGTTGTGGTTGGATTCCCGCTTGTATGATTGACCGAGGCTTGGTTGATATTGCTCGAACACCTTGTTACGGAAATTTGTTTAGTTCAATTAAGTCTCTTCTGGTCATTGCCTGTTGAAACTGAATACACTGACAATGAAAGATTGACTGAATCATGTTGTAGGGAATGATGCATTTTTAGGGGAAAATCTGTCGGATTTTGGACAGAATGTACATTTGTATTGAGCTATTATATCCTTGCCATCTGTTTGTATTAACTGCTTCTCTTTGAGCAGATGTTGCGCAAGCTAACCTGCAGGTCTAAGAAATGTGGGAGGGCTGGTGCCAGCTCCAGCCGCCAATGCCCAGATATCTTCAGAAATGAGGAAGCACGAGCGTGGTTTGAAAAGGGAGCTGACATGATCGCTGAGCGCCGGGTCATACCTGAACTTCAGCGTCCGCTCGGGTTGCAGGAGCTCCTTGACCAATACGGTTGGGGAAAGATCTTGGACATGGGGGGCCCTACTCCGAGCGGTTAGTCCGGATGTTTTATGCAAACGCTTTCTGCCAGGACGGACAAGTTCACTCCAGTGTTGAGTTTCAACGTCATGATCTCACTGTGGACATTGCCCGTTATCTTGGGCTACCTTACCCCGCTCCCCCTCCACCAGAACCTCAGTGCTACCGACTTTCAAGCTGCTGCCATCGACCACTATCTCCCAGCCATGGTCCACGGTCCGCGTCGACGCAGAGGTGATGACCCTTCGAAGCAGGTCATCCCTGCTGATATGCTTCAGGACCCACGGGAGCGTGTCCTATTTGCACTACTGGTTGCCAATGTTCTCCCGAGGCAGAGCTCTAATCTGAGTCACACTGACTGCTTCCTCCTCCAAGCTGTACTAAATCCACATTTTACTGGGGCAGCTGAGATCACTTATCTACCGAGGGTCATCTCCCTGCACCTTCACCACATTGTAGAGCACAAGGACAGGCATAAGCTTGGCTTCCCTGTCATGATATGTCATTTACTTCAGCAACAGATTTCTATCACATCCGAGGGGTTTCATCCTGAGAGGTCCCCCATCGACGTCGGGGCATTAAAGAAGATGTGGTTTGAGTCGATGGGGTGACGTGGAGGAAGAAGACTGCACCCCGACCGCAGAAGCGCCAGAGAGAAGCCGCGAGGGTCCGTCAGAGCCCGCTCCCCCACCTACTGATCACGCTGAGGATGCTTATGCAGCACAGCCCGCCCCTGCGAGTGATACGGTCACGCGTTACGAGTTTGAGCAGCTGGAGTCCCGCTTTGAGGCCATGGAGCGTCGCTATCAGGCAGAGATGGGGACTCTTCAGGAGTACTCGTCGCTCCCAGGAGGATTATGCAGCTCTACTAGCCTAGTTCCAGCAGTGGCAGGCATTCTATCCGCCTCCGCAGTGATGGCTGACATTATTTTCTTCATTTCGTTGTCATGACTGGACTTGTTCTTATTTCAGCTTTGCTTTTCTTTCTTTTCTTTCCTAGTTATGTTTTGCACTTGGAATTCTGGTACTAATCTTTTCTAATGCAATGCTTCATGCATATCTATCTGTTTTTGTTGTTTGATTGCAAGTTTGTTGTTATTGTGATGATTCCATGGCTGGACACTCGCTTCCAACTAAGTGTGAGGAAACATTCGACCCATGGCAAGGAAATAAGTGTGAGGAAGAACTCCTTTCTCAATCAAAATCAGGGGAGTTTTTAGTTTCTTCTTTTTCGTTGTGTTCAGTCCGTGCTTTAATGCGTTAAATCTCTGTCAAACCTCCTTGGTTCTATTTTGTGCACAATGAGGACATTGTTCCGGATAAGTGTGAGGAAGGGGACCCCTTTTAAAAGTTCTTTTAAAATGTGCCAATCATTTTATATACCACACTGTTCCGTAATTGCTTCTTGATTGTTCTTATGCTATATGGGGGTAAGTTCCTTGTAGTGTTTTTAGGTATCGAATTCTTGGGGAGGTTTCTTTTTTATTAATCCTGGTGATGACTTTAGAAGTTGTTTTGCTCAGAGCTGTGTGTTTTCGTGGTTTTATTATCGCTGAATGTCATTAAAACTCTGTGGACAAGCTAATTATGGAGCCAGAACTGGTTTTACTTGGCGCCATGGGAATGATGTGAAAGTATGGAATGCAAGGATAAGGCAAGGTACTCCTCTGATCTAATAAATATTCTGAACCAAAACAGGCCTCTTATATCTGGTTATTAAGTCCGTGGGGTGCTTTATCACCCATTTACCTAAGATCATATGATCTAGGATAAAAGATCCAACACCGCTACAAGGATGGAGAGAAAAGTCTGGGGGATGGATTAATTTTGCTAACAATTGAATAATCTATGCAAACTCCTTAAAGATATCATGAGTGCGTGGTGTTGAAAGGTACTGCGGAATATGGCAATACTTCACACCCCTTGTCATCCATGGGTGAAATACCCCAAACTTAAATATAGTGATTAAGATAATTCTAATCCTTATTTAATAGCCTAGTAATGCTTAAGTAATATTGGTAAGGAAAAATAAATCCAAAAGAAATAAAGAAACGCTTATAAAGCGAAAAATGCTAAATAAGTGTTAAATAACCATAAGAGGTGCGAGACCTCGGTTAGCGTATTATATGGATTCTAAAGGTTTAATAAGACCTAAATAATATATGGGAACGATTCCCGAAGAAAATGGATCCAAGAAATGTATTAAAACGCTAAAAGAGCTTTAGCGCAGTCTTTCGAGGAAACCCGGAAACGTGACTTTAAGTGGTCAAACAGACCCGTAAAAATTACGAATCATTAAATAATAATTATTAAGCATGTATGAGGGCTTAATAGCCAATAAAATAATTAGGCGAGAGAATTCCGGAAAACGGGTTCCGGTTAGTAGAAACTGTAACAACCGGGAAGTAGTGGGGTGACATTGTAATAAAAGAAAACTTGTGTGTCCACTTTGGTAAATAAAAAGCAAAATTTGAGTGAGTGTGTGTGTGATCGGTAGCCCCCTTTCCCTCACACTCTCTTTACTTCTCTAATATGCTAAAGGACAACAATAAAGTAAAAGCAAATAAAACACTCTCTCACCTCACTCTCTCATTCCCTCATCTCTCTCTTCTTCCTTATCCCCTTCGATTCTCTCTCTTCTCCCTCCTATGCTGGGCGATTTTTGAAGCTCCAAGAAGCTCCAATGGCTTCTCCACTTTGACTCCATGCTCCACCTCCAGTGAGCCCCAAATGCAAAATAAATACTATTCTTGCTCCCCTCCTCATCCTCTACACTTCCCTCTTTTTAAAATTCCAAAATGATGAAGTTCATTTTCGTGGGTATACCCCATTGGTGAAGAAAATAGCATCAATGTGTAGCTTGGGGTTCCCTCTCTCCATCAAGGTAAAAATCTACATGAAAAACTCATGTTTCCTCCATTTTGTTTCATAACCGATTTTTACCTCCTTGTAATACTCCATTTTCTCTCTCTCTTTTGAGCATAAATTTCACCTTGCAACGGTGGTGGATTCTCCTTCTTGAACCAAGGGCTAAAGCCCCTCCTAAAATACTCCAAAGGTAAACCCTAGAATTTTTATTCTAAACACTCCAATGAATTAGTGTCGATTTAAGGGTTAGCATTTTAATTGCACTTATTCTGTGTACATTGGGTGGTGGGAATGGAGTTTGGCAACTCCATTCCCCATGTAGCCGATTTTGAGGCAAGAAAGGAAGAAGGAGGAAAAATGTGAAAGGAAGAAGGAAATATAAGCTCAAGGTAAGAGCTCTTTCCTAATGTTAAATTCTATTGCATTAGAGTAATGGGAATGGGTAAAATATTTAAAGAACCCAAAACCTTGTATTAGTATTGAGAATTGTGAAGTTTGAGTATTTAAGAGCAAGTATGTGGATTGTAGGCCTTAGAGCCAAATAATTGTATATGAGTATTGTATTGTGGATTGAGGAAATATTGGTGTATTGGGATTTTGTATGTGTGCTAGTAGAACCCTTGTATGGGTATGGCTAGAATAGGCATGAACTTGGTGAGAAGGTGTATGTGTGGTTAAGTAAGAAAAGTAGCTGAGCTATGGCAAAATTTTGGTAGGAATATGTACAATTATGGATGACTTGGTGAATGGGAGAACCAAGGGTGTATGGAAGTTAGTGGAGATATTTAGTAACTGTGGATTGGTACTTGTAGTATGAGGATGTGAAAGTGTAAAATCTGTAGCAAGAAGTAGTATGATGCATTGGAGGAACTAGGAGAAACTAGGTATGCTTGGAGAGCCTAAAGTGTGAAGCAAACCACCTTGTAACAGATTTTGAAAGGAGCTAGATAATGGGAAGGATTGAGTGGAAGGTAACGTAATGAGGATATTAGTAGTGATATTGGTAGTAAGTATTGAATGTAGAAGTTTGATTGAAAATCTGTAGCATAAGAAGGAAACAAAAATCTGTAGCATAAGTAGAATGAAGAACTGATGCAAACGTTGGGAAGAAGTGATGAAGGATTGTGTAAGTTGAGTAGAAATTGAGTAGTAGGTTTGGAGGATGAATTAAGGTGATTTAGAGCATCTAAATGAGTGGCAAACATGTAGGAAGCATGTGGAAATGAGTAGGAAAAGATTGGGTGTGAATTGAGTAGAGTTTGGGATTCAAATAAGTAATTAAAATGGGTACTGGGCTGGACCGACCCTAGGACCGATCCTAGCAGGGTCGGTCGACCCGAAAACCTGCAATCTCGGAAGTTTCTACATCCGACCGACCCAGGGGACCGACCCTGCCTGGGTCGGTCGAGTAGAAACTTGTAGTCGGAAATGCGTCTGCATCCGACCGACCCAGGGGACCGACCCTGCCTGGGTCGGTCTAGTGGAAATTTATAGTAGGATTTTTTTTTCTGTAACCGGCCGACCCAATGGACCGACCCTGGCTGGGTCGGCCGGACTGGAATTTTCAGTAATCAAAGTCTCTGCAGCCGACCGACCCATGGGTCCGACCCTGTAACACCCCAACCGTTAATCTCGTCATTACCTCTGAAACTGTTACTAATTACTCCTACTTACGCAGCGGAACTCTAATTACAACGAGGGGTGAAACAACGCCGTTAGCCACCCATGTGGCTAACCAGGCCTTTCTTACATACCGTAACGGTCTGATGAACTGGAACAACCGAGTACTTCATACAAATACAATGCTCAATTCACATCTCAACTATACCGAGTCTACAATATACGGATGCCGATAACATACTCGGACTTACACCTCATTTAAATGCATAAGTATTTACGATTCAACTACCCACGCTTCATAACTGTCCCCGTCCTACTCTCTCGAACGGTGGTCAGCTTCAAGTACCTGCACACTAAAAACGTTCCCCCTAGGGGGTCAGCTTTCGCTGCGCATGAAATTCGCATATACCGCGTGCTAACCGCGGTACGCCGACTACTTCGGGTCGGATATACATGGAGTTCATTTTAAACAAACAACATGCATCATGGCAATACAATATATATGTATATCACACAAGGAATCTACATCCAATCACGGAACACGATTCCTAACTAACATAACAATGTTGTTAGTGGTAACTGGTTACTCTTAGGCTTTGAGGGTTATTCCTCACTATGCCTTGTTTACTTATTCAATACCTCACCCTCTCTCTCGGGTTACTTATTCTTATACTACCCGTTCTCTCGGGTTACTCATTCGTATACACACCCATTCTCTTGGGCTATTCATTCTTATACTTACCCGTTCTCTCGGGTTACTCATACATATACTCACCCCTTTCTCTCGGGTTATTTATACTCGTTATCTCACCCGCACTCTCGGGTTATTCATACTCAAGCTCTTGTAGATTCTCGAGACACTACAGGTCTCCTACGTCACGCTTGTTACTCTTATACATACTTAAGCCAAAACTCATGGCTCTCTAGCATAGTCTTACTTCCCCGGTTTCGACCCTACTCTGGGTCTAGCATGGTGGGAAGGTTCAACTAGCTCACGGAACTCTCTCTTAGTTCCTATCTCTTTTACTTAGGTCCGACTACTCTCGGACTACTCTTGTTCCCATACACTCCTCTCTCGGAGTTATAGTAATATCATGTACATTAGTCTAGAAGCATCATTCTCGATGTTTCTAATGACTTTGGGAACTTTACTTAAATTCGGGTAATCTTAGGTTTAAGTGTTACCCTCACAATCATATGCTTGTATATTCGGATATTTTCTTATACCGGGTAAAATCCTCATATAAGAGGTCGACCGTATCTCAAGGGAGTCACATAGTCCCTTAGGTCTCTTTTACCTTTCTTATATGTTTACATTATTGGACTAACTTCAATCCTCTCGATGGAGGTCATTTATCTCTCCACTCATATTTATTTCGTGGATTGTTTCAATAAGGTTCTCTAACCGTTATCGGGTATATACTCAACCCGTACATCTCCTCGCATTTTAGGGAGTTCATATGTTTGTGTTATCGTTATACTTTAATCGATAGCTTGTGTGTGTTTGCATAATACCATTGGTTATGTGACTACCCGTTCAACGGGTTTCTAGTCAATCAGTACTCACTAAGAGTCGGTCTATGCACTAAGTTAGACCACACCGGCATACAAGTATGTTAGCTCATTCAACATACAACAATGCATGCATAATCAAACAAGGATTATTTTCATGCTTTAATCTTGATTAAGCCGGCACACAAACACACAAATCAGAGTAACTCGGTTAGCATACGGGGCATGAGAAAATCATACCTTTCACCGGGGTTTTTACTTTTACCGTGTCATCTCACCAAGCTCGGGTCACGCACGGTTCTCTGATAATGTTTCAACATTATTATTAATACTAATATCATACGGAACATAATAAAATGTTACTCCCGCAGTTACCCCGTTATCCCGTTATCCCGGTTTCACCTTTGTTACTTTAAGCTCTCACTTCTCAAGTGCCTCTAACACTTTCTAACACTTCTTAGGGCCTTTACATGTCACCAAACAAGGCCTTAACATCTTATAACATCATTAACATTCAAACCCCCATCATTAGCAACCTTTAAAACACTCACGGGGCAATTCTGGGGGTGGTCCGGGACTTGGTCCTTACCCTAAGTCCCGGACCAATACTCGTCACAACTCTCGGGTGGAATTTCAACACTGGTCCGGGACTTGTCCTGGAGTATAGTCCCGGACCAAAGCTGGGGTGTGCTCTCGGCATAAAAACAGGGGGTGGTCCGGTCCTTGTCCATGGACTAGGTCCCGGACCCTGCTAAAACCTGCAACATACATTATTTTTCACCCCCATTTCAACCCTTAATCCACACTCAATCTTTCCCTAATCTTTCCACAAGATTTCTACATGTTTAATCACCATTAATCATGCTCTAAACCCCTTCAAATCATGGGTTAAACTCTTACTCAAATTCTTGCCCAAAATCACAATTTTGCATTCTCCTTTTGCACTAATGCACACTTGTGCATTTTTCTAACCTCTCTTGATACTTACATTATTGTTCTCTCTTCATTTAACCATTCCAAAACTTCCAAGATAATGCACACCTCATACCAAGTTCCATGACTCACTCTCAAAGCCTTAAATCTTCTTTGTTTTCTAGAAACTCCTAAGGCACTAAACCACTCTTTTGCTACAGATTTTTGCATCATTTTCCTCCCTTGAACAGCCTTCCTAAAGTGGTTAACTAACTCAAATAAGTCTCCATCCACACCTAGTTTCTCTAGGTCATTCCTCACACACAACAATGCTCAAACCACTCAAATTTCTACACAAATTTTGCCATAACTTGGCCACTTTTCTAACTTTGCCCAAAACTCATTTCTTCACATGAATCATCCTAAAACTAGCCAAACCACAAGGGTTCTATCAGCACTCAATATTTTCCTCATTAATCAAGCAAAACTCATTAAGCACCATAAAGCATAATTCATCATATATATAGCTCCCAAAACAAGCATTAACTCACAAAGGTTTTCTCACTTGCATTATTTCTATGCAAGCACCTTATCACCACAACTCAAGTGGGGTTCATTCATTTTATTAACCCTTCCCAAATCCTAATACATATAGGATACCACTAAGATAGGTTTCTTACCTTAAATTTTCTTAAGTTTCCTTTTATTTCTCTTCTCCTCTTCTCCCCTCTTCTTCCTTCAAAATCGGCCAAGGCAATTCATTTGCCCATTTCTCTAGCCACATTCAAATTGCAAAATAAGCACCAAGGAGCTCCCTTAGGCTCACCAAATAAACTAAAATTCACAAGGATGCTTAAAGCACCAAATTAGGTTTTACCTTTGGAATTTCTTGAATGGTTTTCAACTCTTGAATCTTAAGAGGGACTCCCACCACCATTAAAGCTTGGAGAATATCTCAAACAAGGAAGAAAAGCTAGTCATTACCAAAAGCCAAAATCGGCCAAGGTGAGAAAATGGAGAAACATGACTTTTTCATGGATATTTTTACCTTGCTAGAAAGGGGAAGCTTCAAGCTTCAAGATTATGTGTTTTTTCTCCTCAAATGGGCAACAACCATGAAAATGAAACTCAACCTTTTTGAGTTTTGAAAAGAGGGAAGTGTAGGGTTTGATGAGAGGAGTTCAAATATACAATTATTTTTCAATTCGGAGCAAGGATGAAGCTTGGGCAAGGAGAAGAAGGTGGAGAAGCCATGTGTGGAGCTTCCATGTCGCACAGCACACAGAGAGGGAGGAAAGAAATCGTGAAGAAGGGGAAAGAGAGAAAGAAGAAAAGAATGGGAGGAAAGAGAGAGAAATTATTTTATGCTTTTTGCTTTTACTTTTCTCTCTCCCTCCTTTTCTTTCTTTCTTACTTATTTACTAGCTTAGAGTGTGTGTGTGAGTGGGTGACTCACCAATAAAACCGGCCCCCACAATATTAGAGAGCTGGAGCGTTTTTCGTTTTCTGACAGAAAACGCTCGTTATTTTACCCGGTTTGGCACTATTCACTAACCGGGCCCGTTTTTCGGATTTTTCTCGTTTCTTTTTTTTTTTAATGGCTATTAAGCTTCCATTAATACTTAATTATAGTTATATAATCAACTATAATTTTTACGGGTCCATTTGACCACTTAAAGTCACGTTTTCGGGTTTTCTCGAAAAACGTGCTTTAAAACTCCGTTAGCGTTTTAATCCATTATTTGGATCCGTTTTCTTCGGGAATCATTCCCGTACACTTATTAGGCCTAACTAAGCCTTAGGAATCCATCTCGGACCCTCTCGAGATCATATATCTCATATACTCATTTAACGCGCATTTTAGCGTTTTTCGCTTTTCAAGCGTTTTCTCTTTTCTTTTGGTTTTATTTCTTTTACCAATACACTTTAGGCACCATTAGGCCTTTTATAATCATATTAGAGTAATTTAATCGCCATTTAGATCCGGGGTATTCAATCTACCCCCCTTAGGAACTTTGTCCTCAAAGTTGGTGAATCTAGGTGGTTACTCTCATGGCATTCAATGCCAAGGTTATAGTACATGTATAACCTTACAGACTCCACAAGTCTCTCATTTCATACTACACATACCACACACATATCACAGCATGTATAGCAATCAAAAATACTCTTTTTACTCTCTCCATGGAATCGGTCCGAAGACAAGAAGGCACTACAGTCCTCGAATCCATATTGAGTAATACTACTGATCCCTCAGGTACCGGTCACGTTGAACACTTACTCTTTCTGGTTCACGGCCGTTTCATGACAAATGGGCACTTACTCTCTCTGGCCCACGGTCCCTTCGGTTCTGATCAAAACATTACACATATACATATCCTCAGGCACTCTGGTTGACTCACTCAACACAGGAACATCTCAGGGTATCTCCCCGTCCCGCTGCCTTTGGAAAAATCACACACTGACACCGCCCCAACCGGTCACTTAGGACCGCCGCACGTACGGTGCAATGGTTTCAAAACTAATACACGCCCACCGTTCTACCGGTCATCAAGACTTAAGGCTCAGCCATCGGCGGGTGATAGCGGTTTCAAAACCAGTTTTCATTTCCATCTTCATACTTGAAGAAATTCTTTTTCAAAATCTGTTTGAAAATTCTTTTTAAAACATCACACAACTCCAAATCAATTTATGGTAGCTGTATCTTTCTTAGCGTGATTACTTGTGACCACTATAGGGAGCTTCAGGAATCATCTAACCCTGATGTGATCAGCATCAGTGTTGAACTATCCTTCCACCCCAATTTGTGTTCGGTTTCCCTTGATCGCTAGCAGATCAAGTTCCACCTCCCACGTCAGTTTCAAACAATCAGATAGTCAAACATTTTTGTTTTCTATCTTTTACTCTTTCTAGTCATATTCACGAAACAATTCGTTTCAATTAATCTCTAGTTCCTAGTACTTAGGTCATTTGTCATTCTCATTGCTTCACTACTTTACCTAGGTATTCCATACTTATGGCTTCTTTACTCAAATTGTTGCTCAATTTAAAACACATAACATACAACTCCAAAGGATGGAACTCACTCCATCTATCATTCTCAAATAAAATCACCTAGGGAACTCACTCCCTCTTAGGTTACACATCGGTTTCATGCCGATTCATACTCATCATAACTCATGTCTAATCTCACTAGACATATACTATAGGGATTCTCATTCCCCAGGAGTTCTCTACTCCTCTTTTCATATATTACATTCTCATTACTTGCATCTCTCATGCACATACTCATATTACACAATGAATGGGTACATGTTTATGTAACATAGTTCCAATCATCAAAACAATTTCTTTTGTGCTATGCACATAGTAGTTTACGCACCAATACGTAAAACATACTCTAAGCGGTTTCTCGCCCTACCCCCCTTAAAAGGGGTTACGCCCGCGTAACCAACCATATGTTATCACTGAACATTGGTTCATTAATTCGAGTATTATGAAGTGTTTTAACTTCAGTACGGTTAATTAACTCATAACCGGGTTCGGTTCTAGCCTCTAAGGCTTCAAGGGGTTTATGACATAGGTATACTTAACCCTGAATCACGGTCCACAAGCTTCTGCTGCGTGACCTGATAACTAGAGCTTAATTCGCTCTTTGGTATTCTCAATGTATTTCAATCGTCGCTTGGTATCTCTTACCGTATGCGAATTCGATGAGTTTTAGATTGTCTCTCCAGTTCTCTGGGAATCTACTTCGTATAACACTGTATACCTTTGTGATTATTCACTTATTTTTCCTGACTTGTTGTCGGTTGAGGTCAAGCTACTGCTTAGCATGTAGTGCTTCCTCGTTTAATAGTGGCTCATGGATTATGTTTGTTTCTTGGTTCTGTACCAGAGTTCTTCATTCATACTACTCTGCATTTTTCATCGATCCTGGGCCCTGTGGGTTACTGCCCACGTTCTTTGTGCATCTTTGCCAATGGCCGCACGGTTATCTCTCTAGATTCTCACTCAACAGGCTTTGTTGACATTTCTCAATTCCTGGCTCTCCCACTCGATCATCACCGCACAAGTGCAATACCAAAACACTCAGTCATACAGAGTGCAGAAGCGTAAACCCTTGACAGTAAATCTCTCATGAGATAGGAATGAACATGTCTCCTTTACCACATTTTCTCATCAACTTCTATCACTATCTATATACTTTACAATGGTCGCTTGCTGCGTACACTTTCTTTCTCATTTCTATGGCATCCGCTACTACTTTAGCTTCCGCCCGGTGTTCTCGCCATTTACACGATGGCTTGCCATTCACTTGGCTCAATGAAATACGTTACTCTTAAATCTCTCTGCGCGCTTGCGCACTGCTTACTCTGCAGTTCATATGTACACATACAGTGTTCACTACTCATCCGATTACTCTATCGGTTTCCTTTTACTTGCTATCAAGGTTCCTCTTTACACTACTATAGTTCGTATACTCATTGGCAATATACACATGCTCAAGTTTTCTACACCGCTCTAGCGGTTTCACATTACATACTTAGGTGGTAGCCTTTCTCTGGAGGATTCACGCAAATGCCGCTCCATAGGCCCCATAATCCAAGTGGTATCCCACTCTAAGGTAGTGGTTCATTCACCACTGTTCCTCTTATGCCTTTATGCATATTTTACAATGTTTGGATCTACGTATTGTAGTTGGTTTACGGCTTACAAGCCACATTGCCTCGCCATGCTCCTTGCGGGCTGTTTATACAGGTTTCCGCTTCTCCGTATACCATTAAATGGTTTGGAGGTATTACTGGGTTTTCCGATAAGGTTGTCTCAACACTCTTCCATACATGGAAGGCCCTTTAAGTAATTGATAGTTGTTTATGCCCTCTGGCAATCTAGGGTATCCCGTGTTACGAGGGATCCCTTCGGGTTCTACCCGAGTGTTTGCTTAAACACTTATGTTCTCAACACGATGTTTCGTTCAACTACTGTTGACTCCGGCACCCTTCTCGGATTGCTCCTGGGTGTTACTGAGTAATGCCATTACATCTGGCTTGTACTTATGGCTATGTTCGGTTGCGACTTCGCCTTGCGGCTATGTCCTTGACTATCCCGTTTAGGGTTGTAATGTCTCCCATTACTGGGTAGATCCTTGGTACCTTCTAATACCTACTAGGTCTGGTCATTATTCTCTTCAGTGAGGTATAATGTGGGAATTCTATCCCGTTTATCGTACATTCATAATTCATTTAGGCATTCGCCGTATTTTACACTGGTATTCACCCAGTTATTAGGTATTTCCTGAGACATATCCAATGTCTGCTTAATACTCTGTGCTTCTCGCACTTCTTAACGTTATGTTCTTAGCTCCATCATCCTACTGGATTCTTAACTCCTTTAGCTTAGTAAGCTTCTTTGTGTACTTCGATCATTCGAAGTGTCCAACTGTCTCGGTTTGAATTGGCTCTTTCGTCCGTAGTATGGAGTGGGCTACTTCCCGTGTACCGTACTCTACTTGTATACATACATGGAGTATCTTATTGATACGTTACCACTTACCCAACTAACTCATAATTGGTCTGTCAGGCCCGCAAGCTCCTTTGGAGTGCGGTCGTTCCATGTCTCATTTGTGTACACTTGTAGTGTCGGTCACGCCTAAGTGAAGTATTCTGTTGCCAACTCCTCTTATATGTCCTATATACTTACCGTGATTCTCTGGTTTGGTTTAAAAATTCGGGGGTTTTTGGAAAATTTTATGTTTGAAAGAAGTTCGTTTTGAAAGTAAACTCTTTGCGGCATTTCAATGCCGGTTGCTTCTTACCAGTCTAGCCTCTTGCTGACCGGTATATTCTTTATACAGTGGTAGGCCTTTAGGCCTTTCCAAGGTTTCATTTCAGAATTCTTAAGGTTCGAGTTGCTATATTGGCTTCATTCGCCATCTGGTACTTTGCTAAGTACTGATAGCTTGTCAAAGCTCTTCTTATTGGTCCCGCTATTACTGCACTTGCCGTGGCAAGTGCGCGGTACTGGCGGTTTTTGGGTTAACTCATACCGGTCACGGTATTGTTCACATTATATTTGGTAGCCTCGTTGGCTCTTCCTTGATCCCCTAGTTGGATAACTGCTCCTTGGAGCTGCTTCTCATTCCTCTTGACATGACTGTCATTCATTTAGGTGCTCCTCCACTCTCGGAGTTCCTTAATTACTTTAGTTCTAGGCTTTACCTCGTTGCTCGTTCCCACATCTTTATTGTGGTTACCGAGGTTAAAGTCGTTTAGGTACTACTTCTGTAGTCCTATTTGGGTGTATCCCGCAGTTATGCTCGAAGCTGTCTAAGCTATATCAGTGAAGTATTGAAACTTCTTCGGGCGTGGCAGGGTGGGTGTACCTACTCTCAACTAGGTTCTCAGTCGGTTAATATACCATTAGTGGTATTACATATCATGGCGGTCCGTAGACATGTGTCCCGGTTCTCGTTATTTCTCATGTGTCCGCCTTGTTGCACGGTTGGTGCTTTCTTCTTGCTGCTGCTCGGCCAGCTAGGTTCTCGCGACTGCTAAGCATGTCGCCCCAAGTTGCCACAGATTTCGGTCTCCTTGGATTAGGATTCTCGACCTTCCGTCATTAAGTGCGGTTATTGTCGTTTCAGCGGGATCCGTCTCCGGGATTTCCGGTTCTCGGGATTTACCGCATGACAGGTTCTGGTTCAGAATGAAATATTAAATAACTGCCAGATTGGGTTTCCCCGTCTCTCTGGCGTTCTTTCCCAAGCTTTTAATGCGGGGTTGTGGAGGGCGGGTCTGGTATTGTAGGTATCCAGAACATACTGGAAGTTCCTATCTAGCGCATCTCTCACGCTACCACTCAACCCATAGCCCTAAGTCACTATATCCTAACTCGGTATTTCCTAAGCTCGGTATTTCCAGTCATCAGAGCGATACTTCGCTCTGATACCATTTTTGTAACACCCCAACCGTTAATCTCGTCATTACCTCTGAAACTGTTACTAATTACTCTACTACGCAGCGGAACTCTAATTACAACGAGGGGTGAAACAACGCCGTTAGCCACCCATGTGGCTAACCAGGCCTTTCTTACATACCGTAACGGTCTGATGAACTGGAACAACCGAGTACTTCATACAAATACAATGCTCAATTCACATCTCAACTATACCGAGTCTACAATATACGGATGCCGATAACATACTCGGACTTACACCTCATTTAAATGCATAAGTATTTACGATTCAACTACCCACGCTTCATAACTGTCCCCGTCCTACTCTCTCGAACGGTGGTCAGCTTCAAGTACCTGCACACTAAAAACGTTCCCCCTAGGGGGTCAGCTTTCGCTGCGCATGAAATTCGCATATACCGCGTGCTAACCGCGGTACGCCGACTACTTCGGGTCGGATATACATGGAGTTCATTTTAAACAAACAACACATGCATCATGGCAATACAATATATATGTATATCACACAAGGAATCTACATCCAATCACGGAACACGATTCCTAACTAACATAACAATGTTGTTAGTGGTAACTGGTTATTCTTAGGCTTTGAGGGTTATTCCTCACTATGCCTTGTTTACTTATTCAATACCTCACCCTCTCTCTCGGGTTACTTATTCTTATACTACCCGTTCTCTCGGGTTACTCATTCGTATACACACCCATTCTCTTGGGCTATTCATTCTTATACTTACCCGTTCTCTCGGGTTACTCATACATATACTCACCCCTTTCTCTCGGGTTATTTATACTCGTTATCTCACCCGCACTCTCGGGTTATTCATACTCAAGCTCTTGTAGATTCTCGAGACACTACAGGTCTCCTACGTCACGCTTGTTACTCTTATACATACTTAAGCCAAAACTCATGGCTCTCTAGCATAGTCTTACTTCCCCGGTTTCGACCCTACTCTGGGTCTAGCATGGTGGGAAGGTTCAACTAGCTCACGGAACTCTCTCTTAGTTCCTATCTCTTTTACTTAGGTCCGACTACTCTCGGACTACTCTGTTCCCATACACTCCTCTCTCGGAGTTATATAATATCATGTATATTAGTCTAGAAGCATCATTCTCGATGTTTCTAATGACTTTGGGAACTTTACTTAAATTCGGGTAATCTTAGGTTTAAGTGTTACCCTCACAATCATATGCTTGTATATTCGGATATTTTCTTATACCGGGTAAAATCCTCATATAAGAGGTCGACCGTATCTCAAGGGAGTCACATAGTCCCTTAGGTCTCTTTTACCTTTCTTATATGTTTACATTATTGGACTAACTTCAATCCTCTCGATGGAGGTCATTTATCTCTCCACTCATATTTATTTCGTGGATTGTTTCAATAAGGTTCTCTAACCGTTATCGGGTTATACTCAACCCGTACATCTCCTCGCATTTTAGGGAGTTCATATGTTTGTGTTATCGTTATACTTTAATCGATAGCTTGTGTGTTTGCATAATACCATTGGTTATGTGACTACCCGTTCAACGGGTTTCTAGTCAATCAGTACTCACTAAGAGTCGGTCTATGCACTAAGTTAGACCACACCGGCATACAAGTATGTTAGCTCATTCAACATACAACAATGCATGCATAATCAAACAAGGGATTATTTTCATGCTTTAATCTTGATTAAGCCGGCACACAAACACACAAATCAGAGTAACTCGGTTAGCATACGGGGCATGAGAAAATCATACCTTTCACCGGGGTTTTACTTTTACCGTGTCATCTCACCAAGCTCGGGTCACGCACGGTTCTCTGATAATGTTTCAACATTATTATTAATACTAATATCATACGGAACATAATAAAATGTTACTCCCGCAGTTACCCCGTTATCCCGTTATCCGGTTTCACCTTTGTTACTTTAAGCTCTCACTTCTCAAGTGCCTCTAACACTTTCTAACACTTCTTAGGGCCTTTACATGTCACCAAACAAGGCCTTAACATCTTATAACATCATTAACATTCAAACCCCCATCATTAGCAACCTTTAAAACACTCACGGGGCAATTCTGGGGGTGGTCCGGGACTTGGTCCTTACCCTAAGTCCCGGACCAATACTCGTCACAACTCTCGGGTGGAATTTCAACACTGGTCCGGGACTTGTCCTGGAGTATAGTCCCGGACCAAAGCTGGGGGTGTGCTCTCGGCATAAAAACAGGGGGTGGTCCGGGTCCTTGTCCATGGACTAGGTCCCGGACCCTGCTAAAACCTGCAACATACATTATTTTTCACCCCCATTTCAACCCTTAATCCACACTCAATCTTTCCCTAATCTTTCCACAAGATTTCTACATTTAATCACCATTAATCATGCTCTAAACCCCTTCAAATCATGGGTTAAACTCTACTCAAATTCTTGCCCAAAATCACAATTTTGCATTCTCCTTTTGCACTAATGCACACTTGTGCATTTTTCTAACCTCTCTTGATACTTACATTATTGTTCTCTCTTCATTTAACCATTCCAAAACTTCCAAGATAGTGCACACCTCATACCAAGTTCCATGACTCACTCTCAAAGCCTTAAATCTTCTTTGTTTTCTAGAAACTCCTAAGGCACTAAACCACTCTTTTGCTACAGATTTTTGCATCATTTTCCTCCCTTGAACAGCCTTCCTAAAGTGGTTAACTAACTCAAATAAGTCTCCATCCACACCTAGTTTCTCTAGGTCATTCCTCACACACAACAATGCTCAAACCACTCAAATTTCTACACAAATTTTGCCATAACTTGGCCACTTTTCTAACTTTGCCCAAAACTCATTTCTTCACATGATCATCCTAAAACTAGCCAAACCACAAGGGTTCTATCAGCACTCAATATTTTCCTCATTAATCAAGCAAAACTCATTAAGCACCATAAAGCATAATTCATCATATATATAGCTCCCAAAACAAGCATTAACTCACAAAGGTTTTCTCACTTGCATTATTTCTATGCAAGCACCTTATCACCACAACTCAAGTGGGGTTCATTCATTTTATTAACCCTTCCCAAATCCTAATACATATAGGATACCACTAAGATAGGTTTCTTACCTTAAATTTTCTTAAGTTTCCTTTTATTTCTCTTCTCCTCTTCTCCCCTCTTCTTCCTTCAAAATCGGCCAAGGCAATTCATTTGCCCATTTCTCTAGCCACATTCAAATTGCAAAATAAGCACCAAGGAGCTCCCTTAGGCTCACCAAATAAACTAAAATTCACAAGGATGCTTAAAGCACCAAATTAGGTTTTACCTTTGGAATTTCTTGAATGGTTTTCAACTCTTGAATCTTAAGAGGGACTCCCACCACCATTAAAGCTTGGAGAATATCTCAAACAAGGAAGAAAAGCTAGTCATTACCAAAAGCCAAAATCGGCCAAGGTGAGAAAATGGAGAAACATGACTTTTTCATGGATATTTTTACCTTGCTAGAAAGGGGAAGCTTCAAGCTTCAAGATTATGTGTTTTTCTCCTCAAATGGGCAACAACCATGAAAATGAAACTCAACCTTTTTGAGTTTTGAAAAGAGGGAAGTGTAGGGTTTGATGAGAGGAGTTCAAATATACAATTATTTTTCAATTCGGAGCAAGGATGAAGCTTGGGCAAGGAGAAGAAGGTGGAGAAGCCATGTGTGGAGCTTCCATGTCGCACAGCACACAGAGAGGGAGGAAAGAAATCGTGAAGAAGGGGAAGAGAGAGAAGAAGAAAAGAGAATGGGAGGAAAGAGAGAGAGGAAATTATTTTATGCTTTTTGCTTTTACTTTTCTCTCTCCTCCTTTTCTTTCTTTCTTACTTATTTACTAGCTTAGAGTGTGTGTGTGAGTGGGTGACTCACCAATAAAACCGGCCCCCACAATATTAGAGAGCTGGAGCGTTTTTCGTTTTCTGACAGAAAACGCTCGTTATTTTACCCGGTTTGGCACTATTCACTAACCGGGCCCGTTTTTCGGATTTTTCTCGTTTCTTTGTTTTTAATGGCTATTAAGCTTCCATTAATACTTAATTATAGTTATATAATCAACTATAATTTTTACGGGTCCATTTGACCACTTAAAGTCACGTTTTCGGGTTTTCTCGAAAAACGTGCTTTAAAACTCCGTTAGCGTTTTAATCCATTATTTGGATCCGTTTTCTTCGGGAATCATTCCCGTACACTTATTAGGCCTAACTAAGCCTTAGGAATCCATCTCGGACCCTCTCGAGATCATATATCTCATATACTCATTTAACGCGCATTTTAGCGTTTTTCGCTTTTCAAGCGTTTTCTCTTTTCTTTTGGTTTTATTTCTTTTACCAATACACTTTAGGCACCATTAGGCCTTTTATAATCATATTAGAGTAATTTAATCGCCATTCCTAGTTCCGGGGTATTTCAGTTCATAAGCTTAAACTTGTATTAATGTATCAAATTAAGGTTTTAAGTAATTTATACCTTGATTTAGCAAGGTTAAGACCTTGTTTGGTCTCGCCACCTTAAGGAGAATTTCTCCACAGCTTGATTTACTTGTCTTCATGTAGAAAACAAGACATGATTAAACTCCAAACATGAGCTAACCATGAGAAGTAATTTAAGTCATGAAAATCATGAATTTTTACCTTAGATCTTCAAGCTGTTGTAGATCTACCTCGCCCCTATTTTTCCAGTAAAGAGAGAGTATCAAAACACTCTTAAAAACAAGGCACAAAAATGTGGGTAACTAGGTTGGAAGATGGCTAAGATTTACCTTGTTTAAGATGCCAAAAATGGTGTTTTTGGCTTGGATCTAGCTACTCCTGGTAGATCTTGGTATACCAACTGAATCCACATGAAAAGGAGAAGAAAATAAGGCTAGGGAACAAGGTTTACAACTGAAATTCACAAGGAAGAAGAGATATGTGCTTAAAGCACATTTTTACCTTAAATGGTCAAAACTTGAACTTTTCTCCTTAGATCTTGTTTCAGCCGTAAATAATCCTTCCTTTAACCTCCAAAACACTCTACATAAATGTATAGAAAAGGTTGGAGTCTAGATCAATGGAAAAAGGAAAGAAAGATGAAGAAAATGGGCATTTTTATGCCTTAGAGGCTTACCTAGAGCATGAGCTCTCACCAATGGAGCTTGGTTACTTACCTACGGTTAAGGAGGAGCCAAATGAGAGTGTTTGGCAAGGAGTCTCACGGCTGGAATGGAGACTAATGAGGAAGGTAAGCTAATTTAGTCTTAAAGTCATTTTTTGCTTATTTTATGTCTTTAATGACTTAATGACTCACCAAGGATTGATTGGTGTTGCTTAATCGGTGGAGACAAGGACAAGAGGTAGACAGCCTTGATTGAGAAAGGGGTGAGTGATGATTGACACTAATTATTCAATTATGGGGTAATAATGTTACTTTAACTAATTATTGAAAGGTGACTCATCATGCTTGTCTTGTTCTTGCTTGAGGACAACCGTATAACAAGGAGGAAGGAGGCTCCTCAATCGGCTGGCTCACATGGGTAAGCAAGTGGTAAGCTACTTTTGTGTTTAATATGTTAAAGTTCACTTTTCCTTATTTTATGCAAAAGTAAGGAGGTATATTTAATTGTAACATGGGAATTGTCACATGGTCTGTTAGGAGACTCAGTGTACTATTTTATGTGGTCCAATTCGTGGTCAATGGTCAACATTGACCAACTTAGTCAATGTTGACTAAAGGGCCCCCTTTTAGGGTTTTATTAATATTTTAATATTAAATTTGTAAAAATTTGTAAATTTCTGGAATTAAATTGATAATATGATATAATATCATATTTAAAGGTAATTATACCTTTTAGCCCATTTAAAACCAATTTAGAAGGCAATTACACAAAAATGTGCTTTAAGGAGTTTTAGTGCACATTTTGTGTCTCAAGGAGTTTCTGAGCTTGGTTTTCTTTGAAACGGTTTTCTTGTGTTCCTTCATTATATTTGATCATGGTATCCAATTTTATGTCATTTAGAGGTCATTAGACCTTTAAGGTTTCTTAGAGCACATTTTTGCCTACTTGACCTTGAAGCATGTAAATGCTTTTTATTTGTGTTGGAGTGTTGTCCAACGATGTAATATGTTTAGTAATGTGTTAGTAAGCTTAGGACAAATTTTTAGGTCCTAAGAAGTCATTTGGGTATTTATTTACCCTAAACGGTCAAAGGGTGCAACATCTTGCTTTGTGTTGACCACTGTTGTTCTCAGTTGACTTTAAGGCATGTTTAGGCCTTAATTAATGTGATTTGATATTTAATCCATATTTTCTTAGTTTGGGGTATTTCAGGTCTAGTTGAGGCTCTTCATAAGCTTATAGCTAGATGTCAAGAGGTCTAGTTGAGGCTCGTCATAAGTCCTCGTACTTTCAATTGCATTATAGGCTCATCATAAGTCCTACAGCTAGATGTCAAGAGGTCTAGTTGAGGCTCGTCATAAGTCCTCGTGCACCCAGATCACTCTAATTGTTAGTATTATAGGCTCGTCATAAGTCCTATAGCTAGATGTCAAGAGGTCTAGTTGAGGCTCGTCATAAGTCCTCGTGCACCCCAGATCACTCTAATTGTAGTAGTATTATAGGCTCGCCATAAGTCCTATAGCTAGATGTCAAGAGGTCTAGTTGAGGCTCGTCATAAGTCCTCGTACTTTCAATCACATTCTAGGCTCGTCATAAGTCCTAGAGCTAGACATCGGGGTCTAGTAGAGGCTCGTAATAGTCCTCGTGCATTGGATTATCATGTCATTTCCCGTCGCATTCATACATCATTTTACGTGTGGTCGCATCTCAATGCACACAAAAAACCGTAGTAAGAATTTTTGGCGCCCACTCAACCTTGATCCAATTCTGTAAGGGATTGTAGAATTTAATCAAGGGGAGCCATCTGTAGGCACCAAAAATTCTCACCCCATAAAGCAAATTCCAAAATAATAAATAAAATAAGGGGGGTTCGTCGTTTTTCTTGTCAGAACGTATTAACGTGCGTGCCAAAATGAAACCACCATTTCATGACAAAATTCTTAAATCTTTTTTAAAGCATTTCAGAAAAATATAATTCTTCGAAAATGAATTTCCAATGACAATACGGTTTTAAACCCGTCCCTTTTGTTTTATTCACTTATCTTATTGCTTTTGTTTATTTAGCTATTTTTATTTTCATTTGTTATTTATTTTTATCATATTTATTGCTACCTTTAATTGTCTTCTAGCATTTACTTTTTATTTATTATCATCATTTCATTGTTATTTCTATCAATTTTATGTGTTTCTCTTATTATTATTCGTATTAGTAAATTTCGTTTTGTCGATAGTTTGATTAGATTTTCTCGTTTTATTTCGTCATGTGTTCATCCTATCTCATTTACCGCTCGTACATATCTAATGTAATCCTCATTTTGTTGCAATTACTTGTATTTTTATCACATTGTATTAGTACTTTCATTATTTCATGTATATTATCTTATTTTATTCCGTTTATTTTATGTTTCTATTACGTTTTCTATTTTATTGTTTACAGTCCATAATTTCATGAGTCTTATAAAACAATCATTCTGTTAGTTAATTAAACTCTTTCGTTTTACTGTAATCTTCATTTAGAACACTAGCGTTTTTAAAAGGATGATTAAGCTCGAGGAAAAGCTCTTGTATTATTTTTCACATTCATATATTGAGTTCTATCCTTAGCATAACCGGTTAAAGTGTGTGATGGGGATGTTGGAGGTCTGGAGTTCGAACCTCAATAGGAGCAAAGGTTGTGTTTTTTTTTTGTGGTATGTGACCGAACATGGCCTTGGGCATGTCCAAACCTAACACGACCCTTCCTACGAATTTGGGTCCAGTTTTCTATCCTAATACCCCAATAAGCTCATAACCGATTTAATAAGCCATGATAAAGCATGTTAACCTTTTCTTCCAAAAAACCCATAGTTTTGTCTATAAAACAACAACAATTTAAACCTAGAGAGACTACAGCCAGCCGACAAAAGTACCGGTATTCTCTTCTTCCCTGTTGCAAAAAAAAAACATTGGACGTTTTCTTCTTCCTCCAATTTTGAAATCCCACCCCAAGAACAACGTATACCTCCCTCACCATTGTCAAAAGCCTTCCACATTCTTCATCGATGCTCGCGATTTGAAAAGGAAACTGAGAAGCAAAACACATTGGAATCATTCCCCGTCGAAGTAACCATCACCACACCACTGCCGGAGTATCCCACCGCATCCCGTCTCCTTCAATCCTACTCTTGAGGGGGAGAATCCGTACCATTGTTCTCCTCCCTCGGTTCTCTTATATACCTACTCTTGAGGGGAGAATCCGTACCAAATTGGGTTTCTGGGTTCGCGAGAAACAAGCAAATAGGAGAATCAAACTCTGAATTTCTACCCTTATTTTGGCCTTGCCATTTACGTCTTGGCTTTGTTCTTTAAGTTTTCATGTATCTAGCCAGATGAACCCTGAATGGTGATGGCCTGAGACGAAAGAGAATCACTCCTTAAGGACTTATCCTGAAGGTTGGAGCCGATTTCTTCTTTCCTTCTCCTCAGTTTTGACTACGAAAATCCATTTGATATGTATTTGCGTTTCCTCTGTAGTACATATCAAGCCAGGCGAATACCGAATCCAATATGGGACTCTGGATTCACGGGGCTGTTTGGATGGATAACGCAAGCAATCTGTTGAATATTCTTTGTTATACACTCTCTTTCATGTTTTCGTTTAAACGGAAAGATGCAAGCCGCTCTTTGCTTCGATTATGAAGCTTATCTACACTCCCGGTTGAATTTCGTTTCAGTTTTGATTTAAGTCCAGTATGGACCTGAAGTCTTCTTCTTTTATCCTGCAAACTCTTATCACTGATATGGTTATAAGAAACTGAAACTTTGTTGTGTTTATGCTCCTTACTTCGTTCGCCTTTACTCGGTCATCAAGAATAGGATGACAAATGTTTTACCTTTCCTCTTCACCTAAGATGGTCCAATATTCACGTATAAACCATTCGGAAGCATTCTGAGTATTAACCCAGTACGAGTTCGTGTCATTGATTGACTGGACTATTTCTTATCTGTTCACATTTTCTTGCTCCTGTCCGTATGGTATACCCCTTTCCTATTAATTTGTGTGGATTTGTTGATGCAAGAGTTTGGTTCAGGGAGAGCCATGATAATCTCCAACAAGAAATGGGTGACATCTGCAATCTGCGGGAGTGAAACTTGACGCTCTAAATTTTTTTTACCCTGTTACATTTACTTGTCAAATGGTGGGATAAACCGTACGAATGTAGCTCTCATTTGAGTTTCACTTCTTATGTTTTGGGAGTTTTATTCATTTTGCAGGGAAATCCTAAAGTGTTCGCCACTTGGTTCACATGTTCTGAGCTTTCTGATCTCCCACTTGGACTGCAACTTCCGTTTTGGTATGGGATTGAATTCAAACGAACTGAATCCACATCTATGTTCTACGAGAGAATAATCCATACTACTTTGGTTTCTAATCTCTGTTGTTGGGCTAACTTTCATTTTCTTCTATTTTTGTTCGACGAAGTGCATGGGCTACTTCAAGATACCCCGACTAACCGACCTCCATTCCAATTTCAATTTGTTTCGGGCTGAGATGTTGTTTGGTTTCCTCTCTATTTTGCTTGTTCATTTAATCGATACTGGCACTTGATATTGATATCTGTGTGTCTCATTAAGGCATGTGTTCGATCTGTACAAAACAGTGCTAGCCTCTGAAGTTGATGGTCGTCGACAATAACCCACAGAGGGGAGTTTGGATTTCTATCTATGCTTATGTACTTAATCAGTGGTATCATTCCAGGAACTAACTCTGCTTGTGTTGTTTTCTTTGTTTTGAGTTTTTCCGCAGGAAATTTCCCTTGCTCTGTCATCGTGGTAATTCCGTGTGAGATTCACATTGTCATCATCTCGCATCCACTCCAATCTCATCTCAAAGCTGAAAGAACCACCAGAGGATCAATGTACAACTACCAGTGCCCAAGAGTTCATGGAGCGGCGCAAGAAGGAGCTGCAATATGACTTCAAAACATGCTTATAGTTTGCTATCCTTCTCATCTTTCTTGCCTAAAAATCAATCCTATTATACTGATTTGCTAGTCTTGCTGCTGTTAATTTGTTTTGTTTATGTCTGTCCAAATTTTGTTTACTCTACCTACGGATTTATACCTAATTCTAGTTGTTTTATAACCTCTTTTAACCCACTGTATGTATTGATGGTCTTTTGTTTGGGCAATGTGATTTTATGTTTATGCTTGTGATCTACAGATTGTCATGAACTTGTATGTTTTATTGTTCGCTTGGCGCCTACACTATTAATGCAAAGCGCGGTTCACGTTTTTCTGCTAAACGAGACCCATGCTCACGGCTTAATTTAAGGACACAAATTACGGCTTTTGTTTGATATATAAGTGTACCTTCTTGCGCTTAAATCCGACTTCGGTATTAGGCTTCTTTCTTTTTTCTTATGTAGTAAAAAGATAGAATTAATTCTCATTTTATTTAATGCTTTCTTAAATCTTTGGTCATAGAAAGATAAACCAATAATAAAATGTTTAAATTAATTAGCAACCCTACACTTTATGAGTCATTGTATATACTCATTTTTGTCATTTAACTTTATGTTATGTTTACTTGGTTGTTATCTTCAGTTCCAATTTCATAACTATGTATTATATGTTAATCTTGTATAGTTTAGTTTGGCAATTGCTGGGCCCAGCCCAATATAGAGACCCAAAGACATAGGAAGCCCTAGTTAGCCCATAGATAACCCCACTTTAGAAAAGCTTTAGGATAGGGTATCCTCCATGAATACGGGTCCTAGACATGGCCCATGTGAGGAATACTCATTTTCCTTAAAATTTTCCAAATCATCCCCTAAAGTCAAAATAAAATATACAATAAAAAAAATCCAATTCAAACACAAATTCAAATAATTATTGTTCAGACATGACTTAAGCCCACAGTTCAAATCAGTCCATTTTTTGAAACCCACTTTCGGAGCCCAATTCACAAGTCTGAACCCAATTTCAAAATCGGCCCAAGCCCAAAGAAAGAGGCCCAAAACCAATTCAAAACCAGGCCCAATCAATACCCAGGCCAAAATCCAATTCAAAATTCGGCCCATGTCCTTAATTCGACCCATGTCCTTGATTCGGCCCACAACAATGATCTGACCCACAAAAAATGATCCGGCCCACAAAAAAATTGGCCCAAACCCATTTCGGCACAAGTCCAACTTTGACTAAGTCTAACTTTACCGACCCATGTTTGACTGACCCAACTTTAACCAATTCTAACTTTGACTGACCCAACTTTGACCGACCAACTTTGACCTGGCCCGTATTCTAATTTCGGCCCAAATCAAATTCCAACCAAATTCAATTCAAACCCAATTCATTTTAAAATTCAGTCCAATTTCATTCAATTCAAAACCAATTTCAACTTATCCAATTCGATTCAGCCCTTACTCAAATCAATTCCAATCAACTCCGTTCAATTCAAATGCAAACCCAATTCATCCAATTCAAATTTGTAAATCTTATGCAAACCCCAAAAATCTAAAAATCTCTTCTTTCAAACATTCATTTCATTAAAATTTCATCAAGTTTTCGAAGATTTCAAAGAAACTATTTTGTGGAATATTAAAGGAAAAACTCCTCTCACATCACAGAAAACTATTCTCAAAACACAGAAAGTTCTTCTCACATATACAAAAAGTTTTCTCCTAAAACATTTCTCAAAATCAGTGTTTCTTCATCGAGAATTCTGAACAACTTCAACAGTTTTTAACTCAATTTTCAAATCCAAAATAAACTGTTTTTGGGGAACAAGTGTCTAACCCCTTCAAAACATTTCCTTCATGTTTATACATCACTTGTCTCCCTTTCCAAAACAATCCGAGGCGGGGCACTGGGATCGTAACCTCCCTTGTCGCAGTCTAGATATCTTTAGGCGGGGGGTTAGGGTGACAAACCTCCCCTTAATTGCAGTCTAGATTTTTACAAGACGGGGTGCTAGGGATGTAACTGCCTTCCTAGTAGCAGCCAGGATTTTAGAATCGCCTAACTCCCTTCCATTCGATTTCAAAGTTTTCGGTTTTTAATGTTTTAAAACCCGGGAGTTAGAGACGTTATTAGGGTTTGACCGAGAGTATCCCATTCATGATACTTCTTTCTAAATCCTATATTTTGACATAAATTCATTACCCCATCTTTCGAGCCTCAGCACTTACCATTAATTAAGTGTCGTGTTCGAGGGGGTACATAAGGTGATCCCTCGGGATTATCCGCCCTTTTTCAACAAAAATGTTTCTTCCGGTTTTAAAAACTTTAAGAGAGGCAATTTTGAACAAATCAATCCAACTCTTCCATTAGAGCTTTAAGGCACATAAATAACTCTTAACCTTTCTCTTAACACACCCGAACTCACCAACCTCATTAGCATAGGATCTCCAACTCTCGAGCGCTCCGTTTTTGAGAATCTCAAATCCCAAACAATCTTAGCCATCCTAAATGTATACAAACCCGTAACATCTTCAAAACCAAATACCCTCTTTGATAGTCAATCATCCTGAAAGCCCGGACTCCTCTTCAATACCTTTGACTTTCAAAAACACCTCAAGAATCTGACCACTCCAAAATCCAAACTTCACAAACACGAAGAACTCCTCAACTCCACCAAATGACCTGAACACTCCTCAACTTCACAAAAACGACCAAAATACCCTTTTACTTCTTAAAACTCCCAGCATCTTCTTAGCACCGCGAAAGCCGAAACAACCTCAAACCTCTCAAAAACAATCAGAACCTCTCAATATTCAAACAAACTTCACCGACCGATATTTCAGGACCGGTCTATTCCTTCAACTCTACGAAATCATCTATTCCTCAGCCCACACTCAATCCTATCCTTTGGCTTTGTTTGAATCTCTCTAATAAGGTTTTTAAATAAGGCAATCTCGACAATTTGAGACCGAGGTTTCCACGGGCACCAATCCAAAGTCGTGGTCGTTTCTACTTCTAAGGGGTGTAACCCAGTGCGAACCCACCATAGAATCTCTGGCTTGATCAGATAAGTCCTATTCATAGGCAGTAAATCATTAGAGTCAATTAACGGTTCTTAGAACCCTTCTCCTCCCTTCCTAGTTCCTTAGGTCAAACTAGGTGGCGACTCTAGTCAATTTCCGCCCTTAGGGCATTAGTCCGTGATAAGTGTCCAAATGAGCATGTTTTGTAGGTGTATTTCATATATTATATTAGCACTTTTCTTGCTCATTTCTCCACTTTGGTTAGTTTTCCTCTAGTTTATGTTTTATTGATTATCTCACAAATTTATTGGTTAAACATGAGGAAAACCAAGCTAGGAGCAAAGTACACGAAGAGACGAACGCGTAGGTGAAAACGGGGATCAAATCGGAGCTCAAACGAAGATTTTAGAGGCAAAACAATTTTCGTCCGAACCAGCGTCCGGACGTACTGGTTCGGACGCGCGCTCCGCGCAGCGTCGACATGTCCGAACCAGCTGGTCCGGACCATGGTCCGGACACTGCTATTTTGACAGCAAGAAAGGAGCCGTGTGAAGAGATAAAATCCTTATCTCTTCACACGCAAATACCACCGCCTTACCACCCCATTTACCCTATATTTCTCTATAAATACACCTCCAAACCTCCATTAAATCATATCTCATTCCACCCCAAACTTATGCCATTTTCCTTCCATAAAATACCATAAAACTCTCCAAAAATCATACATCTCATCCACATATTATCCACATAAAATCCATACAACTCTTCATTCCATAAAAACATTCCATTTCCATACCGTTGTTCTGTCCAACCTCTGCCCAAATATTAGCAGTCAAGATAGTGGAGCTGAATTAATTTTCTTTCCCAGATGATTTCTTTTACTTCTCATTCTGTCTTTTTAATTATGTTGGGCTAAGAGGATTTACTCCGGGCGAAGGTTTGGCCGTAATTTGTTTAATTATGTAATCTATATTTCTACCGGTTAAAATAAATACAGTTTGTTACGATTAAAGTTTATCTCTCACCTTTTTAATAAATTTCATGAATTTATTAAAATGCTTTTCTAAGTCTATTTTGATCAGACCGGTGATAAATAGACAGGTTAATTAAGCCGTAAATCTGGAGAAAGCTTATTATGATTTAATAAGTTAGTATTTTCAGATGCAAATATAATTCCTCGCACTTAACCGCCGTTTACATATGTTCTGCTCGAACCTAGATTAGACCGAGCATTTTCTGGTAAACGAGTTCTTATGAGTCTATGATTTAGTCCTCAAGATAATAACAGGAACTTTGCCAAACTATTATAATAAACCGGTAGAGATAGCATAATTAATCAGATTATACAAACCTGAACCCGGAGTCCCGTTTAATATATTCTTCCACTCAGTTAATTTAATCTGTTGTTTATTTTCTCAAAAACAAGTCAATTAATTCCCCCCTTTGTGACAAGCTTAGGTACTACTTTATTTCGCTATAAGTCCCACGGTTTGACCCCGGCCGCTTCTGTCTTACTATACTACTGCGACCGGGTTTTATTTGCAGCCCGATGATAAGCGAGAAATACATCTACTTTTAGGGCTTTAATTCTTTCTATTTTCATAGCAATTTGTATCGTATTTCTCACTTATCATATGATTTTCCTAGATTTATGTTTTGATATAAATTGATATATTTTATGTGTTAAATGTAGGAAAAAGTCATGTTAATGGATAGATTATCTCATGAGCTTTCCAACGCAACAAACGGCGATTAAAATGGACTTATAACGAAGAATCGGGAGCCGGTTGAAGATTGCAGTAATAATTATAATACACGGCTATATATATATGGTCCGCCTGGGCGGACATGTGTGAGGACCGCCTGATTTCTCGCGGACAAGAGAGGCGCGTCCGCCTGAAATGGTCGCGGACAACACAGGCGCGTCCGCCTAATAAGGCGCGGACACAGGAAGCGGACGGGACAGAGGAGTCCGCCTGTTATCGAGCGGACACGACACAGAGGCGCGAGCAGACGAGACCAATTCAGTGTTTTCTTCTCCGTTTTTCCTTCTTCCTTCGCGGCGCCGCACTCGAACTGCTCCCTCATTAATTACAGACGCCGCCTAATTTACTCACGCGTGACGCCGCTGCTCTCTCACTGCAAATCTCCACGATCTGCTCACCAACTGCACGCCTGCTCCGTTGTCTGCTTCTTGTCTCCTTTCCTATAAATAAACTACGCTCTCTTCATTATTAAGCATCCCCTTCTTTAAATCCAAAGTTCACGAACAGATCACCACACGCTCACCACGTACAAACCACATCAATTTCTATTCTCTCCGTTTTCTCCATTTTTATTTGTCTTTCCACCACACCACATCTCTACCATTTATTATTATTATTATTAGTACGACGTGGATACAGAGGCGGAGCTAGGATTCAGAGTCAACTTGCTAGCTGGAGTTTTCTCTACCCTTTCTCTTATTTTGTTTAAACGTTGTTTATATATAGTTATGCTTAATTAATAAACTTAAGCCCTCCCAGGTTTGGGATGCGAGCCTATTTTATATAATTATGTTATGTTAAGCTTTCCACTATGATTTTATCTAAAGTAATAGTTTAACTCTTGTCCTTCATGTGCTTTAATTCTCTGATCAATTATTAAAGTTATATTTGTAGTTTTCTAATCAACACGCGAGAGCTGAGATAGTAAACAAGACATAGGAATTAAACCTGATTAACAGCTAGAAGCCTGATCCGGCCTATAGGTTAATTAGTCTCAAATAGAAGCTGTTCTTTATGCGATTGGTTGTGTCCGGATTAGAGCATTAGTCTGCTGCTACTTCTAGCAACTGGTTAGGGTTCGTTAGATTTAGTCGTCAACGAATTATTTATAGTTTCTGAGTTTATTACTTAAGTGGTAAAGTTTATATTAATATAATTGATAAAATAGGTAAGCAGAACTAACCCGGGATGCTTCCTTAAAAATAGTGTTTATATTATTGTTTTTGTTCAGGTTAGGATTTTCGATTATTTCTTCTCCTTAAAAAATGATAAAATCTGTTTATTAGAAGTTTCAATAAATTTAATCCACTGTCAGTTATCCACAGCGAGGTCCCCAAGAGTACGACAACCCCACGAATCCACTATCCCGCAAAACGATTAGGTACACTGCCTATGTGGAAGAAGTAGTCACATATTTCTCCATCAAGTTTTTGGCGCCGTTGCCGGGGACCTCCAGCACGGTTAATTGACAGTTTTTAAATTTTATTGAGATTTCTATTTTTATTTACTTTTATTTTATTTTTGCCTTATTTTATTTTACTTACAAAAATATATATATATATATTTCTTGTATCTCTGTTTTATTTTTGTTTTTGTGTTTCTTTTCTATTATTATTTTCTATTCTACTTGGTATTTTTGTTTTTGTTTTTGTAGGCTAGTTACTGATAATGGAGAGCGGATACGATGAGGTGAGAAGATTGTTGATCAATCTGGAATGGACACGAATGCAAGAGGAAATATCCTCATATCAAAGATTGGTCAAGGATTATCAACCACCTCAACCATCAAATCGAGAGCCGTATTGGTGGGAAGTCGACCAGGCTAATGCACAGTACAACGAAGCTCAGTTGGGGTATTACTACTTCAATCAGAACGAGCAGCAATCTACACAAGGGCCAAGTATGGTCGAGCCACCAGAAGAGATTCCAGTGGTGACTCCAAGGAGTGAAGACCAATTCGAGCCAGATATTATTGAAGCTACAAGTTCTGATGAGGAGATAAAGAAACTTCTCAGTACATTTTTCTCCGACGCCGAGTTGGAACAAATGTCTGAGAGTTACAATCTTCCTCCATCTCCATCCCCAACACAGGAGGAGCAATTAAAATTCGAAGATATTGTGTCTGAGCCGGTCAACCAGCCGGAAGAGCGATATCCTGTTGGGCCTCACCAACCGGAAGAGGAAATTTACATCCTCGAATCTGAGGAAGGAACACCACTACCAACGGTCTCTCATCAACTTCCATCCTGCCTCCATAAGCCTCAACAGCAAGAGGAGGATGTTTACATCCTCCAATTTGAGGAAGAAAAGTCATCACCACCTGGTCTCCTGTTAAATACGTACCGAACTACTTTCTCCTTCGCAGTAATCTCCTCAAACACCAGGTTTTGTGGAGTATTCATTTTCCTATTTTATTTGCCAAAGTAACGTTTTGTTGTGATCCAGGTGGTTTGCTTTTTATTATTACTAACTTCGTTTTTCCTGGCGAAGGTATTGTCTACTTTTATTTTTGTTCCAGGATAACGAAGCAGGAGTCTAGCCAAAGACTAAAACTACGGGCAGCTTACTGGGAGGCAACCCAGTGGTTAAACTTTATTATCCTATTATTGTTATTATTATTATTTTAATTTTGTACCCCGCATTATTTCTATATTATTTTTTCAAAAAAAAATTAACAAAAATTTTTAATAGGGGAGCATATGGTTTTATTTTTTTTATTTTAATTTGATATTTTTTTTACAAAAAGAAGTGGAAATGGAATCTGTGCTTTAATGCAACGCTTTTTAGCGTTTATTTTTGGGTAGTGTGTGCAGGTGAAATTCTTATCATGGTATCTGAAGAACTTCAAGGCTGGACACTTGCTTGAACGCAAGTGTGAGGAACGCTACTACCCCCATTGTTCGCACTTAAGTGTGAGGAAGGACACCTTCCTCAATCTACGATATCAGGGGAGTTTCAGTTTCTTTATTTTAAATGTTTGTGTCCAGTCTATCACGCTTAATGATTATTATTATATCAGTCCATGATTGTCCTGAATGAAATTCTTCATGAGTCTGGCATATTTTGAAAGGTCTTTTCTTGATTATTTTATGAACAATGAGGACATTGCTCCTCTTAAGTGTGAGGAAGCTTAGACCTTTCCCTGAAAATATGCCAGTTGCACTTAATGCCACACATGTTTTTAATTGTCTTCTTGCATTGAGGGAATCAATGCTCTGAGTGCTTATAAATGTTGAATTCTTGGGTGAAAATTTTTGCATAAATTTTGAAGTGAAGCCAGGTGACCACCTCAAGAATCTTTCTGCTTTAGGTTGTTTGTATATATAGTTTTATTCAAATGAATCTGTTTTCCCAAAAAAAAAATTTGGTGGATTAAGTTGATTGGGGAAACTGAATTAGTTTATCTTGTGATTTTGGAAATGATATGAAAGTTTGGAATGAAAGGATAAGGCAAGGTACTCCGCTGATCAAAAATTTTCCTAACAAAAGCAGGCCTCGTCTATCCGGTTATTAAGTCCTAGGGGTGCCTTAACACCTATCTACCTAAGGTCTCGTGATCTGGGATAGTTGGCCCAACACCGTTACAAGGATAGAGAGAAAAGTCTGGGTTACGAAAAGACTCTGCAATTCGCAATTATTCAATTGTGTTGTATATATTTCTTGAAGAAGAATGTTTTTGCATACGAAAAGAGTTAAATGCAGTTTAATTTTTGTTTTTGATCATGAGTATGTGGTGTTGAAAGGTATCGCGGAATAAGGCGTTACTTCACACCCCTTGTCATCCAAAGGTTAAAGGAAAGAAATGGTGGAAGATCCCAAGTTAATCTACATTCAGATTTTATAGTCTAACTTATCCATGCTTTTAAAAAAAATTTATTCTTTTTCACTGTTTGCGAAAACCTACAACCAGGAGCAGAACTATTCTTTTGATTGTCACTTTGCTTGCTCTGTTTTGCATCTGTTTAATCCTGAGGTTTGACACTACGGCCTTAGAGATATATTTATTCTCTATTTGCTTGAGGACAAGCAAAAGCTAAGTGTGAGGAAGTTTGATAAGCGAGAAATACATCTACTTTTAGGGCTTTAATTCTTTCTATTTTCATAGCAATTTGTATCGTATTTCTCACTTATCATATGATTTTCCTAGATTTATGTTTTGATATAAATTGATATATTTTATGTGTTAAATGTAGGAAAAAGTCATGTTAATGGATAGATTATCTCATGAGCTTTCCAACGCAACAAACGGCGATTAAAACGGACTTATAACGAAGAATCGGGAGCCGGTTGAAGATTGCAGTAATAATTATAATACACGGCTATATATATGGTCCGCCTGGGCGGACATGTGTGAGGACCGCCTGATTTCTCGCGGACAAGAGAGGCGCGTCCGCCTGAAATGGTCGCGGACAACACAGGCGCGTCCGCCTAATAAGGCGCGGACACAGGAAGCGGACGGGACAGAGGAGTCCGCCTGTTATCGAGCGGACACGACACAGAGGCGCGAGCAGACGAGACCAATTCAGTGTTTTCTTCTCCGTTTTTCCTTCTTCCTTCGCGGCGCCGCACTCGAACTGCTCCCTCATTGATTACAGACGCCGCCTAATTTACTCACGCGTGACGCCACTGCTCTCTCACTGCAAATCTCCACGATCTGCTCACCAACTGCACGCCTACTCCGTTGTCTGCTTCTTGTCTCCTTTCCTATAAATAAACTACGCTCTCTTCATTATTAAGCATCCCCTTCTTTAAATCCAAAGTTCACGAACAGATCACCACACTCGCTCACCACGTACAAACCACATCAATTTCTATTCTCTCCGTTTTCTCCATTTTTATTTGTCTTTCCACCACACCACATCTCTACCATTTATTATTATTATTATATACGACGTGGATACAGAGGCGGAGCTAGGATTCAGAGTCAACTTGCTAGCTGGAGTTTTCTCTACCCTTTCTCTTATTTTGTTTAAACGTTGTTTATATATAGTTATGCTTAATTAATAAACTTAAGCCCTCCCAGGTTTGGGATGCGAGCCTATTTTATATAATTATGTTATGTTAAGCTTTCCACTATGATTTTATCTAAAGTAATAGTTTAACTCTTGTCCTTCATGTGCTTTAATTCTCTGATCAATTATTAAAGTTATATTTGTAGTTTTCTAATCAACACGCGAGAGCTGAGATAGTAAACAAGACATAGGAATTAAACCTGATTAACAGCTAGAAGCCTGATCCGGCCTATAGGTTAATTAGTCTCAAATAGAAGCTGTTCTTTATGCGATTGGTTGTGTCCGGATTAGAGCATTAGTCTGCTGCTAGTTCTAGCAACTGGTTAGGGTTCGTTAGATTTAGTCGTCAACGAATTATTTATAGTTTCTGAGTTTATTACTTAAGTGGTAAAGTTTATATTAATATAATTGATAAAATAGGTAAGCAGAACTAACCCGGGATGCTTCCTTAAAAATAGTGTTTATATTATTTTGTTTTTGTTCAGGTTAGGATTTTCGATTATTTCTTCTCCTTAAAAAATGATAAAATCTGTTTATTAGAAGTTTCAATAAATTTAATCCACTGTCAGTTATCCACAGCGAGGTCCCCAAGAGTACGACAACCCCACGAATCCACTATCCCGCAAAACGATTAGGTACACTGCCTATGTGGAAGAAGTAGTCACATATTTCTCCATCACCCGACAGATATTTTGAGTATTAATTTCTTTCTCAATTGTATTAATTACACCAGTTCTAACCACTCACAATATATAGTCTGCAGTCCGCGTGGAGCCCATTGAGAGCGGGTGTAGTGCTCACTAGCATTCTCCTTAACCTTTCTAGGAAAGACGGACGATTTAGTAGGTTGTTAAGACAAGATCCTTTAGTTTTGATGATAGCAAACCTTGTGTTGTCTATCTAATGCTTTTGTCAAGATTCATGATTTCAAATAGACAGGTTAGTAAGTGGCTTAGCATGCAAGGTTGCAAGTGCACTTAAGTCATGAGTGGCTTAGCACGCAAGGTTGCAAGCGCGCTCAATCCACGACATGTGCTCTACCAGTCGGGCACTTGTCGGCGAGAGCTCCGGAGAACTTCTAGCAAGACAAAAGCAGTCAAGAACCACACCATCACATATCTCTTACATCAGACGTCAAACAAGGACCAAATAGAGTTAGCAACGTCGATAAAATCACTCAGATTATTCACAACCACACAAGCAACTTGCTCATGACAAACACACGACAAAAGGTGTATCTCATTAATGTGAAAGATAACAAGATAAGCAAATGCTATTGATGAACATCATTACATAGCCGTAATACTTCAAAAGAGAGCATTAATGAGCCAGACAAGTTCAGACAAGTTGAAGTGTGCAAGTGGTGACCGACCACTGGGGGAGACACGCCGCCAACTTGCCCATTCACAAGGCAACGCGTGTGCTACTGGCTCCAGATCAAGTTGGACGAGAATCGACAAGTAGGGTGCAGATATTATATTGTAGAAAAATGAGTATTTTACTCTTAGAGTCTACAACTCCTAGGTTGTTAGTTGGCATCCCAACTAACTTGTACAAATGCGTGGCTTAAAGTTCCTTGTAAGATAAGCCCCTATACGAGAGAAAATAGAGATTATCTGGGCAAGTGTGGATCAGACTTAGGAGTGTGTGTAAGTGCTAGAGAGTTGGTGAGCTAGTGAGGATAGGGTTAGATTATCAGTACAAGGGGTATTTGATAGGACGACAGGTCGGGGAACGGTTGGTGAACCGTAGGCCTATAGTTAGAAGAGGGTTGACGACTTTAGAGGTAAAGTCAAAACTATCCCGAGAGTCCGTGTGTGGGGCAAGGGAGGTTGAGTGAATTTCGTGTGTGTAAATTCTCAATTAAAATGTGTTTTCCAGTTTAATAGTTGCCTCTCGTCTATCAAGTTTTATTAGAGTCCACGATACGTCCACGACACGTCCACGACACGTTGGGGACGCATCACGAGCGCTTGCGAGTTTCATAGGTATTTGAGGGATGCTAGAATAATAGGTTTTCACCCTCTACAGAATGGCATATTTCTAGGATCTAGGCTTTTCAGTCAGACCATATTTAGATAGACCCCCCCCTCATACCGAAAAATCACCATCCATACACACAAGTTCAACATGTTCTCACTTCACGCTTTAACCAATTCGGGTATGGATCGATCTGGAGAGGTGCTTGTGGCTTGGGCCCAGGTCAGCACAAAGGAATAGGGCTTGCACGCTATTCTCTTTGGGCTTCCCCACTCTTTTCACATCACCTGAAGGTGTGCGTCTACGGTCGGGTCCTTGAATGACCAAACATGGGTTAGTAAGGACACTTCCAGGAAAATGCTTGGGGCTAAAGCGCAGGTATTAAGGGGATGTGGTTAGACGACAACCTCCTCTTTTCCCCCGTTTATTCACATCACCTTAAAAGGTGTGAGTCCTTGACAGGGGACCCTCAAACGGGTCCCGGGGTGAAATCGGTTTGCGTGGACCCTCTCTCTCATATGATGCAAAGGTGCAGAAATTAAAGTGCGCACAAAAGTAAACAAACAATGTAATAAAAGCCGTAACAAACAATTTCAAGTTAAGCCCTTTTTCTTAAAATTAAACAAGTTTAAAATTAAGAGTTTGTCCCCAGCTGAGTCGCCATTCTGTGAGCCTCGATTTTTAAACCCTATCCTATGTTAATTAAGTTGATTAGGATGTGATCGGGTTTTAGGTCCACTTATAACCTAAGTTTAATAACTAAGTCATATAACCACAATTATTAAAACCTAAGTTAGCTCACTGGAACCTATTATGAGTCACCACCTAATTTTAACCTAGATCAAATTAGGAAAGGAGAGTTTGGGTTCGGGGGCTTGATATTCAACTTATTTGGGGTTCAAATTACTTTCATTTCCCCTAGAAGTCATTTTTCCTCTACTTAGTGTAATTACGGCTTATTAGAAAATCGTTTTAACCTAAGTGCGCGCTTTTGATTTTTTTTATTTTTTAACATTTTTTGACAGAAAATTGAAGTGAAAATTAAAACTACCTAAGCTAGGGTTTAAGAGGAAGAATTAGGTCAAATTTTAATCTTGTCCGTAGCCACGGACCAAATGTCCGAGACCACAGACCCCAATTAAATTAACAATGCAGAAAAATTAATTTTGTAGAAAAACGAATTTTGAAAACGTCCGGGGCCACGGACAAGGCGTCCGTGGGCCCGGACATGAACCTTTGAAACCTAAAAAGTGAAAAATTAAATCCCGCCGTCCGAGGCTGTCCGTGGCCACGGACATGCTGTCCGGGATCTCGGACAGGCCGTCTGAGAGCACGGACTAGCCACGAATGGTAGCGTTCTGGTGGTTCCCGGCGGTGTTTTTGGCTCAACATTTATGGGTGGATAGCCTGAAAGATTCTAAACAAGTTAGTGATTAAAAGTTTTCAATTTGACTACGAATTAAGGATGAAAATTATTGAACAAGTTATTAGATAGAAGCGAAAACAAACAACAATTCAGAATCCAAAAAGAGTCAATTGGAGCTCAAATTTTAGAACAAGGTTAACCAATACGTGGGGAGTTAAGAAATTGAGATTTCTACCTGTTTTACCTTCGAAATCTAGAAGGTTCTTTACGTCGGGAATCTCTCGGTGCCTCGACGGGATTGGTTTCGGATTGATTTCGACCCGAGCTTCTGGCCTCCTCTTCCTTGGGTTGTTAAACACATTTTGGTTCTGTTTTTTGGTGTTTTGGTGCTTGGAGGTTCGAATGGAGATGAAAGGAAGTGCTTTTGTTGATTTCAGGGTGATTTCGGCAGAGTTTTGGTGTTGATTTGAGGCTTGGAAGTTCATAAACGTGGGGAGAAGGTTGACGACTGTGCTTTCTGACTTTTTGAATGTTCTACTCTGCCCTAGGTCGTATTTGGGAAGGCCTTTTATAGAAAGAGCATGGTCAAATTGATCGAACAAAATTTTTATCCAAAACCCTGATTTTGTGCTCTAAGAGAATATTATTTTTTAGAATGTCCTACAGGTCGATACAAATTCTAAAATTTTAACCAAAGATAAAAGATGATTTTTAGGAATTTTGAGAGTTTGAATCAGGTTATTTCGATAAATAACCGATTAGATAAAAATATTGCAATCTGGAAACTCCCATAATTCATAACTTATGATTGGGAAATCAAAATTACGAAATTCCAACGGTGTTAGTCTCTAAAATTCATTTTCTATCTTGTGTTATTATTTCATGACATTTTAACTTGATTTCGGTATTTTCCAAAGGACAGAGATATTTGCAAAAATGATTGAATTTCTCTTTTATATTTTGGGCTAAGGTTCCAAATAAAACAATTCCAGGTTTACGACTACATGTAGTCATGCTAACCATGTGAAAATTTTATTTTAATTTTGGAAACCTTTTTATTTCTATTTTGAGGCTATTTCATGTGTTAATTATTAAAGAAACTAGCTTATAATATGAATTAAAAGCTTAATTTCCAGAATAAATATTATCAGATGATCATGAAATACCTTTCATAATGACTATGATATTTGGAAGTGTTTGGTGATAATGAACAAGTCATATGAAAATAGAAAATCCCGAGAAAGTCCTTGGAAAATCCTACATTGGTGCATTTTGACCATTTTCCCTTTATAACACGTATACCTTAGAGACTACTCCGAGGGGGTTGAAATTTTGGATATAACAGTATAATCATCTAACTCCTTTGTATATATTGTGCATACGTTTGCTTTGTTGGTTTGAGTATCGTTTGAAAATTTTTACAGGATTCGAATTAGCTATTCCAATGTTAGTTGTGCTAGCCTTACTTAGTCCAATTAGCTTCAAATGTTCAAATCTGCATTACAAATAGTTCTCTTGCAAGTGCTCGGATCTCTTTCATTTAGAGTTGAACATCGTAAAGAAAGTTTGTTAAGTAATACAAAAGCCAGAGTTTCCATCGTGCTATCTTTCCTCTGCACAATTGAGTTTCACACTTGCATCAAATAGCTCTGACTAGTGGATGGGAGATAATACTTTGTAATTGTGTACGTAACCATCTCTTTTCTGCCCAGTAGATATTTAGCTTCAACATTTACAAAATCATGCCAAGTCGTTACGATCGATCACAACAACTTTGTAGGTTGCAGAATCCTTTTCAATGATGGCTTAGAAGACGTTAACGACAACTGTATTTTGGCTATTAAAGCACCAGATACTCTCAAATGCTAGGAGAACAAGTAGCATATGAAGAATCGAGAATACTTGGAGCATTTCAATATGTCTATAGGTGCTTATTTACTCTCTTGTGGCATTTTTTTTAATCTAGGACATATTTAAAAATTGGATACAATGCACTGAAGCATTTTGCCTATCGTTTTTCAGTTAGCTCAAGTTTGACAATGTACTACAGCAGGTGATCCTTATTAAATGTATTCTTCATATAGTATCCCTGGATAGTTCATCATCGAAATGAAATTTAAAACTGCTACTTGTCTTCTGGGAAGAGGAGGTACTGCTCGCTTAGTATTCAAACAGGTTAAGAAAGTCATGGCTTCAGGTTTTTAACAATGTAGAATTGAAAATTAAGGTTGCTAATAGCAAAATAGAAATATGTAATTTCTATAAAGAGAGATATAACTTACTGATGCCATGTATGTGGTGGATATTATTATGTTTTCAATATATGCAAATCCTTATTACGTGGTTTTGTAAAATTAATACTCCATAACTTTTAATCATTATTTCACTGGAGTCTTCGCTCATTTACGTCACCAGTTAAAGAGATGCCTCTTCGCTTTATACATCTTTTTTTCATTTGGCTTCAAAAATTAAGGTTCTATTTATATAAATGCATTTTTATCTAATGGTTTTTAATCGGCCGCCACTTTGTTCATCATGGTGGGTTTCATTTCATGATATTACTCAATCGTTGAAAAATCAAACTTGTCTATCCTGATCTGCTTCTAGTTGTACTAAGGTGCAACAACGAGCTTGCCACCAACAATATCTGGTACTTCATTATAAAAAATCTAATCAAAACAATTTCAGGCGTGCCAACAATTAGACTACAATGTCTAGTAATTAGGGTTCTAACCTGCAGCAGATTGAGTACACCCAAAGCTGAGACGGTGGCCGGCAACCATGAACGAATAGGGGCTTTAGAGATGGAGACCGTGAGTGAGTTGGAGCAACGTGGATGACGACTATGAATGAATTTAAGTGACGGGAATGGCGAAACAAGAGCAATGCAGTAGCGAAAACTTGGAGTTTTTGAAACGACATATATAGGGAAGTTAGAACATAAGAGGTGTATAAATAGTTTAAAGGTGCGTCGAGTTTTTCTCTTCTCCAAGGATTTTGAGGTACTTGTAATCAGAAAAAGTCTCAGATTAGGCTGAGTTTTTTAGGCGGTTGCGACTAACCGCCGCATAAGTTAATTCTTTGCACATTTTAAAGCGCTTGAAGCTAACAACTGCCTCAAAATAAGTTCTAGACTTGTTTTAGAGGCGGTTTTAACTAGTAACCATCTCAAACTAGTAATTTCGCAACGTTTGTTCATAGAACCGCCTCAAATTTACTACCTCTGTTGTATTTTTTTCTACTAGTATGTATTGTGTGATAATAAGATATGTGTGCTCACGGTAACTATAGTTATTCATGTAAATGGTATTGTATATATGATGACTATGAATAATTCTTCTGTAGAGTACTTGTGTTTTGTTATGTATAGGACTGAAGACCTCTATGCGTGTACATATAAAGTATAAAACATTACTTAAGGAATATGATAATCCAAAAAGCAACGCAAGATATGATATGCATCGAACAAAATTTCCTAAGTACATTCATTAGTTAAATGTGATCGTAATCATTAATAAAAGGTGGGAAAACTATTGTTCTTTGAGAGAAATCCAAGCTTGGATACTTGGTCGCGAGTTGTTTTTGTTGTTCATGTGATTGTCATTTGAATTTGGAATTATGAGCATATACTAAAACTGATTGCATGCCCACTTAACCAATTAACGAGAGTGTGGCCCGAAGGTGTAAAAGGGCTACAAGATATCATACTCAGAGTTGAGCTGGCCCCTTCAATAATGTTTTTACAAGTGTATAGGTGAAGATGCTAAGCCGGAGTGCAAGTCGGGTAGTTCTGGGTAGTAAAATGAGATTGTGTTTTGTTTTTCAATAAGTAGTGTAATGTGCTCCCGTTTGTGGACAGGATTGTATGGTCTATAATATGAATTTGTGCACTTATGAGTTGTATTTCTTTTCATTCACAGTGTTTCTATTAGTTGATTGGTAGACTTTTTGTGCATCTAGGTGTACAGCAGTTGTTATGCATCTAGGTGCACAACAGTTTTTGTGAATCTAGCTAGGTGTACAACAGCGGTGCTATACCCAAACTTTTAACCCCCCCCCCGTAAGAGAATCTCTGGAGACGTAGGTGCTAAAGGTTAGCTTGGGCAAGTAGCAAGGACTCCCAGTTCGATCGGCGCGTTCCGGAGCGCTAGGGACAGCTTAGCCAACTTCAGGGGCATTTTCGTAATTTTTCAAGGACCCTAAGCCCTCTATAAGCTTTCTCTCTCCTCCGAAAACGGCTCAAAACAACTCAAAATGCTTTCAAATTTTAACCCATGATAGAGGATGACATTTGGACATAATGGCATTGGAATTTTGATTTTTTGAATTAACAATTATTTGCTACCAATTTCTGATTGAATCTGATGAGAAATTGAATTTAAAAATATTCCAATATGCAAAAAATTCGATTCCACCTCATAAAAATCACAATTTTTATCCTTGACACGTGGTTAAAATTTTACAGCAATATCCTTTTGGGAAGTCACTTAACTAAGATTCCAAAATATCTCGTTTTTACTATATCTTTTCAATGTTTAAGAAAGTCTATATAAAGGAGCAAATCTCTTGATAAAAACAGAATCACACAAGCTATAGAACCCTAAGGAGTCAGAAAACACAACCTCTACTCAGCCTCTCACGTTTTTTCAACATCCGGCTACCAAGATCATACCGAAATTCCCCTGAAATCACCACTTAAACTCGTTTTCCAACTCCCAAAGCATCAACCATCCTCAAAATCCCATAAAACACCACCAAAACATAGGAAACATCAAGAACGACCAGTGACCAGAAGCCCGGTTCGAAGTCCTTTCGAATCTGCCATCAACGAGGCTCCCGACGAATCCCGACGTGAAGGATCAGTGTGAATTCGAAGGTAAAATAGGTGGGGATTTTACTTTTCTAACTCCCCATGACTTTATTAGTCTTATCTCAGAATTTGGGTTCAAACCCGCTCTTTTCGGCATCTGTATTGCTATTTGTTTGTGTTTCTTCCTTATTACTTGTTTGCTAAGTTTCGTGCTTAATTCGAATTTAAACTGCAAATATTTGATTACTAACATCTTGCAAATCTTTCAGGCTACGCGTGCATAGGTTTTTAGCCAAGAACACCGTCGGGAACCACCAATTCCCACTGTCTGTGGGTGGTCCGTGACCTCGGACCGATGGTCCGGGACCACAGACGGGTTGTCCGTGGCCACGGACACCCACGGGCGGTGGCAGGATTTCTTATTTTTCAAATTTTCAAAATTTAGGGTTTTTAACAGTACATGTCCGGGCCCACGAACACCCAGTCCGTGGCCCCGGACTTTTCAAGTGTTCGTTTTTATATTAATTCAGTTTTCACAATCATGTAGTTTAACTGGGGTCAGTGGTCTCGGACATTAGGTCCGTGGCTACGGACGTAATTTAAATATGACCTAATTCTGTCTCCGAAACCCTAGTTTAGGTAGTTTTAATTTCCACTTTAATTTTCTGTCAAAAAATGTCAAAATTACTAAAAGATCATAAACTCACGCACTTAGGTTATAACGACACTGTAATAAGCCGTAACTAAACTAAGTAGAGGAAAAACGACCTAGGAAGGGTAATGAAAGTAATTTGAACCCTAAATAAGTCGTATACCAAGCCCCCGAACCCGGACTCTCCTTTCCTAATATAATCTAGGTCAAAATTAGGTGGCGACTCATAATAGGTTCCAGTGAGCTAGCTTAGGATTTAATAATTGGTGTTATATGACATAGTTATTAAACTTAGGTTATAAGTGGACCTAGAACCCGGCCAGATCCTAATCAACTCGAATCAACATAGGATAGGGTTCAAAAAATTGAGGCTCACAAAAAGGCGACTCTGCCGGGGACAAACTCTTAATATTGACTTGTTTAATTTTAAGAAAGAGGGATTAACTCGAAATTGTTTATATATGGCTTTTATTATGTTGTTTGTTTACTTTCGTGCGCAATTTAAATTTCTACACCTTTGCATCATATGAGAGCGAGGGTCCACGCAAGTCAATTTCACCCCGGTACCCGCCTTAGGGTCCCCTGTTAGGAACTCACACCTTTTTAGGTGATGTGAAAAAGTGGGGGAAAAGAGGAGGAAGTCGTCTAACCACATCCCCTTAATACCTGAGCTTTAGCTCCAAGCATTTTTCTGGCAGTCCCCTTTCCTAGCTTTGTTTGGTCATTCAAAGACCCGGCCGTAGACGCACACCTTTAGGTGATGTGAAAACAGTGGGGAAACCCAAAGAGAATAGCGTGCAAGCCCTATTCCTTTGTGGTGACCTGGGCCCAAGCCCCAAGCACCTCTCCGGATCGATCCATACCCTAATTGGTTAAGACGTCAAGTGAGGACTTGATTGAACTTGTGTGGGCCATGTTTGCTTGTATGATCGGCCCACTACCAAGCTTAGAAATTGATAGGAACTTTCCTACATCAACTCAGCCCAACCCGAATTGGCAGCTTTGTTGTTTGTGGCCCAAAGGCCCTGTTTGGTTTGATATATGAGTCATTTGGGCTTCGGCCCAAAAGTTTAGATTTAGGTGATTTCTCTTTCGGCCCAATTTGAATTATCAATTTAGTTCTACGCTCACGAAAAGCAAATTCACCTAAAGAAATCCATGAAAATTCACCAGGCCTTTCCATTTCAAGGCCCGTTCTAGTCTAGGATGATTTTTCACTTGGGCTTTGGTCCAAAATCCCAGACATAGATATCATCTTTTAGGCCCAATCAGGATTTCTCGGCCCAAATTCTTATTCACATCCAGAACATGGTTCATAAATCATTTCGGCCAATGCGTCTTACTTCTAGCTCAAACACATTCTGGCCCAAGTGCCCAATTCTCAGAACATTCCAGCTCGAGAGGCACATTTTTCAAACATTTCAGCCTAGGTGCCCTCTTCTAGTTCATTCAGACCTTAGTGCCCACCCATAATCTTCGAAATATTCCAGCTCATGCACTTTTCTTGTGACCTGGACAATTGTTAACTTTGAGCATCATTTTATCAAGTACTCCTTCCTGGCCCTGAATTTTCATTCAGTTTCATTTTGTTGTCTGATGAACAAAATTTTAGAAACAGGTAAACAATCATCACCAGCAAGGAGGGAAAAGGAAGGTCAGACAGGGCAGAGGATAGAATGACTGAGATAGAGCTTAGGCTAAAAGCCATGACAAAAGCCTGTGAAGACTTGTGGAACAAGATCAACTCTTAAGATGCAGGTACAAAACAGAGCAGCCAAGCTAAACTAGAAGCCATGATGGCTGCCACGGAGCAGACACTAGTGCAGAAAATGTTTTTTACCACGGTTATTTGTCTTATATACCACGGTTCCGCACCGTGGTTAATACGCGCGTCGTATTTTCGAAAATGACAATAAACCACGGTTCAAAACCGTCGTTTAAAAGCCAGAATATAAACCACGGTTGTACGTCGACCGTCGTTTATATCCGTTTCTGTCGGCGGGAAGACCGATTTTATACCACGGTTCCGTTTAATAACCGTGGTATATAATAACTTTATACGACGGTTAGACACTAGAACTGTGGTATATAACCGTTTCCGTTTCATTTTATACGACGGTTTCCTAATGAACCGTGGTTTAAAACGTCGTTCCATTGCGTTTTAAACCACGGTTTTTACATAACCGTGGTTTTTTTTTTCTTTTTTTTTTTAGTTTTTTTTTTGTTTTTTAGCCTCTACCACAATGTGTTTTCCAACACAACCATACAATCATATATATAACCTGTACAGGGCATCCAACTGGTATTGCCCTTTTGATAACCAACCACACAACCATAAACCAAGTTGCCAGTTTGAATTGCAACATTGAAAACGAATTGCAAAAGAAAACTTTCAAAAATAAGAGAGAGTTGAACTTTACAAACTCTTTGAGAGTCTACTTTGCTTCAGCAAAAACAAAAGTCTAAGTCTAAGTCTAACTACGTACACTAGGATATAAGATCTAAGAAACACTCAAGTAATTTTTACACCAAAACTGTGATAAATGATCTCTTACAAAGTCGAGATCCCCTTTGGAATACGTGCTCCCTGCTTGTGTGAAATAAGAAACGATCTGTCCATAAAAAGAAACTGATCATCATTAGTACACAATTTTATTTCAAATGCAATAACTTTAACTGAAACTTTGATTGGTATTACCTTGTCATCATCATCAGCAAGCGTGTCAATATTTTGTACAATCTCGAACATGTACCGCATCACATAATAGCCACAGCTTTGTGAATCAGGCTGCTGAGGACACTGTCATCACACCATCCATGGATTACCAACTTTAGATAGATCAAAAAATTAAACGTTTAACTTTAATACAAAAACGCATAAATTAAATGATTACTTACACGTATGTAATGGAAGTCCAAGATGGAGAATGGTTTCTTCACATCACTCAAACCAAGCTTATGACCCCTGCATAAATACAGCATTTTAAAATGAAGCCATTTATTGTCAATAATCTAGGACAAGCTTAAAATAAATACAGAATGCATTAAATTTTTGAATACTCACTCCTTCAAACATTTCTCTACAGCGATCTCTCGAAGGTCATCAGGGCCGCCCAATGGGTCTAGTATCAATAAGCATGAGGTGTCGATACACAACACCAACAACATCCAATGATTGCTGCCACAGATAAAACAAAGAATGTTTTGTACAACAATTATTAAATATCACAATTAGAAGCAAAAAATTCAGTTATTGTGTACTTACATCTGATGATATGGGATCAGCAAATATTTGCTTTTTCTTCGCACCGCAGAACAAAATCCCTGCCTCACATGCTGTACACATCCTTGCTCATCCAATGCGGCCTGATTTGCTGACATCAATTGCGGACACAAGAAAGAGAGGGCACATAATCTCTTGCTCGCTAGCAGTCTACTAGTCAAACACCTAAACAACATTTTTTCATAAGATATGTTAAATAGCTTAAAAAAATGAAAGATAATTTAATAATTTAAAAGATACTTACAGACAATAGGCCTGAATCACAGAGATGTTAAGCAGGTCTCCCATCAAAAATTCTCTTAGATCGCTCACGGTAATCATCAGATCTCTGGGCTCGGGGGAGTGGAAAACATGCTTAGACACTTTCATGTTGAAATTGGTGACAGACTGTGGCTTCGTCATGAAAAAGTCATACGCATTTTTTGTTTGTCTGTCAACTTCTTCACATACTTGGGTGTCAGAATGGAGGCTCTCCTAGGAGTCATATCGAAAGGTTTCACCACTTCCTTTCTCACCCTCTGACTCTCCTCACTTGATTTCACAACTTCCTTCCCCTTATCCACTTTCCTCTTCTTAACCGGTCTTAATTCCTTATCAATCTAATAGTATACAAATTTTAAATAATAACATATTAGTCAACAGTCAAGTTAAAAACTAAACAGTAAGCATGTAAATAGTTTACCTTGTCACTACTGACATCAATGAGAGAATATGGCCATGGAACAATTGAAGATTTTGCTTGACCTATTTTACTCCACTCATTCCACTCCAACGGAAGGGGAGAGTCCACATGACCTTGCACAATATCATCTACCATCACACGAGCGTGGAGAGGTGGGATGACCTTGAAATGTACTACACAGTTCGGTCCGGTCTGTAAAACCCGACCGAATGCAACATGCACAGTCCCACCATCCAACACTTGAAACAGATGACATGATTTAGCCATCTACATCAACTCACAACAGTAAGCAAGCTAATAAAATTATATTGTTTTAAAAATAATATTAAAATAACTAAGGAGGAAAAAAGAACAAACCAAAAGGTTTTGATAAGGAAATGTGTCTCTGGTAGGAGAAGAAGGTGCAGGATGATCGACCATCGGAGTATCCGCCGTCGTGGTAGGAGCAGACGTCGGTGTAGGATCATCGACAGTATCCGCCGTCCTGGTAGGAGCAGACACCGGGGTATGAGTAGGTGTCGGTGTAGGAGAGGCGACCACTATCGATGTATCCGCCGTCGCAGTAGGAGCAGACACCGGTGTAAGTAGGTGTCGGTGTAGGAGCATGCACCTGGCCCAATACTAAAGCCTCAAGTCTTCGCAGGCGCTCCTCGTAGGCTTGACGCTCCTCAGCGTGACGTCTGAGCTCCTCAGCGTGACGTCTTTCCGACTCCGCCAACCGGTCGTGCACCCGTTCATCCACCATCTCTCTATCATTCAGCCTGCGGTACTCTCGATCGAGACGTAGAAAACACGTCTTTTTGGCGAACTTCCCCTCCAAGCCCCCGCACTCGCCCTGGATGATCCTTTTGCCCAAGGGCCTTATTCAGTGGATCATCCTGCGACGGAGGGGCCGGAACCATCTCCCATCGCTCAGTCGAGCCAGACTATATTAAATTAACAAAAATATTAGAAATGAACTTAATTAGTAAAACAACTTTTAAAATATATACTTACAATCTTGGACGCCAACTCAGCAGTCTCGCTCTGCGGGAACACATATACCCCCTCGTCATTTTTCACATTCGACCCAGCATAAATGTCTGCACTCTACTTGCATCGTCAACATCATCAACTGACTGAGTGCCGTCTTCATTAGTTTTAGTCAGTAAGCCCTCGCTCTTCCACTTCTCCAACCGCCCCGTGTATCCAGCTCGCCCCATGAAGTGCTTGTATATTCTTCGCCCGGTTACGTCTCGCTTGTTCTTGCTTTAACTGTTACAAAAATTGTATATTTGTAAGTTATACATAATAAGAAAAATTTTGTTAAATTTTATTCCTTAAATAATTAAGAAAGAATAATTGTAAAAGTACCTTAAACTCTTCAGTCTGGCGATGGTCGTAGAATATCTTCCATTCCTCCTCCGTGATCATACCATCGTACACTACCCACGGCGGTGACCTCTTGGAGCCCGGTTTGTTGATCCAGCCATCTACCAACCGATGCTTGAACTGTCGCAGTGATGTCGCTAGAAGTGATTCAATCTTCGTCCGAAGTTCATCCGCGACCTTGTACTTCTTCTGCACCATCTGCCATATGATGTCTTTGTCTGCCTTTTCTTGATCTTTCCAGTCCTTATTAATCGAGCAATGGGATTTTACCATCAATCCCAAGTAGGAAGCAAACTTCTGCTTCGACCCACCACGATGTCGGAGGTACTTGTCCCAGATCAAATCGATGGGAGAATCTTTCTTCTCCTTCAACCCACGGGTCGGTCCACGTCCCTTCCGAGGGGGCTGCGAAGTAGATGCAGCTGGTGGTTCTTCAGTAGGGACGTCATCGTCAATATCATCCAGCCCCAACATTAAGTCCTCTTCGACTCTATCGTCAGGATCCATAATCTGAAAAATAATCAACAATTAACAAGGTTAATACGAACATCTACTGAATCAAATATTGAAACATGACAAAAATTAAATAATAATAATATTGTCAACCAAACTTACAAAATAACATTTCATCGTTCAATCCACAATCCTTCATTGTGGTCGGACCTTCGATATTCAAAATTAGTTACATTATCTACCTCCATCGGCAACCGAATAGGTACATCTGTTTCATCTTCACAGTCGTATTCATCCTCATCAACAATATTATCAATCCCAACTATCGATCTTTTACTCTGCATTACAATAGACCATCTGGGATTAGATTGATCACGACAGTAGAATACTTGTTTTGCCTTTGATGCAACAATAAAGGGTTCATCAGTAGGAGCTGCTGTCGTTAAATCAACTAGCTTCATACCATGATCCTCCTCACGATATCCCTGTTTGTTGTCCACCCATTTGCAACGAAATACGCAAGTTTCATAACTAGTGTAATTCAAGACCCAAATATCCTCAATAACACCATAATATTCGTTCTTCTGTGTATTACGACTTGTTCCTGTGAAAATTTCTTGTGAAGCGATAAGATGCACACCACTGTTCTGGTTTGTCGATTTACAATCTTGACGTGCAGTGTAAAAGAAAATCCATTTACATCATATCCTTCATACGACATCACATCGAGATTTGGACCAAGTGCCAACAATTGGATCATTTCATCAACGCTCCTTGAATCTTCATACAACACCTTCTGTCTGAACCACTTAACAAATGTTGCATTCTGCTCTTTTTTTAATTTGGCATTACTCATCGTTGGGTTTTTGTTTTGAGGTACGCTAGGTGTGCATCGAAATACGGTTCAACAACTTCTGAATGATTCAACACAACCAGATGTGCCTTGTTCAATGTATCAATATCAACTCTGCGTAATTTTTTCCCACAGGTACCAACCCCTTTAAGCCTGCCATCATGTCTTGCTTTCGGTAATCCAATAACATCAACACCGTAAGTAATGAGTGCAGAAGTCAACTACTTCCTCTGTTACTGTCCCTTCAATTATGCTTCCCTCTGGACGCCGACGGTTTTTCATTTTCTTTTTCAGTATACCCATATATCTCTCAAACGGATACATGTATCGAAGGTATAACGGACCACAATGTTTGATCTCTCTAACAAGATGAAAGTAGATGCACCATAATATCAAAAAACGAAGGAGGAAAATACATTTCCAACTGACACATGGTGATCACAAGGTCATTCTGTAGTTTATCCAGCGTCTCCACATCAAGCACTTTACACGAAATTCCTTTGAAGAAAAACATAAATTTGTAATAGTTTTCCTGACATCAGCTGGAAGGATTCCACGGAGAGCAACCGGAAGTAAGTGCTGCATCAGCACATGATAGTCGTGAGACTTCATCCCTACCAATTTAAGATCAGACATTGATACCAAACTTGATATGTTCGATGAGTAACCGGATGGCACTTTAATATGACGAAGAGAACTACAAAAACTTATTTTCTCTTCTTTGGATAATGTATGACAAGCGGGAGGCAAGAATGTTCTCTTCCCTCTTTGTTGTGGCGCGAGTTCTTCTCGTATACCCAATTCAACCAGATCTTTTCTACCCTTTAAATGGTCTTTTGTCTTTCCTTTCACGTTTAGTAGTGTCGCAGATACACTTTCACCAATGTTTTTCTCCACGTGCATAGCATCAATGCAATGTCTCACCTCTAAATGTTGCCAATATTCAAGTTCCCAAAATATTGATTTTTTCTTCCAGATGCTTTTTCAGTGGCTTTAATTGGTGGACCGAAGTTGTTCACAACATTCTTCAACTGATTGTAAGTCTCAGCAGCAGATAGTGGTGGTCGAGCGACTGCATGATCCGTTTTTCCATCAAACTCTTTTGTCATCTTACGGTATTTGTGCCCTTTAGGAAGGAATTTCCGATGGCCCATGTACACATTTTTTCCACTGTGTTTTAACCGTATACTGCAAGTTCTATCTCCACATATAGGGCACGCTAGAGCTCCTTTAATTGTGTATCCCGAGAGGTTACCGTATGCAGGGAAATCATTGATCGTACAAAACAACATAGCCCGGAGCGTGAAGTTTTCCATACCATATGAATCATACACCGTCGCACCTTCATTCCACAACAATTTTAAATCGTCAATAAGTGGTTGCAAAAACACATCAATTTTGTTTCCCGGTTGTTTTGGACCCGATATCAACAGAGAGAGGAGAATATGTCTGGGTTTCATACACAACCATGGTGGCAGATTGTATATGTCAATAAAACAGGCCAAGTACTGTGTATACTGCTCAAAGTGCCATAAGGGTTCATCCCATCAGTGCATAAACCAAGTCTTAAGTTCCTTGGGTCTGTACCGAATTGAGGGTATATTCTGTCAATGTTTCTCCATTGTGGAGAATCGGCTGGATGTCTCAATTTACCATCATCCTTTCTATGGGTAGCATGCCATCGGAGGTTCTCAGCATCTTTCTGAACTGCAAACAAACGTTTGAATCGGGGAATTATCGGTAGATACCACAACACCTTCGCAGGAGAGCCCACCTTAGTGCTTATGTGGTTTCTGTCACCCTTTTTTATAGCGTGATTCCCCACATTCGGAGCAATGGTCATCCAACTCATTCTCCTTCCAATACAACATACACCCATTTGGACAAGCATGTATTTTTTTATATTCCATACCCATCGGACACATTAACTTCTTTGCCTCATAAGTTGTTGTGGGTATCACATTGTCCTTTGGTAGTACATTCTTCAGCAGTTGTAAAAGATCTGTAAAACTGACATCACTCCATCCATGTCTCGCCTTCAGATTGAATAGTTTTAGGACAACGCTCAATTTGTTTTGTGTTTGCGTTTCACATCCACTGTACAACGGTTCCTTTGATGCTTGCATCAGATTTTCGAATGATTTGGGTTTGTTGGAAAAATGTTGTTCAACATCTTCCATCATTGCATTAAGGTCCTCCTGATCATCTGAATCACTACCTAGTGAATCATCTTGAGTATCCCCAAAATCCTGTGAAGCATCCATTTCTGATTGTTCTGCAACGACGTTATCAGCACATTCAAACACTTGTACTGAATGTTGACCATGCAGTATTGTTATGGCTTCATAATCATCTGTAAACCCTCTGCGAATCAGATGATCCTTAATCTTGTCCACACCTCGGTATTTGAAGTCGTTCTTGCAATCGACACAAGGACATCGAATATATCCCTTATCCCTTGGTTTAAGATTGTCAACAAGGACTTTGCAAAATTTATTGACCCCTTAGGTACTTGATGTCCAATCTGTCACTGTACATCACTGAGCGCTCCATCTCCTTTTTCAACACACACCAGATGTCGTGAACTCGTTCCATTGATCTCCTCTTTTTTTTATTTACAGATTTAACAACCTAAACCTATCCAATCACCTTCGATCTCACCTAGGAACAAGTTAATAATATACAGTAGTTCAGTGATAATTTCGGCAGCATTACCCTACAGTTCTCCTAGTGTAGATATATATATGAATTGTTTCAATTCACATATATATATGTACACTAAAAGAACACTACGGTAATGCTGCTGAAATTATCACTGAACTACTGTATATTATTAACTCATTCACAACCTAAATGGTGAGATCAAAGGTCATTGGACAGTCCCAACAGGGACTATCTAAGACATACCTCTATCAGGTACATCTCAGACAGGTAATTCTATGTTTGAATTGATTTTCCATTGTTTAATAGAAAAACAAAAATAAATTGAAACATTTTAAATACCAACCTGATGAGTACTGGATGGTCAGCTAGCGCGAACAGCACAGAAGAAGGAGAAGTAGGCAAATGCTCTTGCGCGCAGTATATAACACCTATTCAACCGTACGTAGTAACACCTAGCCGATGAAATTAGAATAAAGTTAAATTCTGGAAAAATTAATTTTGGCATACAAATCAAACACTTTCAAGATGTTAATTAGTTGGCAAACAAAAAAAGAAATTTTTAGCAACTAGCTAGGTTACTACCGTGGGTTCTGATCTGGAAAGCCGGTGGCAGAGGTTGACGGGGCAATAGTTAAGGCAGCAACCGGGGTCGTCGGAAATATTCAAGACTGCGACAACAATCAATAAAAGATAAGTTAATCTTAAAAGTTATTAAAACAATCAACACTGACATTGTGCAGAAGATGAAAAAAATTGAAACTGTGAGTAATTATGAAGAAGGTAAAATTCAGTGAAATTAGAATCAGGTTAAATTCTGCAAAAAATTTGGCATGACCTTTACGTTTTTTTAGATACTCCACACTTTTTTTACGCAAAAGCAAACACAATAGCAGCATCAGATCAAGGTTCAAGTGATTCAACGAAACGCACTAACATTTTAAGCATCATCAGACAGAGAACTGTTTGATTTTTTAAATATTTCAAATGAAAAACATGACTAAACAAATAAGCAAACAAGCATATGTCAAAAAACTTCTGGACTGGTTATGAGTTTAGACAAAATTTAAGCAGTTTGCAAATCAAATACTTTCAAGATGTTAGTTAGTTGGCAAACAAAAAAAGAAATTTTTATCAGCTAGCTAGGTTACTACCGTGGATTCTGATCTGGAAAGCCGGTGGCAGAGGTTGACGGGGCAATAGTTAAGGCAGCAACCGGGGTCGTCGGAAATATTCAAGACTGCGACAACAATCAATAAAAGATAAGTTAATCTTAAAAGTTATTAAAACAATCAACACTGACATTGTGCAGAAGATGAAAAAAATAGAAACTGTGAGTAATTATGAAGAAGGTTAAATTCAGTGAAATTAGAATCAGGTTAAATTCTGGATAAAATTTGGCATGACCCTTACGTTTTTTTAGATACTCCACACTTTTTTTACGCAATCAGAACTTCAGAAGTGAATTTATTTAGCCAAACATCAGCAGAACTTCAGAATAACATCTGCTTTGTCATCCTATCATGACAAAAGTATAATCCTATGATAAAGCAGAAATCAATAAAATCAAGCGCAGGTGACAAGTTGCACGACCCAGATAAGATACAATTCAGCCACATATAAAAATCCACCCTGCGTCGTATAAATTACATAACGCTGAAAAGTCGCAGATTTCTTAAACAAAAGAGGCGAGAAGTAGACAAACAGTTCTTATAAACATCAAGCACCCCTGATCACACAAAGATCACCATATAACAATGTATTATGAATAAAATTTCCCGTAAGAAAAAATATAAGCCCGAACACGATGGAATCTTAAGAGATTCATGAGACACAATAAAACTCAATTCTCACGACTAAAGCTTACAAGGACTATATACATACCCATTTACCCTGAGCAGTTTAAATCAAGATTCTTTGCCAGAACTGATTACAGTTAGACATCACTTTGCATGATGAATCAAACGACTGGAATTATCAAATACTTCAAGAGATTCTGTTTTGACGTTAGGAATGCAATTCGTCCGACTACTATTGATCATCTCAACGCCCAGTCAAAAAAGAATAAATGATAACCCTAATCTAATAACCCAATCAATCAAATGTCGCTGTTATGTTCTCCAGCAAAGCATTCAGCCGCACACGGTCTCGAAATCTTGACAAGGCATTAGTAATAGAACTTCTCAAACGCTCTCCAATGTCACGAAACCCCAACTTAACAGAGATATAAAAACGGTTCACATCCATATTCAGATACTCAGAAACCCCAACTTCACAAGCAACAAAATTCCACATCACAAAGCAACATATTCAGATATAAAAACCGATTCCACATCACAAGCAACAAAAATCAACCGAAGAGAAAAGAGGGGTGCGAACAAGGTGGAGGTATTACCGTAGACATCTGGGGCGAATTCAGGCGAGGGGTTTTGGCTTCACCGGAGAAGCAGCAGGCGAGAGGAGGTTGGGGCGGTGGAGTTGGCTTCCCGTGCTGTGGTGGACCGACGTGGTGGAGCCGCGACGGTGGAGGAGGCGAGACTGCAGCTAGGCGAGAGGAGGTTGGGGCGGTGGAGGTGGCGACGCGCAACTGGGCTCGATGGCGGAGGAAGAAGGCGCGCAAGCTCGATCGATGGTACAGGGGAAAATCGCCAGAGAAGAGAACGGGAGAAGAGAAAGGAGGAAGAAGAAGGAACGGGGTTTTAATTTAACAACTTTAAACGACGGTTTGGGCAGAAACCGTCATTTTAAAACCAATGTGACGAAACAAAAACCACGGTTATATGTAAACCGTGGTATAAAATGTTTGGCGCAAAACTTTAAATGACGGTTCGAAACAAACCGTGGTTTATCGTCTCTATATACGACGGTTGACATTAGAACCGTCATTTATATTCAAATGCGACGAACTATAAACGACGGTTCTGGCCGGAACCGTCATTTATCGAATGAACCCTGCAACATATATGACGGTTCTGTTAAAAACCGTGGTTTATTTACTTTAAACGACGGGTACATACTTAACCGTGGTTTAAAGTCCGTCATATTAAACATTTTTTCTACTAGTGAGAGACATAGCGCTGTCAGGGACACTATGGAATCTAACTATGTCGTTGTGATCGCAGAATTGAAGGGAAAGATTCTTTTTCTTGAGGCCGAACGTCGAGTTTAGGATGAATTAATGAGTGAGCTTCTTAACTCCCTACATGACCATACTGAAGCTGGCCCTTTTAGAGCCCAAGGTTCACAAGGGAATGATGAGGGAATTGTAAGGCAGTCAGAAGCAACCAATAAGATACCAGCTTGCATCCGAAGTTGCACTCAAAAGAGGTTTAGGCCGTATGAAGAACCAGATTGATCTGTTTGAGCAGTAGAACCACCTCGACAGAAATTCCATCAAAGGATGTTTACAGACATCGGTCTGTCGTTAAGCCAAGCACTAAAAAAGCTTCAGGAGCAAAACATGCTACAACCTCTCACACCCCAGCCTAGGGACCCTCAAATGGGAAGGAATCTAAATCAATTCTGTCATTTCCATCAGTTGCCTGGCCACGGCACTGACCATTGCAAAGTCTTGAAGCATAAGATCCAGGATCTGATTGACCAGGGGCTCCAATTCTAAGAACGTGGTAGAGTGCGCAGAGTACGCGTGCCCAAGCATAATTAAAAAATATTGTTTTTTAGTGTTTTTCTCATTAAACGTGTTTCTTTTATTGATTAGTCATCTTTCAACTTTTGTAGTAGTTAGTTTCCTGGATCATTTTCAGTAGTGTTCCTGAGTTTGTAATTTCCCACATTATTTTTCGTTGCATAAAACATAGTTCCATTTTTATAATTTTTGTGCAAAGCATTATTCATTAATTCATTAAAACTAAAAAACAGCACTCATGTCTTTCAAGGATCATAAAGTTGTCATTTTCTGACTATGCGATGGAACGACTTGTCTCTTGTTTCTAAAAAAATTTGAACATGCCTAACCAAACACCACAACTCACCCTAGAATATCCAAACAACCCACGAAGAGGTTCAAAGTCCACATCTATCAAATTGTTGTCACAAACCCCAAATCAATACTGGGGGCAATCTGAGATTAGAATCATCGTCTTCGAATCTTTCGGTTAAGCGTGTAAACAAGTCTCTGAATGATAATTCGTGAGAGCATCTTGAGCAGAAAAACCATGAGTGAAAGAGCGTGTCATTTTTACACGACTCCGATGAGACCACATTCAAAGGTAAGGTAAATGGCGTAACTCTGACTGAAGGAGATAATTTGTAAATTTATTCTTAGACCTGTGAAAAGTAACAATGAACGGATACACAACTATTAGGAACGAAGAAGCACTTAGGTACAGCACCACATAGCCAAAAGCTTGTAAACCCTGTCATTAAACCCTAGGCACCCCCGCTGAGCCTTTCATATATCCCTTTTTCGATATTATGTACTCCACAAAATAACCCAGCCAATGATGAATGTCCGACCCAGTGACCAAAGGAAGCGAGGAGCCTGACTCTCAAATAATGTTCTCATCAGTCCAAAGAAGTGATGTCGCTATCAGCATGACGAAGTGATTCGCAAATAGGTCCCAAAGTGACACAGGATCCAAAGAGCTCACATCAAAACAAATCTTGAAACTCAAAAATCGGGAGACACCAGAACCCCGAAAGAGAAGCCAAGAAAGGATAAAACAAAAAGGCAAACCCGAAGTGCCCCAAGGAAATCCAAATGACAAAAAGAAGAGAAATGGTGTAAAGGACGAGTTCAAAAATCCAAGTCCAGAAGCTCGAAAACAATGCCAACACAAAGCAGCTAGACGACTTCAAAACAAGGAAGATGAATCTGAGAGAAGACGTAAGGTGCAGCTTTGATCATCCCTTTAAGCTCCACATACCTCAAATATCGCTCAATGGTCCCGTTGTCTTTCATCACACCCCATGGCTGCGTTATAAGCTTTAAAGACTTCCGACTTGATAGTTGTGTATCCAATCACGTGAAAGTAACAGATCGAAAGCGTAAGTCTAACGAATATCGAATTCAATGGTCCAGAAGTTCGACCATAAGCAAGAAATGAGTGCAAACACGAAACACGTCGAGTGTAGGTTAGGAAAAACCACATCAAAACATAAGTCTTGACCCTGTGAGGATGAGTCTCGTTCGCACGTTTAATCGAATAAAATACTAGGGGCAATCGATAGTCCCGATCGATTGCCATAAGCTTCAATGCTCAGATTGCCTTAAGAAAAAATACTAGGGGCAATTGTTGGTTCCAACAATTGCAAGCACAATTGAAACCCAAAAGCTCAAGCATCATCACCACCATCCCATCAGAGGCCCACATAAGCCCTTACCTCCACACCACCACCATCCCATCAGGGGCCCACATAAACCCTTACCGCCACACCACCACCACACAGGCGCACATCCAGATCACCATCCAAAAATCACAACCCAACCTTAGGCCCCTTATAAGCCTTCGCCACCACATCAAATGCAACAACAACACCACACACCCCCACCATAGGTGAAATACCCCAAACCTTGATATGTTGTTTAAATGTTAAACTATGGTATTCAAAGGCTAAAAAGTGCCTTAGAAACATCATTGTACAATTTAAACCATAGTAAAAACACAATAAAACACTAAGACACAGTTTGAGCAAAAACATGCTCTAAGCTTGGAGTGAACTTGGTTAGGACCCAAAGAGCCTACCAAGACATTATAACATTTAATTATGATTTAACAATGCTAATTAAGTCCTTAGGAGACTTTGGGAAACAATTAAACCAAACAAAACACAAGAAAACACCTTAAAGTCAATTTAGGCAAATACTTGCTCTAGACTTGGTGTAACCTGGTATAAGACCTAAAGGTCATACCTATACCTTATTTATATGTTACGGAACATATTAAATCAATTACTTAAGAAAACCAAGCTTGAAAACAAGTTAAAACACAAAATGTGCTTTAAGGAGCCTTAAAGCACATTTCTGAAAAATTGTCTTGTAAATGAGTTTTGAGTGGCTAAATGTCCATCATTACTCTTTAATTAACATGTGTACTACTTAGTATCACATTAGGAAGTCTAGATCAATGGGAAATCAAAAATTTCACAAATATGTGCCTTAGTTTGTGAATAGTAAAAAAATAAGCTACTTTATAACATAAGTCAATATAAGTAAGTTAATTGGTCAACAAAGACTAAAACACCCCTTGTTACTTAATGGGGGCCGGTTTTTGACAAGGGATGAGTCATCCCCCTTGTTAGTTTTATAAGAAAGGAAAAAAATTGATAAAGCAAGTTACTATTTGCTTTAACTACAAATATCTTCCAAAAGTAGACTTCAAACTTCATTCTCTCATTTCCTTCACTTCCCACCGTCTTCTACCTTCCTTCTTTCTCTGTTTTACAATTTGCTATAGTACCACACAAGAACTCCATCTTTGATCACCTATATTTCTTAGCTCCATTTACCAAATCAAAAACCAAGACCACCAATCTCTTAGTCTTGCCAAGCTCTTCAATTCTATCTTTCCAAAACTTCAAGAGTTTCATTTCGGTGCCATGAAGAACCACCATTGAAGGAGCTTGCGCTCACATTTTAACACCTTGTTGTTCTCCTTTGCTTCAAGGTAAGGAAACTCAAAGAAAAACCTAACTTCCTCTTGTTTTCATATGTGACCGAAATCACCTTCTTCATGGTGTTTTCTTTTGCTCATTCATAGCTCATTCCAATCTTCAAAGGGCTTGGTGGAGTCTTCTCTTGCTACTTAGCCGAACTCTCTTTCCATTTCCAAGGTAAAACATTCATTGTTGTGAAGACAATATATATAACCTAGGGTTTGTAAGTGAGTTTAAACATGGAGCTTGAATGCTCATTGGCTTTACTTGTGTATTGATTAGAACATTGACAAGTAACCAAGTCCTCTTGCCGATTTCCAAACAAGGAAGAACAAGAGTGTTCAAGTAAAAATCTTGAAGAAAATAGGTAAACAAACTATCTCAATGTAGTTTAAATGCCTTAGGAAAAATGACTTGATTTGCTTAATAAAATACCTAAGGAGCCAATGGTGAATGACCTAGTAAAATGCTCTCAAGGAAACTATTAAAGGGCATATGTGTTGTTGTATGTAATTGTAGGTCAAAGGCATTATTTATGTGGAAAATTCAGTGTTTGTGGTTTATGCAAATTAAGGGCCTAAGAGTCATGCTATTTAAGGGCCTAAGTGCCAAGCAATTTAAATTGTGCACTATATTGTGATGTAGTGTGATTGGGTGAAGTTTTGTGTATAAGAATGTTCTTGATGGATTTAGGTGTTCTTAAATGTTTAATGGTGAAAACTATGTGTTTTGGAAAGTTGGTGTGCTAGGAGAACCCATGGCAAAATTTGGGTAATGTATAAGAAGTTTTAAGTGTTTAAATGAGCTTTGGTGGACTAGGAAATGTGAGAAATGGATGAATGTTTTACTAGGGAAGAAAACATGTATTAAGGTGTTCTAGAGTGCTACAAGGATTTAGGCATTATCTTGGAAGTCCTAGAAATCCAATGGGTGTTTTGGGATGTACTAAAGACATGGAGAAGTTTGTTTAAGGTTTCGGTAATGTTGATGTACAAGGAGGGAATGATGTTTAGGTAAGGATTTGAGTAAGGAATTTTAAGAAGGTGTGAAAAAGAAGATTTGGTTAGTAAGAGAAGATGCTTGGGAGATGATGTTATGATGGTGAGGAAACATTTTGGTATAGTGGTCATTATAGGTGAACCACCACTTAGAAAACCAAATGGAAAATGTTACAAGTGTTAAGAGATTTTGTATGCAAATTTTGGTAACAAGTTGGACAATGCTTTAAGGTGAATCAAAGTGATATTTTGGTATTAGAATATGCCTAAGTTCATGTGTGAAGTTTGGGTAATCAATGGATGAAGAGAATAGATGAAACAAGACTTGAAAATGTCAAAATTGGGAATCTGTTACAGTGGTCCGGGACTTATGTATTGGATGATGTCCCGGACCATGCATGAAAAAAAGGCCGAGAGTTGCAAAGACACATTGGTCCGGGACTTGGGGTCGGTACAAGGTCCCGGACCAGTACCATTTTTCACCCCGAGAGTTGCTTAAGTGTTGGTCCGGGACTTAAGGTAAGGACCAAGTCCCGGACCACTCTAAAAATGTTGTTTAAGGTATGAAAATGATGTGTGATGATGGGGATTAATAAGTAATGATGTTATAAAGCTGTTAAGGACAAGTTAGGTGAGTTATGATGACAATTAGGTGAGTGAAAAGTTGTAGAAAAATGTGAGAGTAAAACAAGTTTAAAATGTGAAGTTATTTAACTAGTTAACGGGGTTAATCATGGTCTTTCGACGTTACACAAACATGTTACCCCCAATGTTAATGAAAGCAATTTTAATGTTACAGTTGTTTGAGAATTGTTCGAGGAACATAAGTGGACATGGTAGAGTGGACTCCGGTGACAGGTATGGTTTTCTTGCAACCTGTGTCCTACCGGATTACACCGGCTTGTATGCCAACGTGTTTTCCTGTGTGTTTGCCACGTTTTAAGATAAATCATGAAACGAGTTTACAGTCGTTGTTGTTGTTGTGTGTTTGCGTACCGATACCGGTAACCTCGAATGCGTATGAAAGGATAGTTAACCAATATTAGGTAAACGTAAGAGAACGGGGATATCCGGTAGTAACGATTCCAACCTAAGGGAACGTTATAACCACGGCTATGCGTGATTTAGTTATGTGCTGTTGTTGAGCTGTTAGTATGTTCACTACCCTGGTGGTCTAAACTAGGACCTAACCACCATTTGTGAATTAATGTGCTAAGTCCAATAATGAGACTTTAAAAGTGCTAACCGGGGAGTGAGGAGCCGGGTAGGTTCCAGCCACGCGTGTGAGTATGGGGGTCAGGGTCATGTCATTTCAGGTTCGATCTCTCCGTATGTTATGGTGTTTTCCTTTTGGTTCTCAACCTTCCCTTTATCTTAACAAGGCATTACTAACTCACGTCGGGCCCGGGGCATTACTATGTACGGGTGTTCGGATCACTATATCCGATCCATCTTTGTGTGTTAAGAATCGTTCATCTATAGGACGGTAACGAGTTATATAAACGAGCTTAGCATGAGTTTGGCAGCATTCTCTAGGCTCTCCCAGTGAACAAACGAGGTTAGGGGTGGTTCCTAAAGAAGATCCGTACCCGTTATGTTATGGTTATTGTTAGTACGCAATTTCATTGCGTGTGTGTGATGTTATTTGTTGTTATTGTGGGTATGGGGATCATGGATATGAATCCCAGTTTGTGATCAGAGGCGTTTATGGAAAAACCCGATTAGGGGTAAGTGTCGTCTATTGAGGAAATAGCCCATTAGAGGAGAGAAAACACTCTAGGGTCGAAGAACACAAGAGTGATTTATTAAGTGTAGATGTGTTGTCTGTATTTGTTGAGACCATTGTTGTGGATCGTAATGTGTTGTGTGTTTATGGTGTACATGCATGATTTAAATTTAATCAACCGCATGCCCAGACGACAATTAGTTGTGTGTGGCCCGGTAGCATGCGGGTTGCGGGATTACCATACCAGCAAAGGTGCTGAGCCCCTTGGGGGCCACCCTTTGTTCCTTTTCTATTTCAGGTACAAGGAGCTGGAAGCCGTTCGAGAGTAGGACGGGGTAGATGTTTATACTTGGGTAGCCATTTAAATTGTGTTGGTATTGTAGGTGTAATAAGACCGAAATTGTTATCGACACTAGTTTGTAATACTCGGTACAGTTGGAATGTATATGTACATTGGTTATGTTAATGGAAAGAAGAGTTATGTGTAGTTGCTCGGGAATCTAGTCCATCAGACCAATACAATGTAAATGTATTAGCCTTGTTAGCCACATGGGTGGCTAACGGCGTGTAACACCATTGAGTTAAGTAATGTGATGAGTTAAGTTTTCCGCTGCAGCTTGTTGTTAAGTGTACGGTTGTTGTTGGGGTGTTACAAAAAGTGGTATCAGAGCGAAGTATCGCTCTGATGACTGAATTACCGAGCTTAGGAAGTACCGAGTTAGGATTTTAGTACTATGGGTTAAGGGTTGAGTGATAGCGTGAGAGATACGCTAGTTAGGAACTACCAGTGAATACTGAAAACCTACTATATCTATCCCGCCCTCCACAATCCCTGTTTTTTAACTTGGGAAAAGAACGCCAGAGAGATGAAAGTCCTCTCTTACTCGGGAATACCTGATCTGACTGTTACTAAGTACCTCTGTATGTACGGAGAACCTGTCATACGGTAGATCCCGAAAACTGGGAATCCCGGAGACGGTTTCCATCTGAATAATGTTAACCGCATTTCATAGCGAAGAATGAAGAATCTTGCGTATAGAAGAAAGGAATTTCCGGCAACCTGGGTCGACATGCCGAGTAGTCGAGGACAACCAGCTTGCAACGCACCAACCGTGCAACAGGCAGGAAGTGAAGTAATAGAACCCGAGATGATACGGGACTACAAATGTTAAATAATGACGCTAACAGTATACCAACCGACAAAGGAACTACAACGTAGTACCCAAACAAGAGACAAGTCTCAGTAACCACGATAAATGCATGGAACGGGCTACGAAGAAGATACAGTACTAAGAAAAAAGAGGTCTCCCCGAATGGGAAACACCCCGGTTAATGATTATTATGTGAAGACAGTGAGAAGTCACCTAGAGGATTTATTGTCAAGACTGTAAGGTCAAGTAAGGGCCAACAAGGCCACCGATAACAGTGCAGGTAAGAACAACACCGCAACCGGAGTGTGTTTAACCGATAACCAGTAACATGGCGCACTTGCCATGGCAAGTGCTGCTATAACAGGGCTGTTCGGGGAAAATTTTTAACAACTACAAAGTACTTAGTAAAGTACTACGAAGTTAAGTGAGATCATCATAACCGTGGAAGGGCTTAACAGCCTAACCTTTGTAAATGGGAATACACCAGTCAACAAGAAGCTAGACTTGGTTAAGGCAAGAAGACGTTGTGAAACCACGAGAAATTTTTTCTTTCAAACTCTTTTCTTTCCAAAACCAAAATTTCTTTTTAAACCTATACCTATTTCCAATCATCTTTTAAACCAAACCAGAGGACCTACGCCGGCCTCAATGCCACAGGGTAGGTAAGTTATACCCAGTCTACTTATGAATAACCGGATGGAAACCGGTAAACCCAAGGGTAGCAACCCGAGGGAATGGATGGAGTTAATAATGATATAACGGTGGAGAGACTTTCCCTTGACTAAGTTCGGGAAGCACGGAATGCATATTGTCACAAGACAATATAAGGGAGTTGACAACAGAATACTCCACCTAGGCGTGTGACGGACACTACGAGTGTACCAACTGAAATGTGGGACGACCGCACTCCGATAGGAACTTGTGGGCCTGACAGACTTACATATGGGTTAGTCAGGTAAGTGGCAATGTATCAGTAGGGTACCCCACATATGTATACAAGCAGTCCGGAACACTGGAAGTAGTCGACTCCATACTACAGTCAGCAGTAAAAGTCAAGCAAGAGCTAAGGATTACCACGAATGGTTGAAGTAAAAGAACCCAATTAAGTTAACGAGACTAAAGGAATTGGTGAGTCTATTTCAAGGAAATGTCTAAGAGTCAGGAAACATGAAACACACCGACTGTTATGTAAAGACATCGCATATGTCTTAAGAATCCTGACGAATAAAGCAAGATAGCTGGAGCGAATACCCAGCCTATACATGGTAAGGTAGAAGCCTAATGTGGACACATTAACGTGCAACGAACGGGATGACACTCCCGGATTGATCACCTTGACTACCAGGGAATATCGATCTTCAATGAAGAGACTACTAAACCCAGCCAAGAACGCAAGCGGCGTAGTTAACTAAACTTGCCAATAAGTGCAGCCAGATGTAATGACATACCTTGACAACACCCAGGAGCAATCCTTGAGGGGTGTTTGGATCAACAATTGTGGGATGGAACAATGTGACAGAAACGCAAGAGCTGAAACAATTACTCGGCTTAAACAGCGAAGGGAACCCACTTAACAGTAGGACCCTAAGTTGCCAAAGGGACAACTTGGAAGGGATCGTGATGCAACGACCTTGTCATGGAGATAATACTACCTCCAAACCATGTAATGTTGTACAGAGAAGTGGATACATATGGACAATCTACAATGAGCAGAGCTCGAGGCAGTAAGGCTTATAAGCCACAAATAACATGTGTTATGTGAATTTGATCGATTGCAGGAGTTTATGTTATACAAGTAAATAGAGCGGAGAACGAACCACTGCTTTAAGAGTGGGGATACCTCTCAATATTGTGAAACCGCGAGAGCAGTAGTTATGTGAACCAAGTTCAAGAAAAATGTTGAGGATGGACCATGTTGTTATTACCCCAGGATGATTTGAATAAAATAATGCGAAAAGAAGTGTTTGTACCAGTTGTGTAGACCGGAAGAGTAATAAGTCTAATAGCAACCACCATAGGCGTGTGATGCTAAATGTCTAGTGAACAGCACTCAAGGAGCATAAGGACTCGAAGAATAGCGTATTTAGCAATCAGCCAAATAAGTGGCGAAACACAGTGTAATGGCGGAAGCTAATATAATAGAGGATGTAGTATAAGTTGATGTTGTATAATGAGTAAGTGAAATACCCCAAACCTTGATATGTGGTTTAAATATCAAATTATGGTATGTAAAGGCTAAAAAGTGCCTTAGTAACATCAGTGAACAATTTAAACCATAATAAATGCAATAAAGCATTAAGATACAGTTTGAGCAAAAACATGCTCTAAGCTATGAGTGAACTTGGTTAGGACCCAAAGAGCCTACCAAGACTTAATAACATTTAATTATGATTTTATAAGGCTAATTAAGTCCTTAGGAAACTTTGTTAGACAATGAAACCAAACAAAACACAAGGAAATACCTTAAAGTCAATGAGAGCAAAAATGTGCTCTAAGCTTGGGATAAATGTGTATAAGACCTAATGGTCATACCTATACTTTATAAATATGTTAATGAACATATTAAATCAATTACCAAAGAAAACCAAGCTTGAAAACAAGTTAAAACACAAAATGTGCTTTAAGGAGTCTTAAAGCACGTTTTTGAAAAATTGTCTTGTAAATGAGTTTGAATGGCTAAATGTCCATCATTACTCTTTAATTAACATGTGTACTATATAGTATCACATTTGGGTGGCTATATTAATGGGAAATCAAAAATTTCACTTCTATGTGCCTTAGTTTGTGAATAGTGATTTTTATAAGCTAGTTTGTAACATATGATGTTATAAGTAATTAAATGAGTCAATAAAGACTATATTACCCTTCTAACTATATGGGGGCCGGTTTTATCATGTGGTGACTCACCACACTTGTTAACTTGTTAAAGAAATAAAGATGACTAAGATAAGTACTATTTGCTTTATAAGTTACAAATATCTTCTAAAAAGCAAATCTATCTTCATTCTTCCTTCTTTTCTCATTTCACACGGTCCCATTCTTCTTCAACCTCCCTTCTTCTTGTTCTCTCTCGGTAATACACCACCACCATGGAAGTCCATCTTTGACCACTTGTAAAATCTTGCTCACTTGTTCAAATCAAAAACAAACACCATCATTCTCTTCCTCTCATCAAGCTCTTCATTTCTACCTTTTCAAATCTTCAAGAGCTCAATTTTGGTGCCATGGAGAATCACCATTGATGGAGCTTGAGCTTGTCTTTCCACATATTATTGTTCTCCTTTGCTTCAAGGTAAGGAAACTCAAAGAAAAATGATGTTTCCTTCATGTTTTGTGTTGTCCGAAAATTCACCTCACCATGGTGTATTTATCTTGCTTGTTTTAGCTTCATTTGAATCTTCCAAGGGCTAGGAGGAGTCCTCTCTTGATACTTATTCAAGTTCTCTTCCAATTCCAAGGTAAAACAATTACCTTAATGTGTTAGAACAATATGTGTAACTAGGGTTTACAATGAGATGAAGCATAATGCTTGAATACTCATTCTATTATGTGTACATTGTTTAGAAGTTGACAAACAACCAAACACCCCACCGGTTTTAACAAGGAAACAAGAAAGAAATTTGGGAGGAAAAAGAGGTAAATATGCTATCTTAATGTGGTTTAAATGCCTTAGGAAAAAGAGCTTGATTTGCTTAATAAAATACCTAAGGAGCCAATGGTGAATGACCTAGTGAAATGCTCTCAAGGAGTTTATTAAGGGAATATGTATTGTTGGGTGTATTTGCAGGTCAAAGGCATTATTATGTGGGAAATTCAGTGTTTATGGTTTATGCAGTTTAAGGGCCTAAGAGCCATGTTATTTAAGGGCCTAAGTGCCAAGCAATTTAAGTTATGCACTATATTGTGATGTAGTGCTTAATGTGTGAGGTTTGTGTGTAAAAAAAATGTTCTTGATGGATTTTAGGTGTTCATGAATGAAATAAGGTAAAAACCTAAGTGTTTGGATGTGAATATATACAAGAGAAGCTATGGCCAAATTTGGGAAATGTGTAAGAAGTTCTATGTGTTTTAAGTGAGTTTTGGTGATCTAGGAAGTGTTAAAGGTGAATAAATGTTTACTTGAGAAGAAAACATGTGTTAAGGTGATTTAGAGTGATGCAAGGATTTAGGTGTCATCTTGGAAGTTCTAGGAATTCAATGTGTGTCTTGAGAATGTATTTAAGTCTTGGAGGAGTTTGTTTAAGGTTTAGGTAATGTTGATATCCAAGGAATAAGTGATGTTTAGGTAAGATGTGAAAAAGGAGATTTAGTTAGTAAGAAAAGAAGTTTGAGAGATGATGTTAGGGTGTAGAGGAAACACCTTGGTATAGTGGTCATCATAGGTATGAAACACCACTTGAAAGACTAGGAGAAAACATTGTAAGTGTTAGGAATTTTGTGAAGAAATGGGTAAAGGCTTAAGGAATTAGATAATGAGTTTATGAGTGTTTAAGGATGTCTTAAGGTGTGTTTAAGGTGCCCAAATGAGGTTAGGATGTACTAGGTCATATGGGGTGAAGTTTGGAGTTGAATGTGAAAAGGAAAACAAGGATTTGGGGCAGACCGGACTTGCGACCGGACTTGCAAGTTCGGTCGGGCCCAGTTTACCCTGCGAGAATTAGCTTCTGGAATGGACCGGACATAGGACCGGACTTGGCAAGTCCGGTCGGGCTAAATTTACAAAGGGAAGAAACTCTCTGGAATGGACCGGACATAGGACCGGACTTACAAGTCCGGTCGGAGTAGAAAATTTTGGCGGAAATATGTTCTGGAATCGACCGGACATGGACAAGTCCGGTCGGCAAGTCCGGTCGGACCAAAAATGTTGTTTAAGGTTATGAAATGATGTGTAATGATGGGGATTGGTAGGTAATGATGTTATAAGGTTATTAAGGACATGTTAGGTGAGTTTTAATGACAATAAAGTGGGTTAAAAGTTGTATTAAAATGTGAGAGTAAAACAAGTTAAAAATGTTAAGTTATGTATCTAAGTTGACGGGGAGAAGTTATAAGCGTTAGACATTAAATGATCATGCTACCCCGATATTAATAAAGTACATGTAATGTTATCAGTTGTTCGAGAATTGCTCGAGCTACATAAATGGACATGATAAAGTGGACTCCGGTGACAGGTATGGTTTTCTTGCAACCTGTGTCCTACCGGATTACACCGGCTTGTATGCCAATGTGTTTTTCTGTATGTTTGCCACGTTATGAGATAAATCATGAAACGAGTTTACAGTCGTTATTGTTATTGTATGTTTACATGCCGATACCGGTAACCTCAAATGCGCTTGAAGGGCTAGTTAACCACTATTAGGTAAACGTAGGAGAACGGTATCCGGTAACAACGTTTCCGACTTAAGGAACGTTCTAACCACGGCTATGCGTGAGTTGGTTATGTGATGTTTGTGCGTGATGTTTGTATGTGAATGTGTGACTCTCTCTTCCTTGTGTATGTCTAACAAGACTTAACCCAATGTTTGTGAATGTTTAATAAAGTTCAAAGTTGAATTCTAACAAGTGCTAACGGGGGAGTGAGGAGTCCGGTCTGTTCCGGCCACGCGAGTGAGTATGGGGGTCGTTGTCATAGCAGGTTCGTTCCTCTCTGTATGTTATGGTTGTTTTCCAATTTGGTTCCCAACCTTCCCTTTAGCTTAACCAAGGCTATTACTGACTCACGTCGGGCCACGGGGCATACTATTGTTATGTTTGTTTCGGTGTGCTTGGATCACTATATCCGGGGCACCTTGTGTTAAGTTAACCGTTCATTTAACGAAACGGTAACAAGTTATGTAACGAGCTTATCATGAGACTGGCAACATTCTCTAGGCTCACTAGTGTATTATCAATGTTTGGGTCGGTTCCTAAGAGGACCATTCCCGTTGTGTTATGTATTTTGTTGTGATGCAATATCTATTGCGGTGTTATGTTGTGCACGTGGAAACGTGCAAAGTGTTGTTAAGTATTGTTATGTAGTGTATGTTATATGTTGTAAAATGTGGAGTGTGGATCATGGATATGATTCCCAGTTTGTGATAAGAGGCGTTTAAGGATAACCCGATTTAAGGGTATGTGTCGTCTATTAAGGAAGTAGCTCCCTTAGAGGAGGAACACTCTAGGGATGATGAATACCATGAGTGACTTATTAAGTAAGGATATATATCCGTTTGTTGAGCCCGTTGAGGCGAAATGATTATGTGTTGTGTGTTTACAGTTGCATGCATGATTTAAAAATAATCAACTGCATGCTAAGATGACAATTAGTTGTGCGTGGCCCGGTAGCATGTGGGCTGCGGGATTACCATACCAGCAAAGGTGCTGAGCCCCTTGGGGGCCACCCTTTCTCTTCTTTTCCTATTTCAGGTACGAAGTGCTGGAAGCCGTTCGAGAGTAGGACGGGTAGTCATTGTACATGGGTAAACTTTTAAGTGTATGTATACAGTAGGTGTAGTAAGACCGAAATTGTTGTCGGCACCAGTTTATAATACTCGGTATAGTTGATAAGGTGTATGTTGTTGTTGTGTTAATGGAAAGGGATACTAATGTATAGTTGCTCGGGAATTTAGCCCATCAGACCGGTACAATGTATATGGATTAGCCTTGTTAGCCACGTGGGTGGCTAACGGCGTGTAACACCAACGAGTTAAGTAATGTGAAGAGGTTTGTATTTCCGCTCAGTTTATTGTAAGTATGAAAATGTTGGATGGGGTGTTACAAAAAGTGGTATCAGAGCGAAGTATCGCTCTGATGACTGAATTACCGAGCTTAGAAGTACCGAGTCAGAATTTTAGTACTTTGGGTTAAGGGTTGAGTGATAGCGTGAGAGATACGCTAGATAGGAATTACCAGTGTGTACTGGAAACCTACAATATCCATCCCACCCTCCACAATCCCTGTATATGACTTGGGGAAAGAACGCCAGAGAGATGGAAGTCCACTCTCATACTCGGGAATACCCGATCTGGCTGTTATTAAATACCTTTAGGGTACGGAGAACCTGTCATACGGTAGATCCCGAAAATTGGGAATCCCGGAGACGGTCTCCATCTGAACAATGTTAACCGTATGAATAACGAAGAATGAAGAATTTTGTGCATAAGAGAATAGAATTTCCGGCAACCTGGGTCGACATGCAGAGCAGTCGAGAATAACCAGCTTGCAACGCACCTACCGTGCAACAGGCAAGAAGTGGATTAGTGAAACCCGAGACAAGTGTCTACGGAACCACAGTTGTTAAATAATACACCAACGGTATACCAACCGACAAAGGAACTGCAACGTAGTGCCCAAACAAGAGACCAGTCTCAATAACCACAACAAATGGGTGGAACGGGCTATAAAGAGGATACGATACTAAGTAAAGGGGGACTCCAAAAGTGGGAGACACCCCAGTTGATAATTACCATATGAATACAGTGAGGAGTTACCCGGAGGAATTATTATCAAGACTATAAGATCAAGTGAGGGCCAACAAGGCCACTGATGACAGTACGGATAAAAACAATACCACAACTGGTATGCGTTAAACCGATAGCCAGTTAGCATGGCGCACTTGCCATAGCAAGTGCTGCTATAACAGGGCTGTTCGGGAAATTTATAACCACTACAGAGTACTTAGTAAAGTACCACGAAGTTAAGTGTGAACATTATAACCATGGAAGGGCTTAACAGCCTGACCTTTGTAATTGGAAGTACACCAGTCAGCAAGAAGCTAGACTTGATTAAGGTAAGAAGATGTTGTGAAACCATGAAAATTTTTCTTTCAACCCAAATTTATTCAAACCCTTTTCTTTTCAAAAACCAACACTTCTTTCCAACCTTCTTTTAAACAAACCAGTAAAACCAAGGACAGTTGACAAGGATACAACGATGGATAAACTTTCCTCGATTAAGTTCGGGAAGTAAGGAATGAATATTGTCACGGGACAATATAAGGGAGTTGACAACAGAATACTTCACCTAGGCGTGTGACGGACCTACGAGTGTACCAACTGAATTGTGGGACGACCGCACTCCGATAGGAGCTTGTGGGCCTGACAGACCTACTTATGGGTTAGTTGGGTAGGTAGCAATGTATCAGTATGGTACCCCACATATGTATACGGTGGAGTCCGAAACACGGGAAGTAGTCGACTCCGTCTACGGTCCGCAGTATGAGTCAAACAAGAGCTAAGGATTACAAGGAATAGTTGAAGTTAAGGAACTCAGTTAAATTAACGAGACTAAAGGAATTAGTGAATTCCTTCCAAGGAAATGTTTAAGAGTCAGGAGGTGCGAAGTGCACTAACTGAATGTAAAGACATCGTATATGTCTTAAGAATTCCTCAGGGATAAACATTATAGCTGGAATGGTGACCCAGCCTGTAAATGGCAAAGCAGATGCCTAATGTGGACACATTAATGTGCAATGAACGGGATGAAGCTCCCAGAATGGGTACTTACACTACTAGGAAATGTTGATCTTCAAAAAAGGAGATAATAAGCCATTTAAGAACGCAAACGGCGTGGCTAATGGAATGTACCAATAAGTGCGAAACAAATGTAAGGCATAACGTAACAACACCCAGGAGCAATCCTTGAGGGGTGTTCGCATCAACAATTGTTGAATGAAATGCATGACAGAAACACAAGGGTTGAAACTTACACCCAGTTTAGACATAAGTTGTCAGGAGACGGACTGACAAACCTAAGGGGCATAACATGAAAGGAAGCGGGATGCAACGACTTGTCATGGAGCCAATATAGTATCCAAACCATGTAATATTGTACAGAAAAGTACGTGTGTGTGGACAGCCTACAATGAGCCCAGCTCAAGGCAAATAAGGCTTATGAGCCATAAGCAAGATATGTTATATAAATTAGATTGATTGTAAAAGTTTATGTTATATAAGTGAATAGAGTGGAGAACGAACCACTGCATTAAGAGTGGGGATACCTCTCGATATTGTGAGACCGCAGGAGCGGTAGTTATGTGAATCAAGTTCAAGAAATATGTTAAGGATGGACGATGTTATTATTGAAAGAGAGCATTTAGCTTAGTAGTGTGTGTGCATAAAGTGAAACACCGAGCTGAATAATACCGGCTTGTGACTTGAATGATCAATGCTCCAGGAGCATTCGGTGGTCATCCAAATGAATGACGTACCATAATGTGAATAATGTAAGTATATGTGTGGAAGTTAATGTGACAGTAAATACGATGTAAGCTGATGTTATACAGGGAGTAAGAGCACGGTGCGCAACAAGCGACCGTTGTATAAATGTTGTTAAACGATAATGTAACAGATAAGACCAGTTATGAGTTAACTCAGTGGAGATGCAAGACAAGTGATGTTAAATAGACTGGGCAATAAGCCAGTGGTAGGTACTATGTGATAAGGAGACTCAGTGTGAATTCCTACTGCAATCACATAAGGAATTTACTGTCAAGAGTTTACGCCTCTGCACTCTGTATGACTGAGTGTTTGGTATTGCACTTGCACAGTAATGAACGAGGGATAGCTAGGAATTGGAAACATGTTAATTATGGAGGAATAATGTTATAATGGCCGATGCATAGGAAATGCAAGACCACACCAATAAAAAAAAAAAAAAGTACTTGTACAAAACCAAATGTGGAAACATGATTAATAATAAGTGACTACAGTAGCACTAACTGCCAAATATCGGTATGGAATATACCCAAATGTTGTAAATAGCTGAGAGAGCACTACACACTAGGTAGTAGCTCAATCTCAACCGACAGTAAGTCGGAAGGAAGCAAGTCAATCTGTGAAATACATAGCTGTATACACAGTAAATTGTATGGAAGTGGAATAGAAAGTTTATAACTCGCCGAATTCGCTAACGGTAAGAGATACCACGCGTCGGTTGAGAAAACCATGTTACCAGTGATGAAGGTCACAATTGGGATGTAAAATACAGTAAGAATAACAAAAGGGAGCAATTAAGCTCTACAGTTACTAGAGTTTCGCAGCAGAAACTAGTGAGCCAGTGATTCAAGTGTTAAATGTACATGGTGAACACGAGTGAATGGCTAATTATTAACGCCTAGAAGCCTAACAGGCCAGAATCGAAACCGACTAAGAGTTTAAACAAACTCCAATGAGAATTCTTGGTTTAGGAACTAAACCGCCAATATGGTTAAGATCCTCTAATCAGAATCCATTGTGTAATAGACCGCGTGGAAGTTAAAAACACTTCACGACGGCAGAACATTTAAGCCAATGTTTAGTGATTGATTACGTGGGCGTAATCCCTTTTAAGGGGGGTAGAGCGCAAAACCACTTAGTGTATATTACCGTACAAGTGTAGTGTATGTGACTTACATTGTGCATAGCACAAAATTATGTTATTGTTTGATGATTGGTGTGTGTGTTACGTAAACATACACATTCATTCATGGTTTAATTGTGGTAATTGCGCACAGAAGATGCGAATACCATTGTGATAAGTGTGTGTGTTGTTAACAGTTGTGGTGATAGTACAAGTGTGGGGAGTAGAGAAACTCCCGGGGGAACAAAGCCCGACAGTGTATAAATGTAAAATAGGTGTGTGTATTTTGATAAAATATAGTGTATATACATACTATATAGTGATTCAAGAAAGGGCGTGATACCGACATAGAACCTAGTGAGAATAAGATTCCCTAGGCAACAGGATTAAAAGTGAATGGAGGTAACTGATAGACGGAGTTCTATCCTTTGGAGATGTTGTGATCATGACTAGAATGATTCAAAAGATAGAAAATTGGAAATGAGTGATTACTTGATGCTTGAAATGAAGTGGGAGGTGGAACTTGATTTGCATGCGATCAAGGGAAGCCGAACACAAATTGGGGTGGAAGGATAGTTCAACATGAGTGCTGATCACATCAGGGTTGGATGATTCTTGAAACTCTATAAGTGGTCACAAATAACCACGCTAAGAAAAGAAGCAAAGAGCTTAAGTTGGATTGGAGTTGTGTGTGTTTTCAAAAGGATTTTCAATTGGTATTATAAAACGTGATGGATACGTTGCATAATAAAGTCCTTTACTTAACCCCAAAGGAAAAAAAATTCAATTTAAGTGATGTTTAATCTACCAAAAGGCATTAGGGGACAGAAGGTGTCCATCGCGACCGAGTTCTGCGGGATCATAGTGATATCAAGGATATTTTTGAGTGCTATACATGCTCTGACATGTCGTGTGGAATATGTAATGAATGTTGTTTGACTTGGATTTCCTAAAGTGTATATATCAAGGCCTATGAGTCTAAATGTGTGGTGTTACATAGACCTTGTGTCTAAAGACTGTTATGTTACCAGGACCTATGTGTCCAAATGTTGTTATGTTACCCAAGACCAGTGAGTCAAAGGGGTTGTTATGTATGTGTAAGTGTTGTTAAGATACCCGGACCATAGAGTCCGAGGTTATCATGTGGATATGTTATGTTATGTGTGGATGTGAATGTGTTGCCCGGAACATTAAGTCCGAGGTTGTGATGTAAAGTGTGTTTGGTTATGGAAGTTTATTTCCAAGTAATCCCTGTATTCTGATTTAATGATGTGTGGGAAAGTGTGAACTTCGAGGACGAAGTTCTTTTAAGGGGGTAGATTGAAATACCCCAAACCTTGATATGTGGTTTAAATATCAAATTATGGTATGTAAAGGCTAAAAAGTGCCTTAGTAACATCAGTGAACAATTTAAACCATAATAAATGCAATAAAGCATTAAGATACAGTTTGAGCAAAAACATGCTCTAAGCTATGAGTGAACTTGGTTAGGACCCAAAGAGCCTACCAAGACTTAATAACATTTAATTATGATTTTATAAGGCTAATTAAGTCCTTAGGAAACTTTGTTAGACAATGAAACCAAACAAAACACAAGGAAATACCTTAAAGTCAATGAGAGCAAAAATGTGCTCTAAGCTTGGGATAAATGTGTATAAGACCTAATGGTCATACCTATACTTTATAAATATGTTAATGAACATATTAAATCAATTACCAAAGAAAACCAAGCTTGAAAACAAGTTAAAACACAAAATGTGCTTTAAGGAGTCTTAAAGCACGTTTTTGAAAAATTGTCTTGTAAATGAGTTTTGAATGGCTAAATGTCCATCATTACTCTTTAATTAACATGTGTACTATATAGTATCACATTTGGGTGGCTATATTATTGGGAAATCAAAAATTTCACTTCTATGTGCCTTAGTTTGTGAATAGTGATTTTTATAAGCTAGTTTGTAACATATGATGTTATAAGTAATTAAATGAGTCAATAAAGACTATATTACCCTTCTAACTATATGGGGGCCGGTTTTATCATGTGGTGACTCACCACTCACTTGTTAACTTGTTAAAGAAATAAAGATGACTAAGATAAGTACTATTTGCTTTAAAGTTACAAATATCTTCTAAAAAGCAAATCTATCTTCATTCTTCCTTCTTTTCTCATTTCACACGGTCCCATTCTTCTTCAACCTCCCTTCTTCTTGTTCTCTCTCGGTAATACACCAACACCACCATGGAAGTCCATCTTTGACCACTTGTAAAATCTTGCTCACTTGTTCAAATCAAAAACAAACACCATCATTCTCTTCCTCTCATCAAGCTCTTCATTTCTACCTTTTCAAATCTTCAAGAGCTCAATTTTGGTGCCATGGAGAATCACCATTGATGGAGCTTGAGCTTGTCTTTCCACATATTATTGTTCTCCTTTGCTTCAAGGTAAGGAAACTCAAAGAAAAATGATGTTTCCTTCATGTTTTGTGTTGTCCGAAAATTCACCTCACCATGGTGTATTTATCTTGCTTGTTTTAGCTTCATTTGAATCTTCCAAGGGCTAGGAGGAGTCCTCTCTTGATACTTATTCAAGTTCTCTTCCAATTCCAAGGTAAAACAATTACCTTAATGTGTTAGAACAATATGTGTAACTAGGGTTTACAATGAGATGAAGCATAATGCTTGAATACTCATTCTATTATGTGTACATTGTTTAGAAGTTGACAAACAACCAAACACCCCACCGGTTTTAACAAGGAAACAAGAAAGAAATTTGGGAGGAAAAAGAGGTAAATATGCTATCTTAATGTGGTTTAAATGCCTTAGGAAAAAGAGCTTGATTTGCTTAATAAAATACCTAAGGAGCCAATGGTGAATGACCTAGTGAAATGCTCTCAAGGAGTTTATTAAGGGAATATGTATTGTTGGGTGTATTTGCAGGTCAAAGGCATTATTATGTGGGAAATTCAGTGTTTATGGTTTATGCAGTTTAAGGGCCTAAGAGCCATGTTATTTAAGGGCCTAAGTGCCAAGCAATTTAAGTTATGCACTATATTGTGATGTAGTGCTTAATGTGTGAGGTTTGTGTGTAAAAAAATGTTCTTGATGGATTTTAGGTGTTCATGAATGAAATAAGGTAAAAACCTAAGTGTTTGGATGTGAATATATACAAGAGAAGCTATGGCCAAATTTGGGAAATGTGTAAGAAGTTCTATGTGTTTTAAGTGAGTTTTGGTGATCTAGGAAGTGTTAAAGGTGATAAATGTTTACTTGAGAAGAAAACATGTGTTAAGGTGATTTAGAGTGATGCAAGGATTTAGGTGTCATCTTGGAAGTTCTAGGAATTCAATGTGTGTCTTGAGAATGTATTTAAGTCTTGGAGGAGTTTGTTTAAGGTTTAGGTAATGTTGATATCCAAGGAATAAGTGATGTTTAGGTAAGATGTGAAAAAGGAGATTTAGTTAGTAAGAAAAGAAGTTTGAGAGATGATGTTAGGGTGTAGAGGAAACACCTTGGTATAGTGGTCATCATAGGTATGAAACACCACTTGAAAGACTAGGACAAAACATTGTAAGTGTTAGGAATTTTGTGAAGAAATGGGTAAAGGCTTAAGGAATTAGATAATGAGTTTATGAGTGTTTAAGGATGTCTTAAGGTGTGTTTAAGGTGCCCAAATGAGGTTAGGATGTACTAGGTCATATGGGGTGAAGTTTGGAGTTGAAGTGAAAAGGAAAACAAGGATTTGGGGCAGACCGGACTTGCGACCGGACTTGCAAGTTCGGTCGGGCCCAGTTTACCCTGCGAGAATTAGCTTCTGGAATGGACCGGACATAGGACCGGACTTGGAAAGTCCGGTCGGGCTAAATTTACAAAGGGAAGAAACTCTCTGGAATGGACCGGACATAGGACCGGACTTACAGTCCGGTCGGAGTAGAAAATTTTGGCGGAAATATGTTCTGGAATCGACCGGACATGGACAAGTCCGGTCGGCAAGTCCGGTCGGACCAAAAATGTTGTTTAAGGTTATGAAATGATGTGTAATGATGGGGATTGGTAGGTAATGATGTTATAAGGTTATTAAGGACATGTTAGGTGAGTTTTAATGACAATAAAGTGGGTTAAAAGTTGTATTAAAATGTGAGAGTAAAACAAGTTAAAAATGTTAAGTTATGTATCTAAGTTGACGGGGAGAAGTTATAAGCGTTAGACATTAAATGATCATGCTACCCCGATATTAATAAAGTACATGTAATGTTATCAGTTGTTCGAGAATTGCTCGAGCTACATAAATGGACATGATAAAGTGGACTCCGGTGACAGGTATGGTTTTCTTGCAACCTGTGTCCTACCGGATTACACCGGCTTGTATGCCAATGTGTTTTTCTGTATGTTTGCCACGTTATGAGATAAATCATGAAACGAGTTTACAGTCGTTATTGTTATTGTATGTTTACGTGCCGATACCGGTAACCTCAAATGCGCTTGAAGGGCTAGTTAACCACTATTAGGTAAACGTAGGAGAACGGTATCCGGTAACAACGTTTCCGACTTAAGGAACGTTCTAACCACGGCTATGCGTGAGTTGGTTATGTGATGTTTGTGCGTGATGTTTGTATGTGAATGTGTGACTCTCTCTTCCCTTGTGTATGTCTAACAAGACTTAACCCAATGTTTGTGAATGTTTAATAAAGTTCAAAGTTGAACTTCTAACAAGTGCTAACGGGGGAGTGAGGAGTCCGGTCTGTTCCGGCCACGCGTGTGAGTATGGGGGTCGTTGTCATAGCAGGTTCGATCCTCTCTGTATGTTATGGTTGTTTTCCAATTTGGTTCCCAACCTTCCCTTTAGCTTAACCAAGGCTATTACTGACTCACGTCGGGCCACAGGGGCATACTATTGTTATGTTTGTTTCGGTGTGCTTGGATCACTATATCCGGGGCACCTTGTGTTAAGTTAACCGTTCATTTAACGAAACGGTAACGAGTTATGTAACGAGCTTATCATGAGACTGGCAACATTCTCTAGGCTCACCAGTGTATTATCAATGTTTGGGTCGGTTCCTAAGAGGACCATTCCCGTTGTGTTATGTACTTTTGTTGTGATGCAATATCTATTGCGGTGTTATGTTGTGCACGTGGAAACGTGCAAAGTGTTGTTAAGTATTGTTATGTAGTGTATGTTATATGTTGTAAAATGTGGAGTGTGTGGATCATGGATATGATTCCCAGTTTTTGATAAGAGGCGTTTAAGGATAACCCGATTTAAGGGTATGTGTCGTCTATTAAGGAAGTAGCTCCCTTAGAGGAGGAACACTCTAGGGATGATGAATACCATGAGTGACTTATTAAGTAAGGATATATTATCCGTTTGTTGAGCCCGTTGAGGCGAAATGATTATGTTGTGTGTTTACAGTTGCATGCATGATTTAAAAATAATCAACTGCATGCTAAGATGACAATTAGTTGTGCGTGGCCCGGTAGCATGTGGGCTGCGGGATTACCATACCAGCAAAGGTGCTGAGCCCCTTGGGGGCCACCCTTTCTCTTCTTTTCCTATTTCAGGTACGAAGTGCTGGAAGCCGTTCGAGAGTAGGACGGGTAGTCATTGTACATGGGTAAACTTTTAAGTGTATGTATACAGTAGGTGTAGTAAGACCGAAATTGTTGTCGGCACCAGTTTATAAATACTCGGTATAGTTGATAAGGTGTATGTTGTTGTTGTTGTTAATGGAAAGGGATACTAATGTATAGTTGCTCGGGAATTTAGCCCATCAGACCGGTACAATGTATATGGATTAGCCTTGTTAGCCACGTGGGTGGCTAACGGCGTGTAACACCAACGAGTTAAGTAATGTGAAGAGGTTTGTATTTCCGCTGCAGTTTATTGTAAGTATGAAAATGTTGGATGGGGTGTTACAGTAAGGATACGGTGCGCAGTAAGCGACCGTTGTATAAGTATTGTTAAGTGATAGTATGACAAATAAGCAGAGTTATGAGTTAGACTCAGTGGGGATACAACGGTAAGTGATAACAAATAAACTAGGCAGTAAGCCAGTAGCCAGTATTCTAAGATAAGGAGCTTAGTGAAACATGGTGTGAATTCCTATTGCAATCGCATAAGAGATTTACTACCAAGAGTTTACGCCTCTGCACTCTGTATGACTGAGTGTTTTGGTATTGCGCTTGCGCGGTAATGATCGAGTGAGATAGCTAGGAAGTTGGGAAGAACTTAATTGTGGTAGGAGAACAAAAAGACTTATAACGTTATAAGACCGAGGCATAGGAAATGCAGGTCGTACCAATGAAAGAGTACTGGTACAGAACCAAATATGGAGGCATGATTAGCAATAAGTGACTGCAGTAACACGGAATACCAAATATCGGTATGGAATATACCTCAAGTGTGAGCAATAACCGAGAGAGCACTACACATTAGGTGGTAGCTCAATCTCAACCGACAGTAAGTCGGTAGAAGCAAGTCAATCATTGTGAATTACATAGCAGTATACACAGTAAATTATCATGGAAGTAGATAGGAAGTTTGTAACTCACCGAATTCGCGCACGGTAAGAGATACCACACATCGGTTGAGAAACCATTATTACCAAGATAAAGGTGATAAATGGGAGATGTATAATACAGTAACAATAACGGAGGGACAAACTAAGCTCTAAGGTTATCAGAGTCGCGCAGTAGGAACTAGTGAGCCAGTGATTCAAATGTTGAATGTGCATAGTGAATATGAGTGAATGGCCGATTATTAACGCCTAGAAGCCTCACAGGCCAGAACCGAAACCGGTTATGAGTTAAATAAACTCCAATGAGGATTCTTGGTTTAGAGACTAAACCGCCAATATGGTTAAGGCCCTCTAACCAGAACACATTGTATAACAGACCGAGTGGAAGTTAAAACACTTCAAGGCGGCAGAACATTTCAAACTGATGTTCAGTGATTGATTACGTGGGCGTAATCCCTTTTAAGGGGGGTAGAGCGCAAAACCGCTTAGTGTGTTTTACCGTACAAGTGTACGTGAACTATGTTGTGCATAGCACAAAATGATTTGTTTCGATGATTGGTGCGTGCGTTACATAAACATACGCATTCATTCATGGTTTAATTGTGGTAATTTTGCACAGAAGATCCAAAATACCATTGTGATAAGTGTGTATACTTTGTTAACAGTTGTGTGTGTGTGTACAAGTGTAAGGGAGTAAATAAACTCCTGGGGAACTAAACCCCGACAGTGTATAAATGTAAAACCGTGTGTTGTATTTTGATTAAATATATGTATATATGTAATAAAGTGATTCATGAAAGGGTGTGAAACCGACATAGAACCTAGTGAGAATAAGATTCCCTAAGTAACAGGATTAATTGAATGGAGATAACTGATAGACGGAGTTCTATCCTTTGGAGATGTAATGATCATGACTAGAAAGACTAAAAGATAGAAAATGGGAAATGTGTGTATTATTTGATGCTTGAAAATGAAGTGGGAGGTGGAACTTGATTTGCATGTGATCAAGGGAAGCCGAACACAAATTGGGGTGGAAGGATAGTTCGACACTGATGCTGATCACATCAGGGTTGGATGATTCTTGAAACTCCCTTTAAGTGGTCACGAATAACCACGCTAAGAAAAGAAGCAAAGAGCATAAGTTGGACTTGGAGTTGTATGCGTTTTCAAAAGGAGTTGGAATCGATATTTATAAAACCTTCAATAGATACTTTAAATAAAGAAATTTCTTATACTTAAGTGATTGATTTGATCTCCCAAGGGAATATGCGGGATAACAGTGTATATAAAAAGGTATTTCTGGTTACTATACATGCTAAGACATGTTGTGTGGTATTTGTAATAAATATTATTTTGACCTTGAGTCCTAATGTGGTTGAGTTACAAAAATTATTATGTTACCTAGACCTATGAGTCTAAATGTTGTTATGTTACCCCAACCTAAGAGTCTGAGGGTTGTTATGTAAGTGTAAATGTTGTTAAGGTACCTGGACCGTTGAGTCCGAGGTTATCATGTAAGTATGTTACGATATGATTATGTATGGATGTGGATATGTTGCCTGGACTGTTAAGTCCGAGGTTGTGATGTAAAGTGTGTTTGGTTATGGAAGTTTATTTTGAAAGTAATTCCCGTTTACTAATCCAACGATGCGTGGGAAATGTGAACTTCGAGGACGAAGTTCTTTTAAGGGGGGTAGATTGAAATACCCCAAACCTTGATATGTTGTTTAAATGTTAAACTATGGTATTAAAAGGCTAAAAAGTGCCTTAGAAACATCAGTGTACAATTTAAACCATAGTAAAAACACAATAAAACACTAAGACACAGTTTGAGCAAAAACATGCTCTAAGCTTGGAGTGAACTTGGTTAGGACCCAAAGAGCCTACCAAGAATTTATAACATTCAATTATGATTTAATAAGGCTAATTAAGTCCTTAGGATACTTTGGGAGACAATTAAACCAAACAAAACACAAGAAAACACCTTAAAGTCAATTTGGGCAAATACTTGCTCTAGACTTGGTGTAACCTTGTATAAGACCTAAAGGTCATACCTATACCTTATTTATATGTTAAGGAACATATTAAATCAATTACTAAAGAAAACCAAGCTTGAAAACAAGTTAAAGCATAAAATGTGCTTTAAGGAGCCTTAAAGCACATTTTTGAAAAATTGTCTTGTAAATGAGTTTTGAGTGGCTAAATGTCCATCATTACTCTTTAATTAACATGTATACTAATTAGTATCACATTAGGAAGTCTAGATCAATGGAAAATCAAAAATTTCACAAATATGTGCCTTAGTTTGTTAATAGTAAAAAACAATAAGATACTTTATAACATAAGTCAATATAAGTAAGTTAATTGGTCAACAAAGACTAAAACACCCCTTGTTACTTAATGGGGGCTGGTTTTTGACAAGGGATGAGTCATCACCCTTGTTAGTTTTATAAGAAAGGAAAAAAATTGATAAAGCAAGTTACTATTTGCTTTAACTACAAATATCTTCCAAAAGTAGACTTCAAACTTCATTCTCTCATTTCCTTCACTTCCCACCGTCTTCTACCTTCCTTCTTCCTCTCTTTTACGATTTGCTATAGTACCACACAAGAACTCCATCTTTGATCACCTATATTTCTTAGCTCCATTTACCAAATCAAAAACCAAGACCACCAATCTCTTAGTCTTGCCACGCTCTTCAATTCTATCTTTCCAAAACTTCAAGAGTTTCATTTCGGTGCCATGAAGAATCACCATTGAAGGAGCTTGAGCTCACATTTTAACACCTTGTTGTTCTCCTTTGCTTCAAGGTAAGGAAACTCAAAGAAAAACCTAACTTCCTCTTGTTTTCATATGTGACCGAAATCACCTTCTTCATGGTGTTTTCTTTTGCTCATTCATAGCTCATTCCAATCTTAAAAGGGCTTGGTGGAGTCTTCTCTTGCTACTTAGCCAAACTCTCTTTCCATTTCCAAGGTACAACATTCATTGTTGTGTTTTAAGACAATATATATAACCTAGGGTTTGTACGTGAGTTTAAGCATGGAGCTTGAATGCTCATTGGCTTTACTTGTGTATTGATTAGAACATTGACAAGTAACCAAGTCCTCTTGCCGATTTCCAAACAAGGAAGAACAAGAGTGTTCAAGTAAAAATCTTGAAGAAAAGAGGTAAACAAACTATCTCAATGTAGTTGAAATGCCTTAGGAGAAATGAGCTTGATTTGCTTAATAAAATACCTAAGGAGCCAATGGTGAATGACCTAGTAAAATGCTCTCAAGAAACTATTAAAGGGCATATGTGTTGTTGTATGTAATTGCAGGTCAAAGGCATTATTTATGTGGGAAATTCAGTGTTTGTGGTTTATGCAATTTAAGGGCCTAAGAGCCATGCTATTTAAGGGCCTAAGTGCCTAGAAATTTAAATTGTGCACTATATTGTGATGTAGTGTGATTGGGTGACGTTTTGTGTATAAGAATGTTCTTGATGGATTTAGGTGTTCTTAAATGTTTAATGGTGAAAACTATGTGTTTTAGAAAGTTGATGTGCTAGGAGAACCCATGGAAAAATTTGGGTAATGTATAAGAAGTTTTAAGTGTTTAAATGAGCTTTGGTGGACTAGGAAATGTGAGAAATGGATGAATGTTTTACTAGGGAAGAAAACATGTATTAAGGTGTTCTAGAGTGCTACAAGGATTTAGGCATTATCTTGGAAGTCCTAGAAATCCAATGGGTGTTTTTGGGATGTACTAAAGTCTTAGAGAAGTTTGTTTAAGGTTTCAGTAATGTTGATGTACAAGGAGGGAATGATGTTTAGGTGAATCTGTTACAATGACAATTAGGTGAGTGAAAAGTTGTAGAAAAATGTGAGAGTAAAACAAGTTTATAATGTGAAGTTATTTAACTAGTTAACGGGGTTAATCATGGTCTTTCGACGTTACACAAACATATTACCCCCAATGTTAATGAAAGAAATTTTAATGTTACCAGTTGTTCGAGAATTGTTCAAGGAACATAAGTGGACATGGTAGAGTGGACTCCGGTGACAGGTATGGTTTTCTTGCAACCTGTGTCCTACCGGATTACACCGGCTTGTATGCCAACGTGTTTTCCTGTGTGTTTGCCACGTTATATGATAAATCATGAAACGAGTTTACAATCGTTGTTGTTGTTGTGTGTTTGCGTACCGATACCGGTAACCTCGAATGCGTATGAAAAGATAGTTAACCAATATTAGGTAAACGTAAGAGAATGGTATCCGGTAGTAACGATTCCAACCTAAGGAACGTTCTAACCACGGCTATGCGTGAGTTAGTTATGTGCTGTTTGTGCGTGTTAGTATGTTCACTACCCTTGTGTGTGTCTAACTAGACCTAACCACCTTTTTGTGAATTAATGTGCTAAGTCCAATAATGAGACTTCTAACAAGTGCTAACCGTGGAGTGAGGAGTCCGGTAGTTCCGGCCACGCGTGTGAGTATGGGGGTCGTTGTCATTTCAGGTTCGATCCTCTCCGTATGTTATGGTTGTTTTCCTTTTGGTTCTCAACCTTCCCTTTAGCTTAACCAAGGCTATTACTAACTCACATCGGGCCCAGGGGCATACTATGTACGGTGTGTTCGGATCACTATATCCGATCCATCTTTGTGTTAAGTTATCTGTTCATCTAATAGGACGGTAACGAGTTATGTAAAAGAGCTTAGCATGAGTTTGGCAGCATTCTCTAGGCTATGTTAGGGGCGGTTCCTAAAGAGATCCGTACCCGTTATGTTATGTGTTATTGTTGTACTGCAATTTTCATTGCGATGTGATGTTATTTGTTGTTGATGTGGGTATGTGGGTCATGGATATGAATCCCAGTTTGTGATCAGAGGCGTTTATGGAAAACCCGATTAGTTGGTAAGTGTCGTCTATTGAGGAAATAGCTCCATTAGAGGAGAAACACTCTAGGGTCGAAGAACACAAGAGTGATTTATTAAGTGTAGATGTGTTGTCTGTATTTGTTGAGACCATTGTTGTGGATCGTAATGTGTTGTGTGTTTATGGTGTACATGCATGATTTAAATTTAATCAACCGCATGCCCAGACGACAATTAGTTGTGCGTGGCCCGGTAGCATGCGGGCTGCGGGATTACCATACCAGCAAAGGTGCTGAGCCCCTTGGGGGCCACCCTTTTTTCCTTTTCTATTTCAGGTACAAGGAGCTGGAAGCCGTTCGAGAGTAGGACGGGGTAGATGTTTATACTTGGGTAGCCATTTAAATTGTGTTGGTATTGTAGGTGTAATAAGACCGAAATTGTTATCGGCACTAGTTTGTAATACTCGGTACAGTTGGAATGTATATGTACATTGGTTATGTTAATGGAAAGAAGAGTTATGTGTACTTGCTCGGGAATCTAGTCCATCAGGCCGATACAATGTAAATGTATTAGCCTTGTCATCCACGTGGGTGGCTAACGGCGTGTAACACCATTGAGTTAAGTAATGTGATGAGTTAAGTTTTCCGCAGCAATTTGTTGTTAAGTGTAAGGTTGTAGTTGGGGTGTTACAATAGGCATGTTCAACTTCTCAAAAACAAATTGCAGATATGAAATTCCTATCAGGAAGTGAGTGTTTCACTTTTCATTCTCAGTAAAGTTTTTCTCAAGCATAGCCATGTTTGACACCTTTTTCAACAGTTTTTTGTTTTGGACAAGTTTCCTACATACACTTTGATTGCATTTTAACATGCACATTATCATTGCCACGTTGGCAATTTCATAATTCACTTTCATCATGGTCATTTGCATAAAAATTTACCTTGCATTTATCCGTACAAGACTCCTTAACATGAATCAGAGATACAGATTCTCACCCCCAAAGATACAGACTCTTTAGAGATACAGATTCTCACCCTGAAGATACAGACTCTTCAGAGATTCAGATTCTCACCCCGAAGATACAGATTCTTCAGAGTAATAGAACTCATCCGAGTAGAAGAACTCACCCGAGTAGGAGAACTCACCGAGTAGAATAACTCACCCGAGTAGAAGAACTCACCCAAGTAAAAAAACTCACCAGAGTAGAAAAACTCACCCGAGTAGGTGAACTCACCAGAGTGGATGAACTCGACCCCACACCACTCCTTATTCACCTCAGGCACACATAAGCCCTACCACCACAAAACAAACACCTCCGGCACCCATGAGCCCTACCATACACTTCTCATCCCCAGGCACACATAAGCCCTACCTTGCATAGAAACGTCCACCCTTCATAGAAATCATCTTTAGGCACACATAAGCCCTACCTAGCATTTCCATTTAGGCACACATAAGCCTTACCTTCCATATAGTCATCCTTAGGCACACATAAGCCCTATCTTGCGTTTCCATCCTTACATAGAAATCATCCTTAGGCACACATAAGCCCTACCTACCATAAAATCTTCCTCAGGCACACAAAAGCCCTACCTAGCATTCCCATTTAGGCACACACAAGCCCAACCTAGCATTCTCGTTTAGGTGCACATAAGCCTTACCTTGCATTTCCTACCTTACATAGAATCACCTAAAGGCACATATAAGCCCTATGCTACATACTGCATCATCAAACATTCCATACCATCTGTATAACCCAGGCTCGAATAAGCCCTGGCTATAGAAGTTGACGAGGTGATGGCAATAAATCCTCCTTAGTTATGTCAGCTTATTTCGGGATCAACGAATGGTGGGCGAAGGCAATAAGTCCCCAGGGTTTATACCAGGTGTTATCCTTGCACACTAGTTTGGGGGGCAATGGGAATAAGTCCACATAGGGTCCAACCAGGAGCATTGGCACGGGTTTCGGTCCCTAAATGCACCGAGCATCATTTGCACACCATCCTCATTCGCATATCATACGCATTTTATTATCATGTCATGCACACAATTCTCATTCTGCCTTCTACTTATAGGTTCTTGACACCTCCATTACACCTTTTTATCAGTTCAACTCATTTCCCAGGTAGCTAGCACCTCATAACAGCACAGCATAATCATTAGACTTTCAGCAAAAATCTAATTTTTCCCTCACTTCTGGTCAAAATTTTTGGGCATCACTCAGGCATCAACTAGTCATTTAATTTTCATTACAAAGACAAGTTGACGGGGGGCAAACTGTTATACCCAAAATTTTAACCCCCCCGGAAGAGAATCTCTGGAGACGTAGGTGCTAAAGGTAAGCTTGGTCAAGTAGCAAGGACTCGCAGTTCGATCGGCGCATTCCGGAGCACTAGGGACAGCTTAGCCATCTTCAGGGGCATTTCTGTAATTTTCAAGACCCCTAAGCCCTCTATAAGCTTTCTCTCTCCTCTGAAAATGGCTCAAATCAACTCGAAATGCTTTCAAATTTTAAGCCATGATAGAGGATGACACTTTGGACATAAGGGCGCTGGAATTTTGATTTTTCGAATTTCCAATAATTTTCTAGCAATTTCTCATTGATTCTGATGAGAAATTGAATTTAAAATATTCCAATATGCAAAAAATTCTATTCCATCTTAGAAAAATCGAAATTGTCATCCTTGACACGTGGTTAAAATTTCACAGCAAGATCCTTTTGGGAAGTCACTTAACTAAGATTCCAAAAAATCTCGTTTTTACTAGATCTTTTCTATCTTTAAGAAAGTCTATATAAAGGAGCAAATCTCTTGATAAAAACAGAATCACACAAGCTATAGAACCCTAAGGAGTAAAAAAACACAGCCTCTACTCTGCATCTCACGTTTTTCAACGTCCGACTACCAAGATCATACCGAAATTCCCCTGAAATCACCACTTAAACTCACTTTCCAACTCCCAAAGCATCAACCATCCTTAAAATCCCACAAAACACCACCAAAACGTAGGAAACGTCAAGAACAACAAGTGACCAGAAGCCCGGTTCGAAGTCCTTTCGAATATGCCATCAATGAGGCTCCCGACGAATCCCGACGTGAAGGATCACTGTGAATTCAATGGTAAAACAGGTGGGGATTTTACTTTTCTAACTCCCCACGAATTTTTTAGTCTTATCTTAGAATTTGGGTTCAAACCGGCTCTTTTCGGCTTCTGTATTGCTATTTGTTTTCGTTTCTGCCTTATTACTTGTTAGCTAAGTGTCGTGCTTAATTCGACTTCAAACTGCAAATATTTAATTACTAACATCTTTGAAATATTTCAGGATACGCGTGCATAGGTTTTTAGCCAAGAACACCATTGGGAATCACCAAAAACCCACTGTTCGTGGGTGGTCCGTGACCTCGGACCGATGGTCCGGGACCACGGACGGGTTGTCCGTGACCACGGACACCCACAGACGGTGGAGGGATTTCTTGTTTTTCAATTTTTTAAATTTTAGGGTTTTTAACAATACATGTCCGGGCCCAGGGACACCCAGTCTGTGGCCCCGGACTTTTCAAGTTTTTGTTTTTATTTTAATTTGGTTTTAACAATCATGTAGTTTAACTGGGGTATGTGGTCTCAGACATTAGCTCCGTGGCTACGGACGTAATTAAAATCTGACCTAATTCTGCCTCTGAAACCCTAGTTTAGGTAGTTTTAATTTCCACTTTAATTTTCTGTCAAAAAATGTCAAAATACTAAAAAATCAGGAACTCACGCACTTAGGTTGAAACGACTTTGTAATAAGCCGTAATTAAACTAAGTAGAGGAACAACGACCTAGGAAGGGTAATGAAAGTAATTTAAACCCTAAATAAGTCGTATACCAAGCCCCCGAACCCGAACTCTCCTTTCCTAATTTAATCTAGGTCAAAATTAGGTGGCGACTCATAATAGGTTCCCGTGAGCGATCTTAGGATTTAATAATTTGTGTTATATGACATAGTTATTAAACTTAGGTTATAAGTGGACCTAAAACCCGACCAGATCCTAATCAACACGAATCAGTATAGGATAGGGTTTAAAAATTGAGGCTCACAAGCGGTAACACCTGTGGAGATAGAGGTTTGATTACTTTCGTTTCTGATATGTTGGAGATAGGGGTGTTATACAGAGGTGGTGAACAAGTAATATGAAAATAGAAAGTCTTGAGAATGTTCTTGGAAAATCCCGGCTTGTTGCATTTTGACTATTTTACCTTTGCTTTCTTCTCTATCCATTATGGCCCTTTCTGAGCGCAAAAACTTTAGGTGTAAGAATTACTTAACAAATCAATTCTTCAAATACATACATGTGCATCCATAAATATCAACATTGCGGTAAAGATAGTTTATACAATAAATAAACACGTACAAAGCGACAAGACTAGTAATGCATATAATGAGAAACAAATCATAGACTTACATATGTAACTGAGAAGACCGACGGTTTGTTTCGAGCGACGCTCACGAATAGAGGAGTGGGGAAAGGAATGCGACAGGAACAAATTAAAAGATATGGTTTAACTATTCAAGTGAAGTTGCAATCCTTTTTTCTAATTAAGAAAGAAAGGGTACTAAGGATATGGGAAAAAATTTGCAAAAATGCCGATCTCGGGAAAAAATTATGCGATACGGTCTTTTTTCCATAAAAATTTGTGGATCTACCAAAATGTTGCAAAGAAGCAGCCCCGGCTGCTGGCGGTTTCTGAAAATTAGCCAGAAACCGCCCTGGTTGATGGCAGCTTCTGGCTAATTTAGCCGGAAACCTCCCTGGATTGAGGCGGCTTATGGCTCCGCCCAACAGAAACCTCCCTGTACTGCGGCGGTTTTTTTGCAAATTCGTCCATAAAAGTTTTTTTTTCAATGTTTGATCTATTGATGTGATGCTTAAACGGTTTCCAAACTCGATGAAATTTTGTAAGATGATACTTGAACAGTTATACTTTGGACCTATGTCATTGATTTAGTGATTCGAAATCATATGCGACCCACATGACTTCTTCTAAACGGAACCAGAGTTAGCGTTTCCTCGATTTTCAAAAATCCGGTAAGGTTGTCCGGGTGGTTAGAATTATCTTTGTGCTCATAATTACTATTTTTTTACAGCATTATTTAATTAAGAGCGGGAAACTTGGAAGAAGAGGCACTTACGTTCATGTTGTTCATTAATGAAGCTAGTGAGAAACTGATACGATTGCCATTACTTTCTGCTCCAAGTCGACCGCCATTTTGATTTCGTCTAAGCTGCACTCGACCAAAAAGTTGAAATAATTGAATTCCATGGTGTTTGAGATTGTAAGACCGACCATCTTCCCATTAGTGATAGGCACAAAATAAATAAAAAGAATCATCGAAATGTTTCGGGTGTTGTAGGTACAACAAACATGGAATGAACATTGTCGAATGGAAATTGAAGGAAGGAATAAGGTAAGAAGAATATAACACTTGGGTTCAGAGTGAGAGAGTGAAAAAACATACAACATTGCACAAAATACAAAGGAATGATGGTGTATTTATAGGGTAAAACAAGGTATGGTGTGTCTTTGGGAGGATACTAAAAGACATCCAACATGCATATGGGTGATCATTATGCTTTGTGCAAAGTTACAGATTCTTTGATTTAAATCTCTACCCCATGTGGAGTACTTTATGACTCAGACTTTTGTCCTCTAGTGGGTAACATTATTATATTTGTCCCTTGTGCTGTTAAATTCCACAAATTAATAATAGCCACTCTTTTTTGAATGTAAAGTAATACATTCTTTTATTTGAATCTCTGCCCCATGTTGAGTACTTTATGACTCAGATTTATGTCCTTTAGTGGCCATCCCATATTATCCCTTCCCCTTGTGTTGTCACATCCCACAAATTAATAACAGCCACTCCTTTTTCAAAGTAAAGTGATAGATTCTTTGATTTAAATATCTGCCCCATGTGGATTACTTTATGACTTAGACTTATGTTCCCTAGTGGGCAACATTATTATATCTGCCACTTGTTTGTCACATCCCACGAATTAATAACAGCCACTCCTTTTTGAAAGTAAAGTTACAAATTCTTTGATTTAAATATCTGCCCCATATGAAGTTCTTTATGACTCAGACTTATGTCCTCTAGTGGGCATCCCATATTATCTCTGCCCCTCGTGCTGTCACATCCCACCAATTAATAACAGCCACTCCTTTTTGAAAGTAAAGTGGCAGATTCTTTGATTTAAATATCTGCCCCATGTGGATTACTTTATGACTCGCACTTATGTCCTCCAGTGGGCATCCCATATTATCTCTGCCCCTTGTGCTGTCACATCCCACGAATTAATAACAGCCACTCCTTTTTCAAAGGAAATCAACACTTGCAACTCATCATAGTTTTTCAGTATATATAGAAGTGGTTGTTGCAAACTTCAATTGCACCTTATCTCAGCACATTTCTCTATCTCTGATCTATTGCTCCCTTGATTCTACCATACTACTGTAACACCCCAACCGTAATCTCCACACTTAACCAATAATTGCAGCGGAAAACATAACTTAAACATTAACCAAAAAGGGCAGTGTTACACGCTGTTAGCCACCCACGTGGCTAACAAGGCTGTTACTTACAAATGTATCGATCTAATTACAAGAATCCCGAGCATAATTACAACCTTCCAAACTTACCTTCCAAAAATCATAATATACCGAGTGTTAATGTACAAAAATCACCAATCTAATCCTACATTCAACAAAATGTACGACCTCGAGTGTACAACCCCTACTCCGGTTCAATATCCAAAAATAACAAAAGTATTCCTTTGTACTCCATGCTATAATGAGCCTGCTTCCTCGATCAATCTCCTGAAAAATAATATGGTGCCCCAAAGGGGCTCAGCAACCCTTGGCTGGTATGATTAACGTGCAGCCCGTCGGCTACCGGGATACACGCAACTACTTCTCATAATCAACATGGGGCTCATTGAACAATCAACATACATGATTTAACAACGACATGCACAACAACAACATACAAAAATATAACTATGTTCACTGCATAACAACCACATACATACCACAAAACAGGAACGATTCGCTTTAGGAAACGAACCACATAAACGTTAGCCAAATTTGGTGAGCCTAGAGAATGATTTCATTTTCATGTCAAGCTCGTTACATAACATATTACCGTTCGGTTTTTGAACGTTTGATTTGCCCCAAGGTGTGTTGGATATAGTGATCCAAGCACACCGTACATAAATTCCCCCTAGCCCCGAACTAAAGTCAACGTAGGAGAGTCTTTTATTAGACTCGTGGGAGATAGATTTCCAAGAAGGAAAACAACCAAAACATGGAGAGAGTCGAATCTGATTCAGATATCGACCCCCGTACATACACGCGTGACCGGACACCCGAATTCCTCACCCCAAGGTATACAATGGTTAGAATTCCCTTTTTATAAAACTTATCACATCGTGTGAAATTATAATCAACCAGGTTTGGTTAGTCACACCGGGGAGGAAATATATAAACACACACAACAAGCAGCAATTGATACACGAATAGTCATAGCTAGAACGCTTCGTAAGTTAAAACGTTAAAAGCCGAATATCGTTCTCTTACATTTTCCTAACGTTGGTTAGCTAACGGGTTAGCATGTATTCGAGGTTAGACGGTATCGGAACATACACGCCACAATAAAAGTGAAATACCCCAAATATTAATTACTTTAATTAATAATGAATTAATTAAATAAAAGTAATTAATGAGAGATCAAGGAATTAAATATCCTTAAATAAGAAATAGGGAATAATATAATAATTAAATAAACCCTTAGAAGTCGTTAGGAAACATCAACGAGGCCTAAAATGACCATGAGAGGGTTTAGAAAAAGAAATGTGAACAAAAATATAATTACTCGTTTTTACATTGAAAAACGTGCCAAAAATATTTTAGAAGTGAAAATGAGGTTCTAGATACCGTACGAGGTCATTTGGATAATTTTTGGGGCATTGGAAAATTGGCTAAGAAAACTGAATAAAAGACGTCGCGTTTTCGCCTGAAATGGCGAAACGGAAGCCAATTAGAAATTAAATACTAATTAATAGAAGTAATAAATAACAATAATAATTATTGTTCGGAAATATGAAATTGAATTCAATAAAAGTTCTGTCTCGTCAAACAGGACAACGTGTCGCGAACGGCACAGGAAACAGGTATCAAACGAGTCAAAAATGACATTAAAAGGGTATCGTTCAAAAAAAATATAGGGCCGACCCGCCCAAAGGAACTGGGCCGGCCCAAGCCTCTCCTTACTTCCCGTTCCGGTAATAACCCAGCCCTAAACCCAAAACAAAGAAAAATAAAAATAAGCCCATTCATTCTGAAATACCCCAAACCTAAGTATGCTGGGTAAACATCAAATTATGATGTAGTAAGGCTAGAATATGCCTTAGAAAGATTGGTAGACAATTTAAACCAAGGAAAACACAAGAAAGTGCCTTAAGGGCAATTTGGGCAAAAACATGCTCTAAGCTTGGAGTGACTTTGATCAGCACCCAAATACCATTATAAGACCTTAGTAATATTCTAATGGTCATTTTAAACCAATTACCAAAGAAAACCAAGCTTGAAAACAAGTTAAAACACAAAATGTGCTTTAAGAAGTCTTAAAGCACATTTTTGAGAAATTGTCTTAGAATTGAGTTTTAAGTGGCTAAATGTCCATCATTACTCTTTAATCAACATGTGTACTAATTAGTATCACATTAGGAAGCCTAAATCAATGGGAAATCAAAAATTTCAGAAATATGTGCACTAATTAGTGAATAGTGCCAAATAGTGACTAGTTTAAGTTTTAATCAATATAAGCTAATTAGTTGGTCAACAAAGACCATGACTAGCCTTATTTAAGATGGGGGCCGGTTTTCTAAGGATGAGTCACCATAGACTACATCAAATAAGGAAGAAAAGAAGAGATAAGTAAAAGGAGTTACTATTTACTTTTATAAAGCAAATATCTTATATTAGCCTACTTTTTGTAGGATCGGGTGGCTAACTCAAACCAATCAAAGGTGTGAGTCTAAGGATTGGTTTGACTCAATCAGCCTTCGTAAATGAGAAACACTCTGTGATGTAGAGGCACTCAATCGAATTAATTAAACTTAGGATGCGGAAGACTTTTGCGGTAATTGTAGTGAAACGATGAAAAAGAAAGAAGGACTCTGCGGAACTCAGCAAGATACACAAATAAGCTATTTCATTTCTTGGTCAAATAAAACAACTTACAAATGCCCACTAAGTAGAAAGGATCTACTTAGCGTTTTTCACTCACTCACCCAACACACTCTCTAATCAGAACAATGGTAAGTGTAGTGAAACTAGGATCTTCCTAGGTAGAGTCTATCTAGAGGTGCTAACAAAGTAGGTACGTATTCTCTCTCTCTTTTTGGCTTACAATGCGATTCTCTTTCTCTCTCTAAGCTCAGAAATAATCCTCAATGAAAGCACATGAAACTGACTATTACATATCTTATTTATACTCTAAGTACAACAGCAGGTCGAAGGAGTTAGTTCCGAAAATACCGGAACTAACTTAGTGGGCAACTTCCAACGGCTTGAAGTGGTCTTCTTACTTGGGCCGCGATCTTCGGATGTTGAGGAAGAACTTCATGACCGTTGTGGCACTTAAGGTGTTCCGAGTTGACTCCTGATTTTCCGCAACAGCACGAGAGAGTCTATGAAGTCTTTGTTGCGCGGACTCTATTGCAGAGGCTCACTCTTTGTGTCTGTCAAGTGATGATTGACTCTGTCGCGGTGAAAGGCTATCTCTGCAACACTCCGATGTCCCAACAGTTTCCCCCTTGTTGCTGATGATAGCAAACCTTCGTGAATCCCGATGGAGTCAATCCTGAAATAAAAACACAAGGACTAGGGGAACCGACCCTGTCAAAGTTCCCCCTTAATAGCAGCAGTAGCAACTAAATTCAAGGACTCTATTTAGGTTCCCCCTTGATCGGAGAGGGACTCCAGGCAAGCAAACGATAAATAAGCAGTGTAATAGGCAGGATAGTATATAAGGCAGTCAAAACACTAGACCACATGGTCCAGCAGCGCAATCCAAAAAGCAGTTTAAACAAGCAGCAGAATAACCCGTACACCAGACGGGATTCACCGCTTCCCCCTTTTGCTTTCATCAGAGGGGAAGCCCACAGTATCACAAAGTCAGTCAAAGTATTCACACAAAAACCATTAAAAAGTGTTTAGAACTTAAAAGCAGCCTAAGTTCTAACACTACACACACACGTCATTCTAAGGGTTTGGGGTTAAGGTGGATTGGATGTCAAGGAGTTGGTCTTGCAAGGCCGTCACTGTCGTCTCTATCCCGGCGAGTCGGTCCATCATCCGCTTCTGGCCCTGAATCAGCTCGGCTGCATGCGCAATGAGGCGCTCCACTTTCTCCAGGAGGGGTTGGAGTGAAGCTTGAGGGACTGCCTCTTGAGAAGTGGATGTCCCCGCCGTCTGGAGTAGATGGTGGGGGCAGCAGCTTTGATTTGTCGATAGAAGTCAGCCGATTCAGATACCGCAGGTTGATGGTGTCTGCCTCCTCGATGGACTCTGGCGTCGAAGTCGCCAAGGGTACCTGAAAGAATTGAATATGCGAGGCAACCAGAACACGTACCCCAAGGAGTGTTTCGGGGTGTCGACCGACTGGGCTAGGTGATGGAGAATTATGTGTGCCAGATTGATAGAGTGACGATTGATGATACAGTACATAATGGTGAGGTCCAAGCAGTTGACCATGAGGTTTCCTTCCTTCTTGGGACAATATTTTTGATGACCAAATGTGGAGGAGTGTAAGATGGAGAGATCGCCACGGGGTATGGGGGAGCCAATCTTTTTCTTGGAGGAGAAAAAGCGATAGATTTTGTTTGTGGTACCCCGGGGATCTCAGGAAGGATTCCTTTTTCATAGAATGACAGGCCAGTGGCAGGGACGCCAAGAATTTCGGACAATTTTGCAAGATCAAAGAAGATTGGGTGGGAATTAACAACAGACTGGCAGCACCGTTTCGGATGACAAGGTTTTGGAAGAAGTCGACAGACTCTGTGGGATACCACTCCGAATCTCACAGAAGAGGTGTTTCCACCCCTGAATTCTAGCATAGTGACTAACTCCCCTAGGTTGGAAGATAGAGCCCAAGAAAAGTCGAGGAACTTACCCCTGACGATACGTTCGAGGCAGGGTCCCCGAGCATGTACCGTTGAGTGAATGGGTCGACCTTCACACTCCGTCGGTGGCTTTGGTGGTTTTTGATCTTTGGCGGAGGTAGCACCAGTAGAGGCATCGTGACTGGCTGTGGGCAGTTCTTGGACTGGAGACGATTCACCGGAACCGGAGGAGACAGTTGGGCCTTGACAGAGGAACGGAGGATTCTTTTTGCTGTGGGTCGGGTGAGGTTTGGCCTTTTCTCTTGCGGGTTTTGGGTGGAGGTTGTTGTGGTGGTGTTGGATTTAGCGGGTGATGCTGGTGGGGTTGGTGTAGGGATTTGGTGGGTGATTTGTTGGTATGGGCTTGTGGCTGATCAGTAGGATGGGTTTCGGGAGGGTTGTTAGCTTGTTGTTGGGGATGGTGGTAGGGTTTGGATTGGGGTGACTCCTCAATGTCGGTTTCAAGAATTCTGTTCTTGCAGCGGATGGCGGTGTTTGATGGGTGGATGGGTCGCGGTTTCAGGTGGTGGTGTGGAGGAGTGTGTGGGAGACGAAGTAGCGGTGGTTTTAGTGGGAGAGTGAGTGGTGGTGGTGAGTGGGGATGGATTAGGGTTGCCATCGATTGGAGTACGCCTGAAGGCGAATGGGATCGGCGAAAATATCGGCTGGGATGTTGATTCCGTTGAAGTTGATGCCGGCCATTTGGAAATTGAAGGATGCTTGGGTGTAAAGGGAGTGGAAGTGAGAGATGGAGTGGAGTGGGTGATAGATATAAAGGCTGGAATTTGCAGAGATGGCGTGTGTGTGTCAGGCGAGATAAATGCGGCGACGTCAGGGTAGGGCGAGATAAGGGCGACGATTTAGGCGGGTTGGGTTGGATAGATGACGTGGATAGTAGCGCTAGAGTAATAGGCGTGCGAAGTAATAAAACACATTTCACTGATTCAAGTGCAAACAAAGACAGACTCTATGAGACATGAGGGAGTACCTGCTGAAGATTGCGGTAGGGGCAAGGAGATGCGACCGTCTAGGTAGACGGAGTCAATCCGATTGCTGATCGCAGTGCTTCGAATCTTGCTGTAGACAAGGGTTTAGTAAAAATATCTGCAAGTTGATCTTCTGTGGGCACAAAGTCAAGTTGGATAAGCTTTTTCTCGACACAGTCTTTCAAGAAGTGAAAGCGAATTTCGATGTGTTTGGTTCTTGAGTGTTGGACTGGGTTTTCTGATATTTTGATTGTGCTTTTGTTGTCACAAAAGATTGGGATCTGTTCTTGGGTGACATGATAGTCTTGAAGTTGTTGTTTCATCCAAAGGAGTTGGGAGCAACAGGCTGCAGCAGAAACATACTCTGCCTCTGCTGTAGAGAGTGCTACAGAATTCTGTTTTTTGGAGGACCATGAAACAAGGCAAAGACCCAAGAACTGTGCATTACCTGAAGTACTCTTTCGATCTTGGAGAGAACCAGCCCATCAGAGTCACTATATCCAGATAAAGTAAAAGTAGGAGATCGTGGATACCATAGATAGAGTGTACTTGTACCTTTAAGATAGCGAAGATACGCTTGACTGCTTTGAGGTGAGACTGTTTTGGTGCTGCTTGGAAGCGAGCACAAAGACAGACTGCGTGAAGAATGTCTGGGCGACTGGCAGTCAGGTACAAGAGGGACCCTATCATTCCTCTATATTCGGTGGCATTGACGCCGACTCCGTCATCATCAGGATGCAGTTTGGCAGATGTACAGCTTGGTGTGGACATACTCTTGGCATTTTTAGGTTGTACTTATCAAGGAGTTCCTTGATGTACTTTTGTTGATGGATCTTGATCCCTTCCCTTTCCTGTTGAATTTGTAATCCTAAGAAGAACTTGAGCTCACCTAACTCATTCATGGAAAACTCTTGCTTCATAAGGTTAGCAAAATGGTCACAGAGGGTGTTACTTGTAGAACCATAAATGATATCATCAACATAGATCTGTACTAGAAGTAAGTCATGTGATGAGTGTAGAATGAAGAGCGTTTTATCTACGTTACCTCGAGAGAAACCATTTTGCAATAGATATGTAGACAGTCTTTCATACCAGGCACGTGGAGCCTGTTTCAGTCCGTAAAGGGCCTTACACAGTTTGTAGACGTAGTCGGGATGGACGGAGTCTGTGAACCCTGGTGGTTGCTCGACGTAGACTTCTCTATCAATGTAGCCGTGGAGGAAGGCTGTCTTAACATCCATTTGATATAATTGGAAACCTTTGAAAGCAGCAAACGCAATTAGCATGCGAATTGCTTCAAGACGAGCTACGGGAGCGAAGGTTTCATCATAATCAATCCCTTCTTCTTGATTGTAGCCCTGACGACCAATCGAGCTTTATTCCTGAAAACTTGTCCTGCATCATCAAGTTTATTACGAAAGACCCAACGTGTACCAATTGTTTGTTGATGCGTGGGGCGAGGAACTAACTCCCAGACAGCATGTCGCTGGAGAGAATTGAGTTCCTCCTGCATAGCAGTAACCCAATCACTATCAAGGAGTGCTTCTTTGACGTTTCTTGGTTCAGTGCTAGACAGAAAAGCACCAAAGGCACAGAGGTTTTGCATAGCTTGTAGGCGTGTTTGAACACCGGAGTTTGGGTCTGTAATGATGTTTTCAGGAGGGTGAGCAGATTTTTGCTGGAACTGTCGACGTGAAGCAGGAGGGGGGTGTGTCTTTGTCAGAGGAGTCAAAATTCAAGTTTTGTGGTAAGGGTGTCTCCGGGTTATGGTCAGAGTCAGTAGATTCTGATGAATTGTTTTTGTTTGCTGGAGAATCATGAGGAGTGATGGAGTGGGACTCAGGGAGTCTTCCTATTGGTACAGTGATGAAGTGTGGATCGGTGAGAAAATCATCAGGGGCAAAGTCAAGTTGATCAGAAGATGAGCCAACGTTGTGGGACTCATCGAACTTGACATGTGGGCTTTCTTCTAAACATTGAGTTCTCAGATTGATAACACGATAAGCTTTGCTTTTAGAAGAATAGCCAAGAAAGATACCTTCATCACTTTTAGGAGAGAACTTACCCAAGTTGTCCTTACCATTATTGTGGATAAAGCACTTACATCCGAAACGCCTGAGATGTATAAGACTTGGTTTCGTTGACGGAGTAGTTCATAGGGTGTCTTGTGAAGGAATGGATGAATCAACGCACGGTTTAACACATAGCATGCTGTGTTAACAGCTTCTGCCCAGTAAGATGGAGTGAGTTGACTGTCAATGAGCATGGTGCGAGCCATTTCTACCAAAGTTCTATTTTGCGTTCAACTACTCCGTTTTGTTCTGGAGTACGTGCGGATGATATTTGGTGATCAACTCCGTTGTCCCTGCAAAACTCATCAAACGACTTGTTGCAAAATTCAGTACCCTGGTCCGTTCTCAGGGTTTTTAGAGTAAATGAAAATTTGTTGACAAGCATTTTATGGAGTTTGACGAACTCCGTAAAAGTTTCATCCTTAGTAGATAAAAAAATGACCCAGGTCCACCTGGAATAGTCATCGACTATGACCAGGATGTACCTCTTACCACTTCTACTTTGTGTGCGCATGGGGCCAACAAGATCCATGTGTAGCAGTTCTAGCGGAGAGCTAGTAGAGAGAGTAGGCTTACTTTTGAAGGAGGACCGGGTGTGTTTACCTTTTACACATGCTTCACAGACGGAGTCTGTGTCAAAGGTTGTGTCGGGTAAACCAATCACCAAGTCCTTGCTTTTGAGTTTGTTCAACAGCCTATGATTTGCGTGACCAAGTCTGGAGTGCCACAGCAGTGAGTTTTTGGAATGCACGTTGAGACAGACTTGATCGTCTGGATTAATGGAGTTTAAGCACATTTTGTAGAGATTTCCTTCTCTACGTCCCACAGCTTTTAATGAACCTGTACGCTCATCATAAACCTTACAATCCGAAGAGGAGAAAAGTACCAAATTGAATCTATCACAAATTTGAGAAATACTTAGTAAACTGTGTTGGAGTCCAGTGACCAGATGGACTCCATCAATTTTAAATTTTGAGGGGTTACCTACGGATCCAACTCCCACGATTTCACCCTGGTTGTTGTTTCCAAAAGTAACCTTACCTCCTTGGTAGGATGAAAGCGAATTGAATTGATTTGGATCTCCAGTCATGTGACGAGAGCATCCACTATCCAAGTACCAGCTGTCTCCATTCGCCTTCACCTACAAAAGAACAGATCATTTGTTAGATTTGGGAACCCAGATGTACTTGGGTTCCCTTTTCGAGCCAGACTTTCAATTTTTCTCGTGCTTCAAGTATCAATTTAACATTTAACATTAAATGAGAGATCTCTATTAATTTATCACATGCACTGTCTCGATGTCCAAGACTCCCGCAATAGCCACAAATTTTGGTTGGTGGAAGATTGACGTATTTCTGTTGTCCTTTCCACCAGGAGTCGAATTTTTCTTTTTCTTGATATCGTTTGGCTTGTTGTCGGATTTGGACATATTCTTTGGAATGTCGAACTTACCTTTGTGCCACTTGGGTGTGGATTGAGTGGATCGAACTCCGGATTGTAGATTCACAATTGTTGAGAGAGTTGTTCTACTTTAGAGCGAAGAGCATCTCGATCTTGGCTAATTTCTTTGATTTTGGAGTTGGCCCACTCAGGTAGTTCGGAGGAGGTGACTTGTTTGATAAACTTGACTGGCTTAAGAAAGAGCGTGTTCCTTTTCTTTCAGTTTTTGAGTGAGGTTTTTGATAGTGGTGTTCAGGGATATATTTTTGGATTCAGAAGCATTAAGATCATTTTGAAGAGAACAACACTTATCAGTAAAGATGGTGAGGTCTTGTTTGAGAGAGTCGATCAGGGTGAGAGACTCTTTCTGGTCACCCTGTCTAAATTGAGTTTGTTCTAAGGTATCATGAAGTTCCTTTTGAAGGGAATCAACATGACGCCTTGAATCTTGTAGATCTAACCTGAGAGAACAAGAGATGGTTTTGTGTTCCTCAGCTTCATCTCTTAGGCATACATAAGACCTTTTGAGATTTCGAGTTCCTCAGATAGCTCGGTTATCTTGCTGGTAAGACTTGCTTTGAGGGAGTTGTTCTCGGAGACAATTTTAGCAATTAAAGTCATAAATCCCATAGGAGAAATACGGTAAAGGTCTGTTTCAAGGTGAGAACGAGTTACCTCATTATCAGGGATCATGGACTGTCGTGTCATGTGCCATTAGACATACCATCCGCTGGACTCTGTGTCTGGATCGTCGGAGTCTGAATCGCCCCATCCAACAGCTGCCATCAGCGATCTCCCTTGAGATTTTCCATACTGGCTCTTGAGTAAAGGACAGTCCTTCTTGAAGTGACCGGGTTTATTGCAGTTGAAACAAGTGACAGAATTGAAAACTTGTTTAGAGGTGTTCGAGAACGACCGACTCTGTCGATTAGGTTGGTTACGCATGAATTTTCGGAAGTTCTTGACTATGAAGACAAAGTCCTCCATAGTCTCAGCCTCACTTTCCTCAACAATAATGTCCACAGCTCAGCCTTAGCTTGTCTGATTTGAGTATCAGCAACATAGGCTCCTTCTTGAGTTAACTGAGTCGAATTAACCTGCAAGGCTTGGTCATTCAAAGTAGTAGTCTTACTAGAAGAGGGAGAAGAAGTATTACCACACTTCTTTCGAACATTCTTCTTATATTTATCTACGGATTGTAGATAGGAACCTAGGTCTTGACAGCTCCATTTGGATAAGTCCTTGCATGCTTTGGTGGAGATTACTGTCTCTGCCCATTCTTCTCTGAGACTGTCCAGCAATTTATGCAAGACACTCTCTCTATCTGGTAAGATGCTAACTTCCTGCATAGTAGTAGTTAGTAAGTAGAAACGATCAAGTACTTCTTCCAGTGACTCACCGGGTTTTTGTAGAAAATTTTCATAGTCCATTCGGAGTTCTTGAGCTTTGCATTTCTTGAGTTCAGTGACTCCTTCGTGGGTAGCTTGAAGGAGTGTCCATATCTCATTTGCGGACTTACAGTGATTGACTCTCCTTTGTTCTGGGATGGACAGGCAAGTGTATATCGCACGTGATGCTTGTCGATTCAGCTCGTACCTTTTGCGATCTGCAGCAGTCCATGTTGATCGGTCTGGATTAACTGCAAGATCTCCTCCAGTGACTATCTCCCAAAGCTCAGAGTTGACGGACTCAATGTGTTGCTCGATCTCGTTTTTCCAATGGTCGTAGTTGGTGGAGGTGAGTCTGGGGTGCTCGAAGTGCATTTTGTTGTTTTGGTTGGCAAAGAGATCTGCCATTGCTTCGTTGATTGACCGTTAGCCTAAGCGAGGCTCTGATACCACGTGTAGGATCGGGTGGCTAACTCAAACCAATCAAAGGTGTGAGTCTAAGGATTGGTTTGACTCAATCAGCCTTCGTAAATGAGAAACACTCTGTGATGTAGAGGCACTCAATCGAATTAACTAAACTGAGGGTGCGGAAGACTTTTGCGGTAATTGTAGCGAAACGATGAAAAGAGAAGGACTCTGTGGAACTCAGCAAGATACACAAATAAGCTTCATTTCCTGGTCAAATAAAACAACTTACAAATGCCCACTAAGTAGAAAGGATCTACTTAGCGGTTTTTCACTCACTCACCCAACACACTTTCTAATCAGAACAATGGTAAGCGTAGTGAAACTAGGATCTTCCTAGGTAGAGTCTATCTAGAGGTGCTAACTAACTAGGTGTATTCTCTCTCTCTTTCTGCTTACAATGCGATTCTCTTTCTCTCTCTAAGCTCTGAAATAATCCTCAATGAAAGCACACAAAACTGACTATTACATATCTTATTTATACTCTGAGTACAACAGCAGGTCGAAGGAGTTAGTTCCGAAAATACCGGAACTAACTTAGTGGGCAACTTCCAACGGCTCTGAAGTGGTCTTCTTACTTGGGCCGCGATCTTCGGATGTTTAGGAAGAACTTCATGACCATTGTGGCACTTAAGGTGTTCTGAGTTGACTCCTGATTTTCCGCAACAGCACGAGAGAGTCTATGGAGTCTTCTTTGTTGCGCGGACTCTATTGCAGAGGCTCACTCTTTGTGTCTGTCAAGTGATGATTGACTCTGTCGCGGTGAAAGGCTATCTCTGCAACACTCCAATGTCCCAACACTTTTCTTCTTCTCTCTCTTCATTTCTCTTCTTCCCACGGTTTCTTCTTCCCTTCTCTTGCTCCAAAACCGAGAGAGCTCCATCCATGGGTGCTCCACCTTCAATTGCTCACCAAGTGTTCATCTTTGCTCGAAATCAAAAACTAAGTATAGATTTCTCTTAGTTAGGCCAAGACCTATCTTTCTATCTTTTCAAATCGTTCAAAGCTCAAGTTTGGTGCCATGAGAAAACTCCATTGATGGAGGAAAATTAAGTTTGAAGAGCTCATTAGCTTCTCCATTCTCTTAAGGTAAAGAAAATGTAAGAAAAACCATGTTTCCATCATTCCTTCCACATGGCCGAAAATTACTACTCATGGGGCCTTGTTTTATGCCTTGTTCTAGCTTGATTTATTCACCAAGGACTAGTGGAGGTCCTATTTCATTCAATGCCCAAGTATTTGAGACTTCAAAGGTAATCATCCACTTTTATGCCTTAGAACACATTTCTAACCTAGGTTTTCATTCCTTGAGGTTAGTGTATTGTTTAGTACTCATGTGAGTCATTGAATATTGGTTAGAACATTGGCAAAGGAAGTTTAAGTGGTGGCCGATATTCATTCAAGAAGAAGGTCTAAGGAGGAAGATAAGATAAGCTTGAGAAAACAAGGTAAATTACTTACCTAATGGTGGTTTAAGATTAAGGAATGAGTTTTAGATGAGTACCAATGTAGCCTAGAGCTTACGTTGTGTATTGGATTATATAACCTAAGAAAAAGAACTTAAACAAGCTTATGAACTTGTGACTAAGGAGCCAATGAGAATAAGTTAGTAATATAAGTTTAAGATGAGTTTTAAGAGCATTATAACTACTATGAGATTGATGGGTGTATTTGCAGGTTGAAAGCTTTTATATGTGGGAAATTCAGTGTTTAAGTTTAAGTCATTTAAGGGCCTAAGAGCCATGTCATTTAAGAGCCTTAGTGCTATGCAATTTAAGATTATTGCAATATATTGAGTTTGTTGTGAATGAGTTGGTTTTGGTGATGAGATATGATGAGAAAGAACTTGATGTGTGTGAGATGGTTGAATGAGGAAAAATAATGTGTTTGGGCATGATAAGATACTAGAGGAGCTATGGCGAAATTTGAGTAGAAAATAAGTGTTTAGGTGATGGTGGTGAACTAATATGACCTAGGATTTACTAGGAGTCATAAAAAGGAATTTGAGTGGAAATGAGTTAACTAAGGAGTTCTTGAGGTTTAGAATGACCTAGAATGGTCTATGAGGAAATTAGAGTTTAGATGGGTGCATTGAACACACCAAAGTCATGGTATGAGGAATGGTAAGACTTGTGCAAATCTGGAGGAAATGATGTATAATGCTTTGAGATGATTTAGGTATGAACTAAGAGAAGAACAATGAGAGTTCGGGAAGTTTGTGTAAGAGGTGGTGATGTTAGTGGTGGACTAGTAAGGTTTGGTTGAATGGTCATGTGGGGACTTGGGTGATGAAGCGAAAATGGTAGGAGAATGTTGTAAGTCGTCAAGGAAATGACTAGAAACGTATAAGAGGTTATGATCATGAGAATGGTGAGTAAGTTGCATAAAAGAAGTGGAAATGTCTAAGGAGGGCGTTGCATGGTTAAGGTAAATGAAGAACAATGTCAAGGTATTAAGGTAATGGAAAGAAATGTATAAGCAAGCTTAAGAGTTTAAGAGTGATGAGTAACAAGCGAAAAGAAGAGAAATTGTGCATGGACATGCAAGATAACCTTGGAAGGTTTAACAAGCAAGATGGAGTGCAATGATGTTAAGGAGGAGTTATATGGGTTGAAAAGAAACACTTTGGTTAGTTGAAGTTTTAGACAAAATGTACATGTTGGAAAGATAAGGAATTAACTAACAAGTGTTAGGAGTTTTTGCAAGAATTTAGTAAATGTTTAAGAAGATCTTTGGAGGGTATTTTAATGAGTTTGGAGGATGATTAAAGGTGGGTTTAAGGGTCTAAATGATGTTAGAACACATTAGAAGGCTTAAGGAGAAGTTTGGTGAAGATTTAACAATTTTTGGACATGTTCTGGTGGCGTCCGACCCAGGGGTCCGACCCAAGTTTGGGTCGGACGGACCTCTGTTAAGCCGCCATAAGAGTTTCTGTAATGGTCCGACCCAGTTGGTGGGTCGGACGGTGGGTTGGACGGAGGGGTTCTAAAAGACGGGAGAGTCTCTGGAATGGTCCGACCCAGTCGGTGGGTCGGACGGTGGGTCGGACGACCCTTAAGACTAAAAAAAAAAAGAAACCCTAAGTGTAACACCCCATCCAACAATAAACACACTTAACAACAAACTGCAGCGGAAAACAAACTTCAACACATTACTTAACTTCTTGGTGTTACACGCCGTTAACCACCCACGTGGCTAACAAGGCTAATACATATACATTGTACCGGTCCGATGGGCTAAATTCCCGAGCGACTACACATTACTATCCCTTTCCATTAACAACAACAACAACAACATACACCTTTCAACTGTACCGAGTATTCACAAACTGATGCCGATAACAATCTCGGTCTTACTACACCTACTGTACATGTACAACTTAAAAGATTACCCATGTACAACGACTACCCCGTCCTACTCTCGAACGGCTTCCTGCTCTTTGTACCTGAAATAGGAAAAGAAGTGAAAGGGTGGCCCCCAAGGGGCTCAGCACCTTTGCTGGTATGGTAATCCCGCAGCCCACATGCTACCGGGCCACGCACAACTAATTGTCGTCTTAGCATGCGATTGATTATATTTAAATCATGCATGCAACTGTAAACACACAACACATAACATTTCGCCTCAATGGGCTCAACAACGGATAATACATCCTTACTTGATATGTCACTCATGGTATTCATTATCCCTAGAGTGTTCCTCCTCTAATGGAGCTACTTCCTTAATAGACGACACTTACCCTTAAATCGGGTTATCCTTAAACGCCTCTTATCACAAACTGGGATTCATTTCCATGATCCACACACTCCATATCTTACACCATATAACATTCCTCACATAACAAACATAACAACACTTTTCACGTTTCGACGTGCACATGAAAACATCGCAATAGGAATTGCATTACAACAACATCACATAACATAACGGGAACGGTCCTCTTAGGAACCGACCCAAACATTGTTAATACACTGGTGAGCCTAGAGAATGTTACCAGTCTCATGATAAGCTCGTTACATAACTCGTTACCGTCTCGTTAAATGAACGGATAACTTAACACAAGGTGTCTCGGATATAGTGATCCAAGCACACCGAACAAACATAACATAGTATGCCCCTGTGGCCCGACGTGAGTCAGTAATAGCCTTGGTTAAGCTAAAGGGAAGGTTGGAAACCAAATTGGAAAACAACCATAACATACGGAGAGGATCGAACCTGCTATGACAACGACCCCCATACTCACACGCGTGGCCGGAACAGACCGGACTCCTTACTTCCCCCGTTAGCACTTGTCAGAAGTTCATCATTGAACTTAGTTAAACAATCACATCATTGGGTTAAGTCTTGTTAGACACACACAAGGGAAAAGGAGGGTCATACATTCACACACAAACATTACACACAAACATCACATAACTAACTCACGCATAGTCGTGGTTAGAACGTTCCTTAGGTCGGAAACGTTATCACCGGATACCGTTCTCTTACGTTTACCTAATAGTGGTTAACTAGCCCTTCAAGCGCGTTCGAGGTTACGGTATCGGCACGTAAACTTACAACAACAATAACGACTGTAAACTCGTTTCATGATTTATCTTATAACGTGGCAAACACACAGAAAAACACATTGGCATCCAAGCCGGTGTAATCCGGTAGGACACAGGTTGCAAGAAAACCATACCTGTCACCGGAGTCCACTTTACCACGTCCACTTATGTTCCTCGAGTAATTCTCGAACAACTGATAACATTACATGTACTTTTATTAACATCGGGGTAGCATGATTACTTAATGTCTAATGCTTATAACTTTTTCCCCGTTAACTTAGTTACATAACTTCACTTTTTAACTTGTTTTACTTTTACATTTCAATACAACTTTTCACCAACTTAATTGTCATTAAAACTCGCCTAACATGTCCTTTACAACTTTATAACATCATTGCTAATCAATCCCCATCATTACATATCATTTCATAACCTTTAACCATGTTTTTGGTCCGACCGAACTTTCCGACCGACCTTACACAAGGTCGGTCCATTCCAGAACACATTACCGTCAAAAATTTCTACTCCGACCGACCTTGTATGTTCGGTCGCATGTTCGGTCCATTCCCGAGAGTTTCTTCCCTTTGAAAATTCAGGCCCGACCGAACTTGCCAAGTCCGGTCCCATGTTCGGTCGATTCCAGAAACTCAATCCGTACACAAAATACAAGCCCGACCGACCTTGCAAGTCCGGTCCCCAAGGTCGGTCCATTCCAGAAACTAATTCTCGCAGGGTAAACTGGGCTCGACCGACCTTGGCAAGTTCGGTCGCAAGGTCGGTCTGCCCCAGACCTTTATTTCCCATTGCCCATTTAACTCCAAACTTCACCTCATATATCCTAACATGTCCTAACCTCATTTGGGCACTTCAAACACATCTTTAGCCATGTACTTAACTCTTTAAATCACACGCCAAAACCATCTTATCATTCACAATCTCTTACAAAATTCTTAGCACTTGGAATGTTTCCTCCTTAAGATTTCTAAGTGGTATTTCACCAATAATGACCACTATACCAAGGTGTTTCCTCTACACCTTACATCATCTCTCAAACTTCTTTTCTTACTAGCTAAATCTCTTTTTTCACATCTTACCTAAACATCACTTCTCCAAGACTTAAATACATTCTCAAAAACATACATTGAATTCCTAGAACTTCCAAGATAACACCTAAATCCTTGCATCACTCTAAATCACCTTAATACATGTTTTCTTCCCAAGTGAAACATTTGTTCACCTTTAACACTTCCTAGTTCACCAAAACTTACTTAAAACACTTAGAACTTTTTACACATTTTCCAAATTTGGCCATAGCTTCTCTTGTATATACTCACATCCAAACACTTAGTTTTTACCTTATTTCATTCAAGAACACCTAAAATCCATCAAACACATTTTTATACCCAAACTTCACACATTTAGCACTACATCACAATATAGTGCATAACTTAAATTGCTTGGCACTTAGGCCCTTAAATAACATGGCTCTTAGGCCCTTAAATTGCATAAACCTTAAACACTGAATTTCCCACATAAATAATGACTTTGACCTGCGAATACACCCAACAATACATATGCCCTTAATAAACTCCTTGAGAGCATTTTACTAGCTCATTTGCCATTGGCTCCTTAGGTATTTTATTAAGCAAATCAAGCTCATTTTCCTAAGGCATTTAAACTACATTGAGATAGTTTGGCTGTTTGTCAACTTCTAAACAATGTACACATAATAGAATGAGTATTCAAGCTCCAAGCTTAATCTCATTGTAAACCCTAGGTTTTACATTATTTCAAAAACATTAATGTAGTTGTTTTACCTTGGTCTTTGAAGAGAGTTTGAATATCTATGAAGAGAGGACTCCATCTAGTCCATGAAAGGTTGGAATGAAGCTAGGACAAAGTCACACAAGGAGCACCATTAATGGTGATTTTCGGACATCACACAAACATGAAGGAAATGTCATTTTTCTTTGAGTTTCCTTACCTTGGAGCAAAGGAGAACAATAATATGTGAAAAGGTGAGCTCAAGCTCCTCCCATGGAGATTCCTCTTGGCACCGAAATGGAGCTCTTGGAGTTTTGAGAAGATAGGAATGAAGAGCTTGATGAGAGGAAGAGAATGGTGGTCTTAGAATTTAATTTGGCCAAATGAGCTAGGAGATACAAGTGGTCAAAGATGGAAAATAATGGTGGTGTTGGTTTGCTGTAGCAAGCCGTGAATGAAGAGCAAGAAGAGATAGAAGAGAGGTTGAAGACGTGTGGAATGAGAGAAATGAGATTGGTTTTGCCTTTTGAAGATATTTATACCTTAAAGCAAATAGTAACCATTAGTCACCACTTATTACTTAATAAACTTACACGTGTGGTGACTCACACCTTGAAAAACCGGCCCCCATTTAATAGAAGGGTATAATGGTCTTTGTTGACCAATTTAATTACTTATAACAACATATGTTACAAACTAGCTTATAAAAGTTACTATTCATCAAAACAAGGCACATAGTTGTGAAATTTTTGATTTCCCATTGATATAGACTTCAAAATGTGATATTATATAGTACAAATGTTAATTAAAGAGTAATGATGGGCATCTAGCCATTCAAAACTCATTTACAAGACAATTTTTCAAAAATGTGCTTTAAGACTCCTTAAAGCACATTTTGTGTTTTAACTTGTTTTCAAGCTTGGTTTTCTTTAGTAATTGATTTAATATGTTCATTAACATATAAATGAGGTATAGGAATGACCATTAGGTCTTATACAAATTTATCCCAAACTTAGAGCACATTTTTGCTCTTATTGACTTAAAGGTACTTTCTTGTGTTTTATTTGGTTTAACTGTCTACCAAAGTTTCCTAAGGACTTAATTAGCCTTATTACATCATAATTGAATATTATTAAGTCTTGGTAGGCTCCTTGGGTCCTAACCAAGTTCACTCCTAGCTTAGAGCATGTTTTTGCTCAAACTGTATCTTAGTGTTTTATTGCATTTACTATGGTTTAAATTGTTCACCGATGTCTCTAAGGCACTTTTTAGCCTTTACATACCATAGTTTACTATTTAAACAATATATCAGGGTTTAGGGTATTTCACTAAGAGAGTTTAGTGGTATTAAGGGTACCCCACTGAGGGGGCAAAGATTACTAGAGGTATAAGGACCTAGGGGATTAAGTTAAGTATAAGCTTAAAAGTTTAAGGTTAAGTTTGTAAGATTAAGTTGTAAGACTTAAGCGGTGTTATGTGGGGATCATTAAGGGTTAAGTAAGTTAAGTAAGTTGAATTAAGTTAAGTGATTAACAACCTAAAACTGAATGGATGTTTTAGGACTTGGGAATTTGGACTCCGGAAGAGAGTAAGCAACCGAACGACCAACGGTGAACGGTACAGTTCTTCTTGTGACCTGCTTGCTAACGAGGTGTCCCTCGGCTTGTGTGCTATTTGTTTTTGTGTGCTCACTAAACAAGAAAAGCATGCAACCGGAATATTATGATTATTGTATTGTTGTGTGATGTTTGAAAACTAACACAACATATCGTGAGAACTTACTAACCAACGTTTAGTAAGGGATTGAGTGAGACTAAGGAATGCTCCCTAATATGGGTTGATATAAACCGAAAGAGGTTAACTAACAAACATGGTCTTGAGACTATTACTAACTGGAACTTGAGTGAGGAAACCTGGTACCGATCTCCGGTCATGCATGCTAAGGAAAGGGGGTCGGTATCTATAGCAGATTCGACTTCCGATTAAGGACTAGTCCTCGGACTAGTAGCCTGGGTCGGTTGGCCGGCTCGGCTACATTGGACATCCAGTCCAAGGTATGTGGCTTTAAGATGGTGTGGGGGGATCAAGCCTACATCCCCAACAATTTAAGAATGTTGTTTATTGCCGGTAAGTGTCATGCTGCTGGCTACGGTTAACCAAGCCCTACAAAAATAAACAACGAACTAAGGGCTAACCTGTTCCCAATGAGAGAACGGTTGGCATACATAAGGTAAGGTTAAGATAAGTTGCAACCATTCCTTTTTAAAGGATGGTTTGTATTAAGGCTAAGATAAGCTACATCCACTCCTTAATAAAGGGTGGTTGTTTCTAAGATTAAGATAAGATTAAGATTGAGGTGAGATAAGGATGGACTAAGATTAAGAGGATATAACTTAAGGAGTTAAACAATTAACTCTCTAATTGAGGGAACGCATTTAAGTCGTTCATTGTGTGTGAACTTTAATTGTTCATATTGGATTGTTGTTTACAGCATTTACTATTATGTTGTGCATCTAATCAACCTCCATGCTATCGACAATTAGTCGTCGTAGCCACGTTAGCTTGGGGGCCATGAGAGGATCGTACCCGCATTCGTGCTGACCCCCTTTGGGGGCTGTTTTTACTACACAGGTGAACATCAGAAGGCGGCCGTCGCGAGAGTAAGAAGGAGTACAAGTGTTAAGGGTTAAGTGTGGCCTATGAGTTGTGCATGTACATTCATATGGCAATTGAGTTAGTAAGATGTATAGGATGTGAGAGGATTGTAAGAAGATTATGTATTTGGTTAAGGTTGTAATGCACTATTGTTCGGTATATTCTGTAGTCAGACCGTGGCAAGGTCTTGGAGTGTAAAGAATTCCGCTGTGACATGTATATATATATGCTGTTAAGTTGCGAGACCACGTTTGGATTGAGTTGGGGTGTTACACATTCTCTTCATTCTAATTCACTCACGGTATTACACAAACCTAACTAGCGACATTGCAACCCTGGTTGATTCTCTCTGCAAATGTCTCGCCGCCTTCATTCTTATTCACTCATGAAGTTAGCAAACCCTAAACTACCGATCTGAGTTTTCTTCTTCTCCTTCTCCAATCTACTTTTCTCCTCCAGTAACCATCGACAACGAACAAGGAACATACGCCCCCCATGCTAGATTCGAACTTGAGCCAAGTATAGAGGTAAGGTTCTGCTTTCGACTCTTAGTTTTTTTCTCCTGATTTCGAAAATCCTAAGCCTAGCATTCATTCTACTCTTTCCACTTTGCAAGTGCCAAATCGAGAAGGAAAAACGCGGTAGCGCCTTGCCTGGGTGCCAACCGAAAACAGTAAGGTAATGGACTGTTCTTTCTTGTGTTTTTCCTTGTTCAAATTCTGGGTTCGAGTTGGTATTTCCCAGAAAAAAAATTGAACCGTCCCTAACTCTGCTCATTCTCCTCTGTTTCTTTCTCTTCGGTTATACTTGGGAGCCAAACATGGCCTTGAACTGACCCGCAACAGAGCCGTATTTGAGGGGCTGAGAGACTAGGTACTGAAGGTCGATTTTAGGAGCATAAAAATCAAAGGTGTACATTGATAAAATTAATGTATTGTTTCTGCTCTGTCCGATTATTGTGTGAGTTGTTGATGGGTAGGATTAGTGTGAATTTAAGGGTTTGGTTAAGTGTTTACTGCTTTTCGACAGTTTGGGACTTGTGTGTTCCTTGAATTTGAATGATTATTGGTTGGACTGTATAAATTCCGGTGTTAGTGTTGTTCGAAAACAAGAACCCTTAAATAATATAGGGTTTTGAAAATGCAAAAAATGTTTGGCAATTAGTCTGGGAATTTTCGAATTGAAAATTGGGTCTTCGGTCGATTTGGGTGAAAAATCAATCTAGGGATTTCAGAAATTAAATTAGGGTTTCGGTATGAAATTAGGTTTTTCTGAAAACTTTGGTGTAATTTGGGTGAAATTGAAATTATGAGAAATTATGGGTGGAATTGTAATTATAATAAATTTGGGACAAAATTGAAAATCTGGAATAAAACAATTGGGGCTAAATGGCAATTAAGAGGAATTTAGGGATGAAAATATAGTTTGAAGGAATTGAGGGCAAAACGTGAATTTGACGAAATTAGTGTGGCTTTGCAATTTCTGGAAAAGTTATGGGCAAGAATGTAATTTGGTAAATAAGGTCAAAATGAGAATTGGTTGGTCAGAATTAGATTTGGAAAATCTAATTAAGTCAAAATTTGATTGGTCAACAAAGTCAGCTGGTTTGGGCATTGGTCAAACCAGAAATGGGCAAGAATAATGGGTTTCTAGCTGATGAATCAAATTGGATTTTTAGCCATTGACCAGAATTTATAATGTTTTTAAGCCGAACTGTATAAAAGATTATAAGAGTGAATTGGGCCAACTCTAAATATTTAGGTATCAAATTAGTGAGTTGTAATGAAATACCCCAAATCTAAATAATATTATTAAATCATTATTTATTGGAACATAATCCAAACTAAATCAGTTCACGTACTCATGCAAACCCATGCATGAAAATGTTACGTAAAAATAGTCGTTTCTCTTAAACGCTAAACGCCTTAGAAGAATATGGTCAAACATGACCTGTATGACCCTCTAATATTCAAACCAAATGGTCATACAATTATTATATGAATATACAATATATTCCCTAAGCTATATTCAGTCAAATACGCAAAATGCTCGGGAGTGCTCACACCCGCCCTTAAAGCACGAAAAGTCCGGAGGAGTTGCCGAGGTGGCACGAAATCCTCTAAAATTAATTCCTAGAGTTTCTAACATCATATTTATCATTCTAAGAGAACCCACGAAGTGGTTTCTCAAAATTCAGCAAAAACCAAAGGAGGATTTCTTAGCGCTCCTTTTTGGCCCGGGAGTGTCCCGATGGCCCGTAAATTATGTCACGGGTTGATATAACCCCATATAACTCAATGTAACATCTTAGTATATGTTTAGTTATAATAAGTGTTTACAAAACACTTGAACTCATAAGAACATGTGGTTCCCAAAATTTTCCTTAGAGCAAAAAAAACACACCTTCGGGTGTCACGAAAATGCGTTTTACGCAATTACCTTGTAGTTTTTGACATGCCACGAATTGGTAATCTTAAAAAGGGTTAAAATGACTTCTAAATCAGTTGGTGTGAGCTAGTCAACAAGGTGCTCTATAGGGGCCGATTTTTAAGGGCAAAAAACTAGTATAAAATTTGCTTTAAAAATTTATAAAAGGCTTAAAACATGATGACTCATCATCCCATGTGTTACATTACTTAATGCCAAAGTATGTAGGTCTCATTTGACCAGAGAGCTGTCGAATTAGGTCATGGAACAAGGCCATGTGAGCTAGATACAAAACAAATGCTAAAAGCAAAAGTAGATTCCTTTTTCTTTTGCCTTTTGATTTCTTAAGCAAGTAACCTTCCTTGCTTCTTCCTTGGCTATCATGGCCGGTTTTTGAGCTCCATTCAGTCCCTACTAATTCGTGACTCTACATGAGGAGAAGACAACACAAATTAGAAAAATCAACAAGAAGAAGATACCTACCTAAATTTCCTTGTCTTCTAGTTCACATTATTTCCTCCACATGCTTGCCTTGTCACACACCTCATGGCCGGTTTTCAAGCTGGAAAGAGTTTTCGGTCATTGACCAATCAACCATGTAAAAACAAAGGAAAAGTAAAGTCATTTGACATTAAAAATTGACAAAAACAAAATCAAATTCCAATTTGCTTCTTTCATTTACGTGAGCTAGGTCTCATTTCCCTCCTTGCAAATTTCCTCCCGGTTTGGTAAGGCTCCTCCTCTCTCTTCTAGCTTCATCTTCTTCTTTGAAGCTCTTTAAGTCCAGTAATGGAGTTTTAACTCTATCTTCATCTTCAAGGTAATTTCCTAGCATTTCTTGGCAAGTCTGAAGCAAAACTCTTCCTAGCATAAAGGTGTGTTCGGCTTCACTTAGTTCTCCAAGGAGATGTCCAAACCACACAACATTAAAACCAAGGAGCATCTCAAGGTAGGTTTTAAAGCTTGAAATCCTTAAAGCCAACCATGTTTATGTGTAACCAAGTTCTACTTCTTCAAGTCTCTTTTTTCTTCTTCATTTTGATGAAGGAAAACTTGCTCTTCATTTACCTTTGGGTGAGCCGAAATTATAAGAGAAAGGTCTAAGGTAAAGTCTTGTAAAACTACTTCCAAATCTACTTAAGATCTTTGTTGAAGATCTAACTCCTAAACATCCTTCATCTCTTGCATAAAACCGAAAAGGAGCAACAAAATTACCTTGGAGAAAGCTTGGAGATTCAAGAAGAAGTTCAAGCACTTAACCACCTTGTTAAGAAGTAAGTTTACTATATAAATCTTTATATTATAAGCTTTGTTGAGCTTCTAAAAATTATACAAAAATTAAGTACACCTCCTAGGTTTATTAAAACCGAAACCATATGGTATTATATGCCAAAAATACAATCTATAACTTATATAGAAAATATTTACCTTAAGACACATTTTTGTGTCACAAAATTTAGTTATGTTACATATTAATTCAAGCCGAATTACCAAGGGCAAAAATGCTTATTTTTTAGCTAAGAATTTATATAAGACATTACAATAATTTTTACATGAGTTATATAACTCCTATGAATTTATGTATAATTATTATGACATATAAATCCACTTTTATATACTATATGGTCACCAAATAATTATGGCCGAATGCTTTAATTGATAAATAGGTATTAATGACCTACTTAGGTATATAAACCTATATCACAAAGTTTGGTGAGCTAAAAATATTTCATTAGTGCTTAAATGGCTAATTAATTAAGTTAAGTGGCTTAAATGTAATTTTTACAAAATTTAGTGGGTTTATTATAAAAACCGAGAGTTAAGTGGCTGTTTGGTATTATTATATAAATGTAAGGTTAGGAATTAAGTTTATGAATTTTAGATAAATTAAACAAGTGTTAAGATAACATTTTATAAAGTTTTGGGCTATTATGTAATTTATAAAAGTTGTTATGAAAGTTTAGAACTTATTAATGGGCGAATTCATAATTAAGAGATTTATTAGGCTCACTTTCGAAATTTTGAAGAATTAAATATTTAGACTTTAGTTTATAAGTCATTAAGAAGTTATTATAAAGTTTGGGGTGAAAATGTAATTAATGGAGAGTTCAAGACCTAAGCCGAATTATTTGGGGTTAGTTTGGTAATTTAAGAATTTATATATATATTCGGCATTTATGGAGAATTAAAATTAAAACTATAAGTTTATAAGGCATTATGCAAAGTTTATAAGGTTTTGTGGTTAAATTGTAATTATGGGAAATAAAATATCATTGCCGAGAATTTAAGGGGCTAAGATGTAATTTTTGAAAGTTATAATAATTAAAATTATATACCAAAGTATTAATGGTTGTAACACCCCTAAAACCGGCCTAAGAGTTAAGGGTATTACACGCCGCGTATTACTACCAATAACACAAGGCTCTAAACGATCAAAAGCAATAAAGGCCCAAAACAGAGTTCACTTAACATTGTAAACCAAAGTATTCAAATACAACGGAAGTAAACGGATTCCAAATACATATCCGAATCAGAAACTCAAAACAGAGGAAGGCCCGAAGGCTACAACGTCATAACAGAAGTTTAAACAGTCAAATGAGCTAAGCACTACAGTTCCAGAACTCAAGATGATCCTCGCTGATCAATCTGCAAAAATGTTAGAAGTAGGGGAATGAGCACACAACTATGCCCAGTAAGCAGCGACCGTCATCAGCAAGGTCGCTCAAAACAATTGAAACCAGAAGAAGAGAAGATAAACATCTTATGCACAATTCTCAGATAGTCAGAAGCTTTCAGAAACAGAAGCAGAGTGGAACACAAAGGGTTCCCATTTCAGAAACAGTCAGAGCACTTAAACAGAAAGGGGACAAGACACAATGCACACACTCAGAAGGGTCGAAGACCCATAGACCATACCAGGTCTCTCGGCAACGCAGAAATGACTCGAAAGAGCCAAAGGGTTCGTCAACCCCACAGAACAGAAAGGGAATGACCCACACTCAGAACGACGTCTACATGGTATACCACGGAATAGCTCGACCCAGCCATTCACGGCTCAGAAACAATGTGTAATGTCCCAAAACAGAAAGGTTGCTTAAACAGAAGCAAAGTTGCATTTAAATATGCCAAAACACTCATAAATCAATAGCACAGATCATAAGGAAACCAATGCCGCAGACGGCACTCAAATCGGAGTTCAAACGAAGAAGTTATGTTGAAAACAGAGGGGTGTCCGAACTTGTGTCCGGACGTCGAAGTTCGGACACAAGTCGAGACTCAGAAACCAGAGAAAGCCAAATGTCCGAACTTGTGTCCGGACATCGATGTTCGGACACAAGTCGAGTTGAAATCAGATAGAGGAATTCAGAATGTCCGAACATCCAAGTTCGGACGGATGTTCGGACAGGTTTTACGGAAGAACACGCGGAAGGTCCGACCTTGTGTCCGGACTTCGAAGTTCGGACACAGGTCGAACTTTAAATCAGAGGGAAGACTTGAGGGTGTGTCCGAACATCCATGTTCGGACAGATGTTCGGACATACCCCGAACTCGCAAATCAGAACGACAGAAACGCACTGTCCGAACTTCAAAGCTCGGACGGAAGTTCGGACAGTGCGAAAAATGCAATTTCCAGAAGACGAACAGAGCAGAAAAACAACACAAATCAATGCCTCAAAATGCCAATGAAGCACACACACCAAATCAGACATTAAACAGGAAACCATGGGGGTTTAGCCATCCCAAAATCACAACAAAACGCTAATAGAAACCACACACACAAACCACAACAATCCTTGCAACACCCCATGGCTGAACTTCCAAACTGAATCGAGTAACCACCTACCTCAATGAGCAGAAGAAGAACAACGATCTGAAACCGCAGGCACAATCCACGCAGAGCAACAATCCGATACAGACCAACAGCCACTGAATTCCACAATCAAGCCCAGAAATCAGAAAACATTCGAAGGAAACCTAGACTTGGAAAACTCCAAAACTGTATAACTTTCTGCATCACAAACCTGGAATCGAGACCGGACGAATACTCTGCAGAAGAATCCCAACTTGCGCGCAACCAACGGCCACTGATTCGAACACAATCAAAAACCCTCAATCAGAAACTGGAACAAGAACAGATGATACAACGGAGACCGGTTCTGCAATACCAACCTGAAAACGAAGAGGAAACCACACTGCAACGGAGATCACCAATCTGATTGCAGCAGTAGAACCAGAATCTTCAACAGAGGGGAAAGATCGAGAGAGAAGGAAAAGAGAGAGAAACTGCCGCTTAGCACCACGATAGAGAACGCTCCTCACGATTAGACTGAATTGAACTGTCGTGATGAAAATAATTAGAAGACTAAATTAAATAAGGTTCCCATCCTTATTAACTAATAAAAACAATTACCTTAATTGTTTTATGCAAGGACTTCCCTGCCCTTGTCATTAAAAGGAATGCCGATCAAGTCCCACTGTCAATAAGGAATAAAACAATCCAACTTAGGATAGCATTGCAACTGATATAACATAAGGTATGAATTATGCGGGTTATAAGAATGGTAGTTTTGAGATTTAGTTAAATAAGGAATTAAAACTATGTTATATAAAGAGATTAGAATTTAAGAGTAAAGTTTATGAATTAATGTGGTTGTTTTGTAAATAACCGAAATACAAGTTTAAGAATTTAGATTTAAATAAATATAGGTCCTATATGGATATTTGGAGGATTTAGAAGAAAGAATTTTGATTAAAGGAATTATGGAATTGGAACTATGGCTTACATGGTTATAAGGAATTAAAAGATAAACAATAAATATTATTTATGGTTAAAAGGAGAATAATAAAACTATAAGAATTTTATGTCTATGTATGACATATAAATATAGTTAAGAGATTATAAGTTGTTATGTCACCTAGACAAATAAAATAAACAACAAATGCAATAAACACATATATGTGCATTAAAGGATTTATAAATAAATCAAAAGGGATAACAAATAAGTTATACATTAAATCATGAGGTGATTAAAAGAAATAAACCTCACATGAAATAACAATATGAAATTTGTTAAAAGATCCAATAGAATTATATATAAGGGTAACATAAATTAACCCTCTCAGTTAATCCTATTCTAGGACTTTTTGTTTGACCAGACGTTGATCGGGAATTTACAAGTACAGTCTACGGTGAACGGTATGGGATTCTTGCAACCTGTTTTCTAACGGATTACACCGGCTTGTGTGCTATCTGTTGTTTGAAATAACGACCAAGATAATTAATGTAAACTGTTGTTTTACTCTTGCACACTGTGGTATTATTTATGTGCGTGAATGTTGCTGACTACATCGTGTATGTCCCACGCATACAAACACTACTATACCAGTGGATTAAATACCTGCGTTTCAGTATACCGAGGACTTGTACTCAAGTCTCTCACTAACTTCAGTTTATAACAAACGTGATTATCCTAAACGTGATAATTGACAATACACATTGTGTTCTTGTTTAACGTCTTTATATGACACTTAACAATTATATACTTCGAGATTGAGGAGCCCAGTTGGATCTGGCCATGCATGCTACGGGAGTTGTACCTTTCTCAGGTCGTCTCCTACTACGTCGCGACGGAACATTCAGTTGGGAGGAAGACTCTATTTCTCCCGGGATTCAAATGCCCATCAGTTCAGTTTGAGGAAGACTTCTTTCCTCTAGTGGGATTCTATTTCCCACGCCTCTCAGTTCAGGGTTTAACTACGTTATCTCCTGGGGTTTTTATACCCAACCTTTCTCTATAACGAGGTCACTATACCTCCACTATATTGATATACTTTTATACATCTGTCAGTCCCATTGTGTGGACCCGACAGCTATCAGACATTTCAGTTCAGCTAACTTGACCTTCTGTGTCTTGTTCTATGTGACATTATTGTCCTTGTATGGATACTTGTTATCATCAGATTATGCTTGTTTACAGCTCTATAAAAATGAACTGCATGTGTTCGACAAAGTAGTTGGTGTGGCCCGGTAGACGATGGGCTGCACGTTTTCCATACCAGCATTGTTTGCTGAGCCCCTTTGGGGGCACCCCCATTTTTCAGGTACCTGAAGTTTAAGAAGATCACCACACTGAGTGTAGGTGGGCTAGACCAAGCTTTGGGAGTCTACTATTAGTTAATTATTTTATTTCAGTATTTTACTTTGAGTTTGATTCCTAGTATCTCGGGTTGTATCTGTATTCCAGACCGTGACATTTGAGGATTGTATTTGGACTTAGCCTTGTTGGTCACAAGGGTGGTCAACGGCATTGTAATACCGCCCGGTTGTTGTATTTATTTTCGCTGCAGTTGTATTTTATTTGGGAGTGATCGTCGTTCAGTTTATTGGATTTCGGGTTGGGGTATTACAAAAAGTGGTATCAGAGCGTAGTTACGCTCTGGATACAAGGATACACCGAGATTAGGATATCTAATACTTTAGGTTAAGGGTTGAGAGATAGTATTGAAAGGAGTTTAAGTTAGTTTTGCTTAGACTACTATCCAAGACCAAGATAGTGACCTCAGTGTCTAATATACCTCAACATCCTGCAGATGTCAGGAAGAGGAGGACGACGTGGACAGGCCGATGAGGAGCCATCCGTCAGGCTGGCAGACATTGCCACCTTAATTGCTCAGGCATTCACACAGGCGGGGGTTGGACAGCAGCAGCAGCTACCTCCACCACCACCACCCAGAGAGAGAGATTGGGTGAAGAGTTTGGCTGATCTAAGGCCAACTGCATTCAAGGGGCAGACTGACCCTGCTCACTTGGAGACCTACATCATGGAGATGGAGACAGCGTTCGAGACGCTTGCAGTCCCAGCTAGGGAAAAAGTAAGACTTGCTGCCATTTATCTGAAGGATGCAGCAAGAGATTGGTGGAACATGGTGAAAGCCAACCACCTGGATGACCCAGCTTTTACTTGGGGACATTACACTGCATTACTTAGGGGCAAATACTACCCGACCCACACCAGGATGGTGGAGACGCGGGAGTTTGACGCCTTGGAGCAGACGGGGAAGATGTCAGTGGATGAGTACTATGCGAAGTTCACTTCGCTACTCCGACTATTACCCGGTATAGGATACTCGGACCAGGTGTTGGTCGACCGGTTCTACGGGGGACTGAGCCCTCGACTTCAGTTTGGGATGGGACCAATCATCCCTACCAGTTTGCAGGAATGCTATCATGCTCCCTCCGTAGTGGAGATCACTTGTAAGAGAAGGGATGCTTTGAGCTCCCAAAAGAGGAAGGACGGACCTGGTGGCGATGATGCCAAGCAAGGGAACTCCAACAAAAGGAACAAGCCCTATCAGAAAGGACAAGGGTCCTATCAAGGGAAGGGGAACCAAACCACTGGGAACCCCCAGTCAGGAACCTACGGAGCAGCAACCTCACAGAAAACCTACCCATCTAAGGGTTCTGGACAATGCTCAAACACGGGCCAGAAGTATGTCCGCCGTTTCAACTGTAAACAGTGTGGAAAGGATCACCCCGGCGTGGACTGCCAAGGGGAGAAAGTCATGTGCCGCTACTGTCAGATACCCGGGCATCGTGCCTTCGAGTGTATCCGAAACCCGGAGAGCAGGAACTACCGCCCGGGAGCAAAGGCAAACCCAGGCCAAAAGAATGGAGCTAGCGATACTCGCCCTCCACCAACAAACCAAACTCAGGGGTATAAGGGCAAGGGCCCAGCATCGGGACCCGCCCTGCATGTCATGGACCGCTCAGATGAGGCTGGTCCTTCTACCAACCCAGGTATTTCTAAACCATGTGAACCTGTTATTGAGCAATGGATGATGTGAATGAGTGCTTGCATGCCTTGATTTCCTAATTGAGTAGGAAAGAATTAGTAAGACTCACTAGTAAAAATTTAAACCACGTAGGAAGCTATAAGATATGCTTTCCTATCCCCTCACCGCCCTCCCTGGAGGAAAACATTATCAAGGTACAAGAACCAGGGAACGAACAATGTAAGGTTATCCAACCAGGTTTGATATTACTCAAAGGATACCTAACACCGGAGACACAAATTGCAATCATTAGAAAATGTCAAGAATTGGGAGCAGGACCAGGAGGGTTCTACACTCCAGAATTTCCAGGAGGATCAAAGATGAAGCTGAAAATGATGTGCTTAGGAAAGGATTGGAATCCTTACACAAAAACCTACCAAGATACAAGAAATGGAGATGGAGCACAAGTACCAAAAATCCCAGAAGAATTTTTACCAATTGTGGAACAAGCAGTTAATACAGCTCAACAGCTAGAAGAAGATCCAGTTCCCAATCTAAGGGCTGATCTATGTATCATCAACTTCTATGAAGAAGGAGGCCGCTTAGGACTACACCAGGACAATGATGAAACAAAAGGGTCCCTTGAACAGGGAATACCAGTATTATCTTTGTCAATTGGAGATGACGCAGAGTTCCTTTATGGCGAGCAGAAGCGTGTGGACCTTGCAAAGAAAATAATATTGAGTTCAGGAGATGTTTTGATAATGGGTGGAAAGTCAAGGTTGCTATACCATGGAATTAAAAGGATTAAGCTAAACACAGCACCTTCGACAGTGATAAACACCACTCACATGAGACCAGGAAGATTAAGTTTAACCTTTAGAAAGTACTAGTGTTGTAATTGTTTTTGGACTCCAGAAAGGAGATCATCTCATCAATGAAGCATTATTGTTTGTGAAAGTGAATGTCTTTAGACCCCATCATGTATCAAGGTACTTACTCAGATTCTGTTATTAGGTTGTGCTAAGGAGACGGAAGGTGCCTTAAGTATACTTACTGAGGAGGAGGCCCGCAAGGGCGGCTCGATTCTCACTGGTACCTTTCCGGTTAATGGAGTGGATGCATTAGTACTGTTCGACTCCGGAGCCTCACACACTTTCGTTTCGCCTACGCTTGCGGGGAAGTTGGGGCTAGACGCAGTAGAGTTACCTGACTTTAAGGTGGCACTCCCGTCTAAGGAGAAGATCAGTTGCACTCGTCTTTATAGAGGAGCCACTATCAGTATTAAGGAGGAGGAATTTCCTATTGACCTTATTGAGTTCAGAGGTCTAGGATTCGATGTTATAGCCGGGATGGACTGGCTGGGGCGGCACAGAGGCCGCATTCTTTGTGCAGAGCGCAGACTGTTGCTTAAGAGCCCATCAGGAGTGACAGTATCTTACCGTCAGAGCCCTAGGGCACCATCGATAAAAGTTATATCAGCTATGTCCATGTATAAGCATGTCAGGAAGCAGAAGGAAGTATACTTATGCTATGTTCAGGATGTGGAGTACGACCCTGACTTTGATTCAGATATGCCAGTGGTGTCAGAATTTCCGGATATTTTTCCAAAGGAACTTCCAGGCTTACCGCCATCCAGAGAGGTAGAATTCTCCATTGAATTACTACCAGGTACCGGTCCTATAGCTAAGGCACCGTACCGTATGGCACCAGCAGAGATGGCTGAGTTGAAAGAGCAGTTGAAAGATTTATTAGACAAGGGATACATACGACCTAGCGTATCTCCTTGGGGAGCACCAGTGCTTTTTGTGAAAAAGAAGGATGGAAGCCTTCGTTTATGCATCGATTACAGAGAGCTTAATGCAGTGTCGGTGAAGAACAAATATCCACTACCACGGATTGATGATTTGTTTGATCAGTTGAGAGGAGCAAAAGTATTTTCGAAGATCGATTTGAGATCAGGCTACCATCAGATACCCATCAGGGAGCAAGACATAGAAAAGACAGCCTTCAGAACACGGTATGGCCACTATGAGTTTACGGTTATGCCTTTTGGCTTGTCAAATGCACCTGCAGTCTTCATGGATTTGATGAACAGATTATTTAGAGAGCAGTTGGATAAGACCGTGGTGGTATTCATCGATGACATCCTAATCTACTCAAAGTCTAAAGAAGAGCATGAGAGTCACGTTCGACATACACTTCAGATCTTAAGGGAGAACCAGCTTTATGCTAAGTTCTCCAAATGTGAGTTTTGGTTGGACAGAGTTTCCTTTTAGGACATGTTATCTCTGATGCTGGGATCGCAGTGGATCCAGCAAAGATAGAAGCAGTTCGCACTTGGCCTAGGCCAAAGACAGTTACGGACATCAGGAGTTTCCTTGGTTTAGCAGGATACTACAGAAGGTTTGTCAGAGACTTCTCCAAAATAGCTAAACCTATGACCAGCTTAATGAAGAAGGATGCACCTTTCACATGGACTACTGAATGTGAGACCTCATTCGAGCTTCTGAAGAATGCCTTGACATCAGCACCAGTTTTGACTATACCTGAAGGCACAGAGGGTTATGAAGTTTACTGTGATGCATCAGGTAGGGGATTAGGGTGTGTACTCATGCAGAATGGGAAGGTAGTCGCCTACGCTTCCCGACAGTTGAAGAAACATGAGGAAAACTATCCCACACATGACTTGGAGCTTGGAGCTATTGTTTTTGCCTTGAAGATCTGGCGCCACTACCTGTACGGTGTCCAGATGACCGTATATTCGGATCGTAAGAGTTTGAAATATGTATTCACCCAGAAGGAGTTAAACATGAGACAAAGAAGATGGGTTGAATTTCTTAAGGATTATGACATTGATTTGCAGTACAAGGAAGGGAAAGCTAATGTTGTAGCAGACGCGTTGAGTCGACGAGCATATTCTCTTAATGCCATTGTGGCTAGCTCGAGCCTTATAGACGACATACGCAGAGCACAGCAGAGTGATCAGCGAATGGTGGAGATCAGTCAGAAGTTGTCTAACGGTACGTTTGAGAGTGGTAAATATGAGTTTCAGCTACATGATGATGGACTAATCAGGTTGAAGGGAAGATTGTGTATCCCCAGAGACAGCACAGATATTAAGGAGCATATTCTTCGAGAGTCCCACACTTCTTCCACATCTATCCATCCAGGAGCTTCTAAGATGTACAAAGATCTAAAGAGGTATTTCTGGTGGAGTGGTATGAAGGGTGACGTGACAGAGTATGTGATTCGATGTCTCACTTGTCAGAAAGTGAAATTCGAACATAGACGACCAGGAGGTATGGTACAGTCTATGCCAGTTCCAGAGTGGAAGTTTTATGATATCTATGGACTTCGTGGTGGGACTACCACCTACGAGAGGAGGATTAATATGATTTGGGTTGTTGTTGATCGACTGACTAAGGTTGCTAGGTTTATTCCGATGAAAGACACTTGGAAAGTGCCAAAGTTAGCAGAGCTATTTGAGAAAGAGATTATCAGACATCATGGAGTAAAGACTATTGTTTCAGATCGAGATACTAGATTTCTCTCACGATACTGGCGAGCTACTCGCGAGGCACTTGGCACTGAGTTGAAGCTTAGCACAGCATTTCATCCTCAGACAGATGGTCAGTCAGAGAGGACTATTCAGACCTTAGAGGACATGCTACGAGCATGTGCCTTGGATTTCAGGGCAGCTGGATAGATAGATTACATCTCATCGAGTTTGCTTACAATAACAGCTATCACGCCTCTATACAGATGTCACCTTTTCAGGCTTTATATGGCAGACCATGCCGCACACCTTTGTGCTGGGACGAGTCTAGTGAGACCGTCATCATTGGGCCTGAGTACTTGGAGCAAGTCCAGGCAGAAGTTCAGCAGATCAGAAACAATATGAAAGCAGCACAGGACAGACAGAAATCATATGCTGATGAGAGGCGACGAGACCTTGAGTTCGCAGTTGGCGACCAGGTATTTCTACGAGTTTCACCCATGAAGGGTGTATTCAGATTTGGTCAGAAGGGCAAGCTAAGCCCGAAATTTGTAGGACCCTACGCTATCATAGAGCGGGTGGGCCTAGTGGCATATCGACTTGATTTGCCAGCCGAGTTGGGCAAAGTACACAATGTTTTTCACGTGTCTCAGCTTAAGAAATACATGCCTCATCCTTCTCATGTTCTACAACCAGAGACACTCTCTTTAGAACCAACAATGCGGTATGTGGAAACACCGCAAAGAATCTTAGATAGAAGACACGAGAGACTCGAAACAAGTCTGTGAGCCTCGTGAAGGTTCTTTGGTCGAACCACGATGTGGAAGAGGCCACATGGGAACTCGAAGCTGATATGCGAGCGAAGTTTCCCTCATTATTTACCGACTAGGCACTTTAGTCTAGGGTACGGGGGCGTACCCCTTCTTTTTGGGGGGTAGAGCCTTTTTCATTTTTGAGTTTAGTGTGCACTTTGTTGCACCTTTGTGCATTGCATTTGTTGCTTTTGTGCATTTCAGTTGTTGCACTTTTGTGCATTTCAGTTGTTGCACTTTTGTGCATTTCAGTTGTTGCACTTTTGTGCATTTCAGTTGTTGCACTTTTGTGCATTTCAGTGACACCTTGTCTTGTATGTGTTCTTGTGTAACACTGTGTTTGAATGTACCTTGTACTTCTACTTGATTGTGTGTACTTCATTACACTACAATGGAAATATTATATGCACTACGTTGCACCATTTGAAATGAAAAGTGATTGTGTTCACTACCTTGCTTTACACTGCAAGTATATGTTATGACATTCCAAGTATTTCTGTTGTACTTGATATACACTATGAACTTAGGGATATAGAGACTTGGGACTTGATCCCTAAAAATTAGATTGAGTTGTGGATACTTAGTGGAACTTGATTCCCCCACAACCTTATACTTTAATATGAGACTTCGGGGCGAAGTCCTTTTTAAGGGGGGTAGATTGAAATACCCCAAATCTAAATAATATTATTAATCATTATTTATTGGAATATAATCCAAATATAAATCATTTCACGTACGCATGCAAACCCATGCATGAAAACGTTACGTAAAAACAGTCGTTTCACCATAAACGCTAAAACGCCTTAGAAGCATATGGTCAAACATGACCTTGTATGACCCTCTAATATTCAAACAAATGGTCATACAATTATTATATGAATATACAAATATATTCCCTAAGCTATATTCAGTCAAATACGCAAAATGCTCGGGAGTGCTCACACCCGCTCCTTAAAGCACGAAAAGTCCGGAGGAGTGCCGAGGTGGCACGAACTCCTATAAAATTAATTCCTAGAGTTCCTAACATCATTATTTATCATTCTAAAGAGAACCCACGAAGTGGTTTCTCAAAATTCAGCAAAAACCAAAGGAGGATTTCTTAGCGCTCCTTTTTGGCCCGGGAGTGTCCCGATGGCCCGTAAATTATGTCACGGGTTGATATAACCCCATATAACTCAATGTAACATCTTAGTATATGTTTATTTACTATAATAAGTGTTTACAAACACTTGGAACTCATAAGAACAATTGGTTTCCCAAAATTTCCTTAGAGCACAAAAACACACCTTCGGGTGTCACGAAAATGCGTTTTACGCAATTACCTTGTAGTTTTTGACATGCCACGAATTGGTAATCTTAAAAAGGGTTAAAATGACCTTCTAAATCAGTTGGTGTGACTAGTCAACAAGGTCTCTATAGGGGCCGATTTTAAGGGCAAAAACTAGTATAAAATTTGCTTTAAAAATTTATAAAAGGCTTAAAACATGATGACTCATCATCCCATGTGTTAATTACTTAATGCAAAGTATGTAGGTCTCATTTGACCAGAGAGCTGTCGAAATTAGGTCATGGAACAAGGCCATGTGAGCTAGATACAAAACAAATGCTAAAAGCAAAAAGTAGATTCCTTTTTCTTGCCTTTTGATTTCTTAAGCAAGTAACCTTCCTTGCTTCTTCCTTGGCTTCATGGCCGGTTTTTGAGCTCCATTCAGTCCCAATTCGTCTACATGAGAAGAAGACAACAAACTTAGAAAAATCAAAAGAAGATACCTTACCTTTCCTTGTCTTCTAGTTCACATTATTTCTTCCACACTCTTGCTTGTCACTCCACATGGCCGGTTTTCAGCTGGAAAGAGGCATTTATTGAGCCAATCAACCATGTAAACTAAGGAAAAGTAAAGTCATTTGACATTAAAAATTGACAAAACAAAATCAATTCCAATGCTTCTTTCATTTACGTGAGCTAGGTCTCATTTCCCTCCTTGCACATTTCTCCACGGTTTGGTAAGCTCCCTCCTCTCTCTTCTAGCTTCATCTTCTTCCTTTGAAGCTCTTAAGTCCATTAATGGAGTTTTAACTTCTATCTTCATCTTTAAGGTAATTCCTAGCATTTCTTGGCAAGTCTTGAAGCAAAACTCTTCCTAGCATAACAAGGTGTGTTCGGCTTCACTTAGTTCTCCAAGGAGATTGTCCAAACCAACATTAAACCAAGGAGCATCTCAAGGTAGGTTTTAAAGCTTGAAAATCCTTAAAGCACATTTTTATGTGTAACCAAGTTCTACTCTTCTAAGTCTCTTTTCTTCTTCATTTTGATGAAGGAAAACTTGTTCTTCATCTACCTTAGGAGTGAGCCGAAATTATAAGGAGAAAAGTCTAAGGTAAAGTCTTGTAAAACTACTTCCAAATCTACTTAAGATCTTTATTCAAGATCTAACTCCTAAACACCTTCACTTGCATAAAACCGAAAGGAGCATCAAGTTTACCTAGGAGAAAGCTTGGAGATTCAAGAAGAAGAAGCACTTAACCACCTTTGTTAAGAAGTAAGTTTACTAAGTAAATCCTTATATTATAAGCTTTGTTAAGCTTCTAAAAATTGTACAAAAATTATGTACACCTCTAGGTTATAATACCGAAACTATATGGTTTATATGCCAAAAATATAATCTATAACATATAAGAAAATATTTACCTTAAGACACATTTTTGTGTCACAAAATTTAGTTATGTTACATATAATCAAGCCGAATTACAAGGGCAAAAATGCTTATTTTGAGCTAAGAATTTATATAAGACATTACAATAATTTATACATGAGTTATATAACTCCTATGAATTTATTATAATTATTAGACATATAAATCCACTTTTATAACTATATGGTCACCAAATATATGGCCGAATGTTTATTGTTAAATAGGTATTAATGAGCTACTTAGGTATATAAATTATATCAAAGTTTGGTGAGTTAAAAATATTTCATTAGTGTTAAATGACTAATTAATTAAGTTATGTGGCTTAAATGTAATTTTTACAAATTTAGTGTATTATAAAAACCGAGAGAAGGGCTGTTTGTGTATTATTATAATATATAAGGTTAGGAATTAAGTTTATGAATTTTAGATAATTTAAACAAGTTAAATAACTTTTTATAAAGTTTTGGGCTATTATGTAATTTATAAAAGTTGTTATGAAAGTTTAGAATATTATGGGCGAATTCATAATTAAGAGAATTATTAGGTTCACTTTCGAAATTTTAAGAATTAAATATTTAGACTATAGTTTATAAGTTATTAAGAACTATTATAAAGTTTTGGGGTGAAAATGTAATTAATGGAAAGTTCAAGACCAAAGCCGAATTTTTGGGGTTAGTTTGGTAATTTAAGAATTTATATATATATTCGGCATTTATGGAGAATTAAAATTAAAACTATAGTTTATGCATTATGAAAGTTATAAGTTTTGTGGTTAGATTGTAATTATGAATAAATATATGCGAGAATTTAAGGGGCTAAGTTGTAATTTTTGAAGTTATAATATTTAAAAGCTATATACCAAAATATTATGGAGTTTGTAATTTAGCTAAATAAGAATTAAAACTCTATAATATAAAGAGATTAGAATTTAAATAAAGTTTATGAATTAATGTGGTTGTTTTGTAAATAACCGAAATAAAGTAAGAATTTAGATTTAAATAAATATAGGTCCTATATGGATATTTGGAGGATTTAGAAGAAAGAATTTTGATTAAAGGAATTATGGAATTAACTATGGCTTACATGGTTATAAGGAATTAAAAGATAAACAATAAATATTATGGTTAAAAGGAGAATAATAAAACTATAAGAATTTTATGTCTATGTATGACATTAAATATAGTTAAGAATTATAAGTTGTTATGTCACCTAGACAATAAAATAAACAACAAATGCAATAAACACATATATGTGCATTAAAGGATTTATAAATAAATCAAAAGGAATAACAAATAAGTTATACATTAAATCATGAGGTAATTAAAAGAAATAAACCTCACATGAAATAACAATATGAGATTTGTTAAAAGATCCAATAGAATTATTATATAAGGGTAACATAAATTAACCCTCTCAGTTAATCCTATTCTAGGACTTTGTTTGACCAGACGTTGACCGGGAATTTACAAGTACAGTCTACGGTGAACGGTATGGGATTCTTGCAACCTGTTTTCTAACGGATTACACCGGCTTGTGTGCTATCTGTTGTTTGAAATAACGACCAAGATAATTAATGTAAACTGTTGTTTTACTCTTGCACTGTGGTATTATTTTATGTGCGTGATGTTGCTGACTACACGTGTATGTCCCACGCATACAAACACTACTATACCAGTGGATTAAATACCTGCGTTTCAGTATACCGAGGACTTGTACTCAAGTCTCTCACTAACTTCACTTTATAACAAACGTCATTATCCTAAACGTGATAATTGACAATACACATTGTGTTCTTGTTTAACGTCTTTATATGACACTTAACAATTATATACTTCGAGATGAGGAGCCCAGTTGGATCTGGCCATGCATGCTACGGGAGTTGTACCTGTCTCAGGTCGTCTCCTACTACGTCGCGACGGAACATTCAGTTGGGAGGAAGACTATTCCTTCCGGGATTCAAATGCCCTTCAGTTCGAGGAAGACTTTATTCCTCTAGTGGGTTCTTATTTCCCACGCCATTCAGTTCAGGGTTTAACTACGTTATCTCCTGGGGTTTTTATACCCAACCTTTCTTATAACGAGGTCACTATACCTCCACTATTTCAGATATTTTATAACGGTCAGTCCCATTGTGTGGACCGACTATCAGAATTTCAGTTCAGCTAACTCGACCTTCTGTGTCTTGTTCTATGTGACATTATTGTCCTTGTATGGATACTTGTTATTATCAGACTATGCTTGTTTACAGCTTTATAAAAATGAACTGCATGTGTTCGACAAAGTAGTTGGTGTGGCCCGGTAGACGATGGGCTGCACGTTTTCCATACCAGCATTGTTTGCTGAGCCCCTTTGGGGGCACCCCCATTTTTCAGGTACCTGAAGTTAAGAAGATCACCACACTGAGTGTAGGTGGGGTAGACCAAGCTTTGGGAGTCTACTATTAGTTAATTATTTTATTTCAGTATTTTACTTTGAGTTTGATTCCTAGTATCTCGGGTTGTATCTGTATTCCAGACCGTGACATTTGAGGATTGTATTTGGACTTAGCCTTGTTGGTCACAAGGGTGGTCAACGGCATTGTAATACCACCCGGTTGTTGTATTTATTTCCGCTGCAGTTGTATTTTATTTGGGAGTGATCGTCGTTCAGTTTATTGGATTTCGGGTTGGGGTATTACATGTAAAGGGGATTTATGAATTGTATTAAGTTGACTATGTGATAGATTAAAATTATTAAGGGTTATATTATAGGTTTAAATGTTATCATAAAAGTATATGTTACAAGTGTAACAATTATATACCATTTGGGGTTATTGTGTAATTTTTGAAAGTATGGGTGAGATTAATTAAAACCGACAGCTTATGGTGTTGTTTGGTATTTTATGACATATTATAACTATAGGTTATAAATGGTATAAAAATACAAATGTCATAATATATGTTATATTACTATAATATAACATTATATGAATAATATGGTGGTTTTGGTAAATAAAAGAAAATATAAGTGTTGTTCAGTAATATGAATATTTTGGAATGAGAATTTATAATATGGTTTATAATGTTGTAAGAGATGTAACATTTATAGAAATATTCATTAAAGAAGAATGAATATATTATAAGGAATGACCATATAATAAATGGTCCCATAATACATATATATAAATAAATACTCCCTCCGTCCTGAATTGACCGTCCTGTTTGCTTTATGGCACGTTTTTCCACTTCAATATTAAGCATATAAGATAAAATAATTTTATAAAACTAAATTTTGTAACATATAGTTTATGATGTAAGGAATCATATGCAAAATTTAAATTTTCAAAATTAATTTATCTTATATGTTAAAAATTGAAGTCAACCGACATGTCCAAATAATAAATAGGACGGTCAATTCAGGACGGAGGGAGTATGTGTTATGGAGTGAGAAATACAATATGGTTCAATAACCATATAATATCATAATTGGAATGATATAAGATAAGGAGAAAAGAATTGAAACATTAGTTAATTAATTCTAATGTTAAGTGTGTGTACATGGAATAATAAGGAGTGATATAATTCAAAGTATTTTAAATATGGATTCTACCACATTTTACACTTGGATAAACTAAACTTAGAGAAATAAATACTAAGGTAAGATGTGTAATATATGATAAAGATTATACATACAATATAGTTTCAAAACTATATAATATACAAGTGTATAGCTATATGCATGAGGACGGAACCATGCATGCAAATAAACGCTTACGTAAATTAATCCCGATTAACCAAAACCCAAAAATGATAGTTAGTTAAAAAACGGGGAATAAACCGGGATGGATTAGCAACGGTACGGGGTGTCGCAGTGTATTGTTAATATGAGATGCTGATGCATTGTGTGATGCATATTATTAGATTGTTAGAGGCGTCTCGAGTATCACCAGAGGATTTAGTTGATTCATACTCCACGGTCCTATAATCCCGGTGCACGGTATGTTATTATGTGGCTTGATTGTCTCGGAGGATTTCCTCAGTTCAGACATATTGTGTGAAAATCTGTGATAAGATTGAATGTCTGCTTGTGTGAATTAATATGCTTGAGTTGTGTATTAATGCTGCTTTATTATTATTACTGTTGAACGACAACAGTACCATTCGTATATATGAACATATTATAAAACGAACTAGCGGCAATGATGCTATCTTATGTGTGTAATATAAGGAACGTAAGTAAAACGCTGTAGCATTAGGATAATAAGATATATATATATATATATATATATATACATATTATCCGAGACTTATATACGGAGCATTGGCCTTCTTAACGCCGCTCTCGTATCTAACACTGGATCCCGAGTCGACATACTCAGGATTGGACTAACGACCTTAGTCTACCGTGTTAGGAAAAATAGTAAAACGATGCGATGGTATAGATAAGTTAATCAAGAGGATGTGGCTCAGGCAGTGAATTGAGATCAATTAATGATACTAGGATACCGTGTGGGTATTCGTAAGTGTCAGGATAAATTTCCAACAGACTACAGATGGTTCGTCGGTCGGAGACTCTACCGCTGGAGTGGCTACTGCCGTGGGTGACCCGCCATAGGAGATGGGTAACTTAGAGACAGGTCGTTTTAACGAGATGTTGTCATTAGGCATGACTGAACAATTACAAACGACTATATTAGCTCATACATTAGGCGAACATTATTTGGGCTTGCATGCCAAAGGCGAGAATTTATACTTGTTTATAATTCTCGTTGTTTCGCCTTGTCGCTCATTGGTTATGTGTTGTATGTTGGTGGATTTGTTGAAACGAGTCGTTGTACTCATATTTGTGTTGTGAATTGGTTTAATTGAGTCGTTGTACTCATATGTGTGTTGTGAATTGGTTTAATTGAATCGTTGTACTTATATCTGTGTTGTGCACTGGTTGAGTCAAGTCGCTGTACTCGTGTGTGGATTATTGTCGATTTTTTGGTCTAGTGAGTCGCCGTACTCAATTATGAACTATTAAATGTTTGTTGGATTGGAGTCTGTGTACTCATACAAGCGTTGTAACGCTTTTAGTTGGTTTATTGCGATGAGATGTGTGAAGCCGGGGGCTTGCTTGCTATTTGAGCTACTGCAATATATTTGTTGCTTTACAGTTTTTATATTAAACTACTTGCATGAAAAATGAAATGCATACTCTCGACCAATTAACTAAGGGTCCGAGGGGGTATGACAGTCATGTAGTAACATACTCAGTAGGGGCTGATTCCATACCACAAACAAACATTTTGCAGGTATGCAGCTTCCGGTGTCGACAAAGTGCAGGACGCGCTGGGTAGTTCAGTTACAGTTGTTTAAATATGCACTGTTGTATTTCGATACGAACTTAGAAACATGTATAGGATTGGGGTACTTAGAATGCTCACTATGATTGTATCTTATATTGGAATGGAAGGATAGATCTATCTATCGTTGTCACTGTGGGAAATTGTTTCGTATTTATAAATATATCAGTAAGCACGTTATTACTCGTATGGGCGAGTGAGAACGGTGACACCAGTAGTTCTATTGTTTAGAATACCACTGCGATTACAATGTTAAGTAAGACGATTAGGAGCCGTTTAGAGTAGGGGTGTTACAAAAGTGGTATCAGAGCGGAGTACCGCTCTGATTACAAGAGATAGTAGGATTTATACAGTGAGCATAGGTTTTGGGAATACGGGAAACGTTGTGAGTATACGTGACCTTGCGGGGTTGATGCAATGCTTAAGGCTTGCACACCATAGCCGTAGAGGCACTTCAATATTAAACGACCGAGACTTGCGGTAGAGACCGAGTAAAGGTCTAACCCGTCCTCTTGACATATATCAGGGAGAGGTCTGGGTAACAGTACTAAGGAAGGACGAGGCGCAGCGGAAGGTGGTGAAGGTCCAGCAACCCCAAGTAACGCGAAGACGGTATGATCTGCTCGCACTTGATGGGAGAGCATCCCGGGAAATTTGCAATGGTAACCCCACCCGCCGCAGCCGTACCTCGAGTACTACCTAGTGAGACAATGAATGAGAAGCACCACGGAGATAACTCTCCTGATCGGGAAGACCCGATGTGGATGCTATGAGAATTATGTTAAATGTAGAAAATAAAACTTTGAGTTTTGATGAGTTGTTTAGGACCGGGGGTCCTGGTAATGACGTAATGTCTACCATACGAATATGAGATGAATATTAAACCGAGGTTGAGGAGATAATTCCCGTAGGACTAATGGGGCTAGCTTGCTATATGCAAAGCAACCTTGACCTACATCCAGGAAAGCACTGATTAGTGCGCTTGGGGGGGAGGAGGTAGAAACGACGAGTAATGATTAGTTTATGAGATATGTAACAGACGGAATGGATGACCTTTTAGAAGTCTCACCCGAAGCGAATAACTCTAAACCATGCAACACTGAAGGTTCAAGATGGCCAGACGTGCATGAGGAGAGATCATGAGAGCTGTAGAAACAAGAACTCGCTAAGTTGCTGCCATGCAACGCCTCGAGAGGGAAGCAAGACCTTACTACCACGGTAAACTAGTGGGAACGAGTGCGGGAATGAGACTGTATTAATTTGAATAAGAACTTCTTCAACAGGAACAGGAACCCGATTAGGGAATAGCACTGCACTGACACACCGTACCGGTGGCTCATCTGCATGGCGCACTTGCCACTGCAAGTGCCACACTAACCAAAGTACTAAATTTCAACCTGCCTTGCACACTTGCTACAGCAAGTGCAGCGACGGTAAACTATCCCTAAAGGACCGAGTGGTCCAGGCGGTTACCAATAAACACTAAACTTTTATGTGAGTCCGTAATGCAATGAAGCAGGACATAGCCTTCTTAAAGGCAGGGTTACGGAACCCTTGGGTTGGAGGTCGATAAAACCTCGGGAAGACCTAGCCGGTCTGAACATTAGACCTGAAAATAATACACCATTTAGTAGAGTTCGGAAAGGGAGTAAATGAGAACAACGGTAATTAGTGCCTATAAGCCTATCCCCAGTGCCGGTATGGACATTAAACGTCAAGTATTACCGGTGGGGAGTGTCGAGTCTTCAGGACCAGCATAACCATATTTAGGGAGTGCGGGACACTTGTGGTTAAACCACTACCATTGAACATTGCCAGAGGGCAAGAAGTGAGCTATACGAGCCAAGACTTTAAATAAAACCTATCCGACTGAGTGGATGAAAATAATAGACAAGTACCGTTATGGCAAACTATTTTGGAGTTGTAAGAAAAGATTAGACAGATGCGAACGTGCAATAAAGGGGCCGATTTTATGCCCGCACCACACACACCAGGGGTGTTGTGAATCCATTATGCTGCTAGACTCCCGTACGTAGGGCAGTGGATATTAACTGAACAGTGAATTTGCCTGAGGACGGAAGATACCGTTACCTCGAAGAGGATGGAGGAAATACGAGTTGAATAAGAGTAAGGACTACACAATGAAGAGCGATGATGAGCGGAACCCACTAAATTGCGGGTATCCAATTGTAAACCTAAGGAGGAAGTATTAGAACCAACTAGGATTAAATTTAATACAAAGACCAACAACCATTTAACTATCAGAATAAGCACTGAGACTGAATATCGTATGGCGTAGGCCTACGGAAGGATACCTTTAGTACCACCAAAATGACCCAAATCTGGGAGAGCAAAGGTGATGAATCACAAATACTGATTAGCATCAGACTAAAGAAGGACTACCATAAGACAGGGAAAACACGAGGTGTCAACCCTTATCATGGAGTCCAGACTACACCAGAGGGTGTAACCTAATGAATTGGGTGGAGTTTGATGACTAAAAACTCATATCTAAACGGCGTTAATAGCCTAGGAGTGAACGGGAGAGATAGTAAGTAGTTACTAACCTCCACTCATAGATACCAGATGACGAGCATGTGGAAACCAGTATTAGGGTGCTAAGTCACAAACACCTATCTTAGAGAAGGTAAGGAATATATATACATTAATAAAGGTTAAGAATTGACAGCATAGTTACTTCAACATAAATTACCGGGACTAAGAGTACGATAACCACCGGGTACGAACACTACGAGTGCACTAAACGAGACATGGGACGACCACACTCCTAGGAGCTTGTGGGCCTGACAAAACTTAGTTTAAGTTAGTTGGGTAAGTAGTAATGTATAAGTATGGTACCCCATGTATGTAAACGAGTGGTGTAAGGACCCAGGAGGTAATCAACTCTGTGTCTAAGTCAGTGAATGGAATCCTGACTAGGTAAACCATGAATTAACGGGAGAAATCTCACTTAAACTAACAAGGTTAGGAAAAATCAAGGATAGCTTGATAATAAAACGACATAAGGTTACAACTCCATAGTGAAGGAGTTAGAACACAAGTTTTGGAGATTTTAGTAAACGAGGAAGCCAAGGCCAATTTAATGGTAAAGGCAAGGTGAACCCATGAATGAGAAGAGGAATTGTGGTATCTTAGGAAGTTGTATTAGAAAAACTTTTGTAATGTCATTGATGCTACCCAAAGGGGGGGGCATAGGAAGAGTTATATCGTGCGCTGAGGGCGCGGCGATGATGTCGCATTAAATAATAATAACCACATGTTCAAGCCATAAAACGTTAGTACGTTAGTACCAATTAGGGCTGAACAGAAAACGAATGCCAAGTTAAAACCTACAGTCGTATTGTATGCTTACAACAGATGAAGGGCAAAGGCGAACATTAAAAGAGATACTCTAAGCTGAAGATTAGATACTCCATGCAAACCGCAATAGCGGATAACCATCTAATCGACTGGTACATGGTCCGCAACAAAGCGACCATTATAATAACTGTTAACCGAATTATGTTGGTGAGAAGTACAACGTGGAAGATCAGATAAACCAATGGATTCCCCTAATTGAGTGTAGGGATGAACCATATGTGCGGGTAGTAAAATACCAGCACACGAGGGATACGAGTTCACACCAGCAAAAGAGGACCTACAAGGTACCTAAGGAACGAACTCATTCCAGAGGGAAATAACTTGGAGTCATGAGGCACCAGTTAGATGCACATATCGGACTCGTCTTGATATTTAGAGACAACTACTGCAAGCACTAGATGCTAGAGCATAGCTCGACAACCCTTACACCAAAGGTTAGTTCGGTAGGGTGGCATGAACTCTTTGGAATATACCATGAGCATGTATAGAAGTTAGTGTGACTGAATAAAAAGCTAGTCGAAATACCTAGCAGGTTGGGAAAACAATGATGTGTTTACATCTCCCGATCAAACCGTATATGAATATACATACACCTAACCAAGATAGGCGGTGTAGCCAGAATGGCTAAAGCCCGACCCTAGAAAAAGGAGTAATGTGATAGGTAGCACATTAGTGCACGAAAAATTCCACTGGAGTGGAACATCTTGAACTTATTACTTCAAGATGATACATTCGTAGATGACGTGGGCGTAATCATTTTTAAGGGGGGTAGAGCGATTTCGCGCATTTAAATATACGTACGTAGGAGAACTAGTAGCGCTGGACACATGCTACAAAGGATTATTGTACATAGAGTTCAAGTCTAATGATTATTTTATATTACTTGATGTAATATTGTAATGTATTATATGTATGAACATATATATATTTTAGTTCGCATTAGTTATGGCGAATAGGAAAGGGAGAACATATAGAGTGTTCTTACCCTATTTCCGATTATTTACGTAAACGTTGCGAACATTAAACACATAAACGCCTAGCTTGTTAGCTCCGGTTAAGAGTTCAAGTAGGTCTATCTGGTAGCTCCGATGGGTGATTTCAAATAGAAGGATTAGAAAGCTCCGTACTATATGATTTGCGACTCGGTATGAAACCGATTATTGAAATGTGATGAGTGAATCGGCATGAGACCGATGTGTAACCTAGTGGAGGTAAAACCTCTAGGAGTGGTATGAATAATTATAAGTCGAGAGAACTTGGTACATGGTTAGGATACATGATCCTATAGGCCAATGACTAGATTAATTACACTAGTTGACTTGTGTATCTATAGAACACAAGGTGGCAAATATCAAGAGGAAATAAGATTAGAATTGGAAAAACAATTAACTGAGTGAAATTGATGTGGGAAGTTCAACTTGATCCTGGTCCGATCAAGGGAAACCGAACACAAATTGAGGTGAGAGATAGTTCAACACTGACGTTGACCACATCGGGGTTGAATGACTCTCGAAACTTCCTACAAGTGGACACAAATATGAATAGAAATTGGAATTTAGGGCGTCACTCGAAGAGCCGTGGACCGTGGAGTCCTTTGTCATTAGACCGGTGTGTCTGCGAGTGACATCACCCAAAGAGCCGTGGACCACAGAGCCCTTTGTCATTAGACCGGTGTGTCTGCGGGTGATTATGGAATTTAGGTGATACTATCCGAGGAGCCGTGGACTGCAGTGCCCTTCGTTATTAAACCGGTGTGTCCACGGGTAGTAGACGTTCGTTAGCATGGGGTTGGGGATCGTCAAGTCCTGGTCTTTAAGACTGTTTCCCTTGATTTGCCATCATTGAATATATGCACACACATACACGCGGAGTGATGTGTTGATATCCTCGCGAGATACTAGCATATAGATAGGGATGCGTGGAGCATCCCTTGCGATACACCTTTGAGTACTTCTAGTTGGTTTTGCACCTTGTCTAGTGCTGTGTATGAATGGATTGTGCACCTTTTTTTAGTGCTGTGTATGAATGAAATTGTGCCATAATTCTTGGCTATGTGGAATGATATTAGTGCTGTATCAATTATGATACGTATAGACTAGGTTTGAACCTAGTGGGATGTACTCCCTAACGATGGTCTGTTTGTGGTTACCTAGTGGAACGAGATTCCTTAGGAAAACCGATTGTGAGTAAGGACTTCGGGACGAAGCCTTTTTAAGGGGGATAGATTGAAATACCCCAAATATTAATTACTTTAATTAATAATGAATTAATTAAATAAAAGTAATTAATGAGAGATCAAGGAATTAAATATCCTTACATAAGAAAAATGGAATAATATAATAATTAAATAAACCCTAAGAAGTCGGTAGGAAACATCAACGAGGCCTAAAACGACCATGAGAGGGTTTAGAAAAAGAAATGTGAACAAAAATATAATTACTCGTTTTTACATTGAAAAACATGCCAAAAATATTTTAGAAGTGAAAATGAGGTTCTAGATACCTTACGAGGTCATTTGGATAATTTTTGGGGCATTGGAAAATTGGCTAAGAAAACTAAATAAAAGACGTCGCGTTTTCGCCTGAAATGGTGAAACGGAAGCCAATTAGAAATTAAATACTAATTAATAGAAGTAATAAATAACAATAATAATTATTGTTCGGAAATATGAAATTGAATTCAATAAAAGTTCCGTCTCATCAAACAGGACAACGTGTCGCGAACGGCACAGGAAACGGGTATCAAACGAGTCAAAAACGACATTAAAAGGGTATCGTTCAAAAAAAATATAGGGCCGACCCGCCCAAAGGAACTGGGCCGGCCCAAGCCTCTCCTTACTTCCCGTTCCGGTAATAACCTAGCCCCAAACCCAAAACAAAGAAAAATAAAAATAAGCCCATTCATTCTCTTCATTCTAATTCACTCACGGTATTACACAAACCTAACTAGCGACATTGCAACCCTGGTTGATTCTCTCTGCAAATGTCTCGCCGCCTTCATTCTTATTCACTCATGAAGTTAGCAAACCCTAAACTACCGATCTGAGTTTTCTTCTTCTCCTTCTCCAATCTACTTTTCTCCTCCAGTAACCATCAACAGCGAACAAGGAACATACGCCCCCCATGCTAGATTTGAACTTGAGCCAAGTATAGAGGTAAGGATTGCTTCGACTCTTAGTTTTTTTCTCCTGATTTCGAAAATCCCAAGCCTAGCATTCATTCTACTCTTTCCACTTTGCAAGTGCCAAATCGAGAAGGAAAAACGCGGTAGCGCCTTGCCTGGGTGCCAACCGAAAACAGTAAGGTAATGGACTGTTCTTTCATGTGTTTTTCCTTGTTCAAATTCTGGGTTCGAGTTGGTATTTCCCAAAAAAAAATTGAACCGTCCCTAACTCTGCTCATTCTCCTCTGTTTCTTTCTCTTCGGTTATACTGGGGAGCCAAACATGGCCTTGAACTGACCCGCAACAGAGCCGCATTTGAGGGGCTGAGAGACTGGGTACTGAAGGTCGATTTTAGGAGCATAAAAATCAAAGGTTGTACATTGATAAAAAATGTATTGTTCTGAAATACCCCAAACCTTGATATGTGGTTAAATATCAAATTATGGTATTGTAAAGGCTAAAAAGTGCCTTAGTAACATCAGTGGACAATTTAAAATATAGTAAAGTGCAATAAAGCACTAAGACACAGTATGAGCAAAAACATGCTCTAGCTATGAGTGAACTTGGTTAGGACCCAAAGCCTACCAAGACTTAATAACATTTAATTATGATTAATAAGGCTAAATAAGTCCTTAAGAAACTTTGGTGGACAGTTAAACCAAAATAAAACATAAGAAAATACCTTAAAGTCATATAGCAAAAATGTGCTCTAAGCTTGGGATGAATGTGTACAAGACCTAATGGTCATACCTATACCTTATTTATATGTTAATGAACATATTAAATCAATTACTAAAGAAACCAAGTGAACAAGGTTAAAACACAATGTGCTTTAAGGAGTCTTAAAGCACGTTTTTTGAAAAATTGTCTTGTAAATGAGTTTTGAATGGCTAAATGTCCATCATTACTCTTTAATTAACATGTGTACTATATAGATCACATTTGGGTGGCCATAATAGTGGGAAATCAAAAATTTCACTTCTATGTGCCTTAGTTTGTGAATAGTAACTTTTATAAGCTAGTTTGTAACATATAATGTTTAAGTAATTAAATTGGTCAAAAGACTAGTATACCCTCCTAGGCATAATGGTGGCCGGTTTTTGTAGTAGTGAGTTCACCAAGTTGTAAAAGAAATCAAATAAGTAAAGTAAAACTTTAAGTAAAGTACTATTTGCTTTATAAGTTAAAATATCTCTTAAAAGCAAATTCTATCTCCATTCTCTCATTCCTCCCTTGTTCACACGGCTCCACACTTCTCTTCTTCCTCTCTTCTTCTCTGTCTCACGTTAAACAGCACCACCACCATGGAAGTCACCTTTGACCACATGTAAAACCTAGCTCACTTAACCAAATCAAAAACAAACACACCATCTCTTTCCCTCATCAGCTCATTTCTATCTTCTCAATTTGAAGATCACCATTTCGGTGCCATGGAGTTCTATTGATGGAGCTTGAGCTTGTCTTTCCACATATTATTGATCTCCTTTGCTCTAGGTAAGGAATCTCTAAGAAAAATCAAGTTTCCTCCATGTTTGTGTGTGACCGAAATATTCATTAATGGAGCTCCTTGTGTTGCCTTGTTCTAGCTCCATTTGAATCTTTCAAGGACTAGGTGGAGTCCTCTCTTCATAGATATCAACACACCCTCCAAAGATTAAGGTAAAACAACTTACATTAATGTTTTTGATATAATGTAAACCTAGGGTTTACAATGAGATATGAAGCTTTAAGCTTGAAGATACTATATGTTGTTTGTATACTGTAGAGTTGGCAAGGAACCAAATGCCCTACCGGTTTTGTAAGGAAACAAGAAGAAGTTGTGAGGAAAAAAAGAGGTAACAAGCTATCTCAATGTAGTTTAAATGCCTTAGGAAAATGGCTTGATTTGCTTACTAAAATCCTAAGGACCAATGGCAAATGAGCTAGTAAAATGCTCTCAAGGAGTTTATTAAAGGAATATGTATTGTGTGTGGTGTATTTGCAGGTCAAAGGCATTACTTATGGTGGGAATTCAGTGTTTAAGTTTTGCAATTTTAAGGGCCTAGAGCCATGTTATTTAAGGGCCTAAGTGCCAAGCATTTTAAGTTATGCACTATATTGTGATGTAGTGCAATGTGTGAAGTTTGTGTATAAAATGTGATTGATGGATTTAGTGTTCTTGAGTGAAATAAGGTAAAACCTAAGTGTTTTGGATGTGAGTATATACAAGAAGCTTTGGCCAAATTTGGGAAAAATGTGTGAGAAGTTCTAAGTATTTTAAATGGTCTTGGTGAACTAGGAAGTGTTAAAGGTGAATAAATGTTTACTTGAGAAGAAAACAGTGTTAAGGTGATTTAGAGTGATGCAGGATTTAGGTGTTGTCCTTTGAAGTTCTAGGAATTCAATGTGTGTTTATGGATGTGTAGTCTTGAGGAGTTTGTTTAAGGTTAGGTAATGTTGACATTCAAGGAATAAGTGATGTTTGGCAAGATGTAAAAAGGAGATTTAGTTAGTTAAAAATGATGCTTAATAGATATGTTAAGATGAGAAGAAGTGTTTTGGGATAGTAGTTATAATAGGTGAGAAACACCATTTAGGAACCTAGTACAAATGTTAAAGTGTTAAGGAATTTTTACAAGGAAATAAGTAAGGTTAAGGAGTTAGAAGATGAGTTTAGTGGATGTTGTATGTGGATATAAGGTTACCAAATGTTGTTAGAAACATTAAGAGGCCTTAGGAGAAGTTTGGGTGAAGAATTGGTAAAGTTTGGGTAAGTTTAGAAGGCGACCGACCCAGGGGTCCGACCCAGTTTTGGGTCGGTCGACCTCTGTTAGATGTTAGGGAATTGTTCGGTGATGGTCCGACCCAAAGGTTGGGTCGGACATGGGTCGGGCGGTCAAGTTTCAAAGGAAGAAAATGTTCGCACATGTCCGACCCAGTCGAGTGAGTCGGACGTGGGTCGGACGGGCTGTTATAGGAAGTAAAAGGGCTCTGTAATGGACCGACCCAGCTGGGGTCGGACTGGGTCGGTCGGACCAAAAACATGGTTTAAGGTTATGAAATGATATGTGATGATGGGGATTGGTAGGAAGATGTTTAAGGATGTTAAGGACATGTTAGGTGATTTTAATGACAATTAAGTGGGTTAAAAAGTTGTATTAAAATGTGAGAGTAAACAAGTTAAAATGTTAAGTTATGTAACTAAGTTAACGGGGAAAATTAAGCATTGACATTAGATAATCAAGCAAACCCCGATGTTAATAAAAAGCACATATGTATGTTAACAGTTGTTCGAGAATTGCTCGAGGTACATAAATGGACGGATAAGTGGACTCCGGTGACAGGTATGGTTTTCTTGCAACCTGTGTCCTACCGGATTACACCGCTTGTATGCCAATGTGTTTTTCTGTATGTTTGCCACGTTGTAAGATTAAACTGTAATGAGTTACAGTAATTCATTTATGTGGCGTGTTTCAACTCCGATACCATTTAACCTCGGCAGTGTTAACCTTAGTTAACTGAGTCTAGGATCACTTGAGAGTTCGGTATTCGGAGTAAACGACCCGTACCATGGGACGTACTAACCACGGCTATGCGTGTGTTAATTGTGTGATATGTGTATGTGAATGTAGGATCTCCCTTGTAATTTAACCAGTTGTAATACTGTATGTGTTGTTATGTGATAGGCTCCATAGTGGGGTTCTAACTAATATCTAAAGTAAGTATGTACTAACAGTAGTGAGGAATCCGTTGGCCGGTCGCACGTTGTTTGGGAGAGGGTATCCTTCCTAGCCTTACCCTTCTCTTGTTATGGTTGTTTCCCTTTCCCTCACGGGTTATGATCTCCCATTAGCTTACTCCAAAGCTTAGCTATTCTGACTTAGATCGGTTTAGGGGGAACATGTGTTGTGCGGTGTTTTCGGGCCTCCAAACCCGAACCGCCTTAACTTAAGTTACTCGTCCAACTATTAGGACGGTAATGAGTGTGTTTGTTATTGTATAACGAGCTTATCATGAGACTGGCAACATTCTCTAGGCTCACCAGTGTGAAAACAATGTTTGGGTGGTTCGGTTCCTAAGCGAACCATTCCCGTTGTGTTATGTGTTTTGTTGTGATGCAATATTCATTGCGGTATTATGTTGTGTACGTGGAAACGTGCAAGTGTTGTTAAGTGTTTATGTAGTGTATGTTGTAGGTTGTATAATGTGGAGTGTGTGGATCATGGATATGACTCCCAGTTTGTGATAAGAGGCGTTTAAGGATAACCCGATTTAAGGGTATGTGTCGTCTATTAAGGAAGTAGCTCCATTAGAGGAGGAACCTCTACGGATAATGAATACCAAGAGACTTATTAAGTAAGGATATTATCCGTTTTGAGCCCATTGAGGCGAAATGTTATGTGATGTGTTTTACTGTTACATGCATGATTTAATATAATCAACCGCATGTTAAGACGACAATTAGTTGTGCGTGCCCCGGTAGCATGTGGGCTGCGGGATTACCATACCAGCACAAGGTGCTGACCCCTTGGGGGCCACCCTTTCTCTTCTTTTCCTATTTCAGGTACGAAGTGCTGGAAGCCGTTCGAGAGTAGGACGGGTAGTCATTGTACATGGGTAAACTTTAAGTGTATGTAACAGTAGTGTAGTAAGACCGATATTGTCGTCAGCACCAGTTATAATACTCGGTATAGTTGATAAGGTGTATGTTGTTGTTGTTGTTGTTAATGTAAAGGAATAACAATGTATAGTCGCTCGGGAATTTAGCCCATCAACCGGTACAATGTATATGGATTAGCCTTGTTAGCCACGTGGGTGGCTAACGGCGTGTAACACCAACGAGTTAAGTAATGTGAAGAGGTTTGTATTTCCGCTGCAGTTTATTGTAAGTATGCAAATGTTGGATGGGGTGTTACAGTTTTCTGCTCTATCTGATTATTGTGTGAGTTGTTGATGGGTAGGATTAGTGTGAATTTAAGGGTTTGGTTAAGTGTTTACTGCTTTTCGACAGTTTGGGACTTGTGTGTTCCTTGAATTTGAACGATTATTGTTTGGACTGTATAAATTCCGGTGTTAGTGTTGTTCGAAAACAAGAACCCTTAAATAATATAGGGTTTCGAAAATGCAAAAAAATGTTTGGCAATTAGTCTGGGAATTTTCGAATTGAAAATTGGGTCTTCGGTCGATTTGGGTGAAAAATCAATCTAGGGATTCCAGAAATTAAATTAGGGTTTCGGTATGAAATTAGGTTTTTCTGAAAACTTTGGTGTAATTTGGGTGAAATTGAAATTATGAGAAATTATGGGTGGAATTTTAATTATAATAAATTTGGGACAAATTTGAAAATCTGGAATAAAACAATTGGGGCGAAATGGCAATTAAGAGGAATTTAGGGATGAAAATATAGTTTGAAGGAATTGAGGGCAAAACGTGAATTTGACGAAATTAGTGTGGCTTTGCAATTTCTGGAAAAGTTATGGGCAAGAATGTAATTTGGTAAATAAGGTCAAAATGAGAATTGGTAGGTCAGAATTAGATTTGGAAATTCTAATTAAGTCAAAATTGGATTGGTCAACAAAGTCAACTGGTTTGGGCATTGGTCAAACCAGAAATGGGCAAGAATTGGAGTTGAATTGGGATGTGAATGAAGTGGGATGTAAAGCTAGTGTAATTGAGAATGGGTTCTAGCTGATGAATCAAATTGGATTTTTAGCCATTGACCAGAATTTATAATGTTTTTAAGCCGAACTGTATAAAAGATTATAAGAGTGAATTGGGCCAACTCTAAATATTTAGGTATCAAATTAGTGAGTTGTAAAGGGGATTTATGAATTGTATTAAGTTGACTATGTGATAGATTAAAATTATTAAGAGTTATATTATAGGTTTAAATGTTATCATATAAAATATATGTTACAAGTGTAACAATTACATACCATTTGGGGTTATTGTGTAATTTTTGAAAGTATGGGTGAGATTAATTAAAACCGACAGCTTATGGTGTTGTTTGGTATTTTATGACATATTATAACTATATGTTATAAATGGTATAAAAATACAAATGTCATAATATATGTTATATTACTATAATATAACATTATATGAATAATATGGTGGTTTTGGTAAATAAAAGAAAATATAAGTGTTGTTCAGTAATATGAATATTTTGGAATGAGAATTTATAATATGGTTTATAATGTTGTAAGAGATGTAACATTTATAGAAATATTCATTAAAGAAGAATGAATATATTATAAGGAATGACCATATAATAAATGGTCGCATAATACATATATATAAATAAATATGTGTTATGGAGTGAGAAATACAATATGGTTCAATAACCATATAATATCATAATTGGAATGATATAAGATAAGGAGAAAAGAATTGAAAACATTAGTTAATTAAATTCTAATGTTATGTGTGTGTACATGGAATAATAAGGAGTGATATAATTCAAAGTATTTTAAATATTGATTCTACCACATTTTACACTTGGATAAACTAAACTTAGAGAAATAAATACTAAGGTAAGATGTGTAATATATGATAAAGATTATACATACAATATAGTTTCAAAACTATATAATATACAAGTGTAGAGCTATATGCATGCGGACGGAACCATGCATGCAAAATAAACGCTTACCTAAATTAATCCCGAATTAAACCAAAACCCAAAAAACGATAGTTAGTTAAAAAACGGGGAATAAACCGGGATGGATTAGCAACGGTACGGGGTGTCGTAGTGTATTGTTAATATGAGATGCTGATGCATTGTGTGATGCATATTATTAGATTGTTAGAGGCGTCTCGAGTATCACCAGAGGATTTAGTTGATTCATACTCCACGGTCCTATAATCCCGGTGCACTGTATGTTATTATGTGGCCTGATTGTCTCGGAGGATTTCCTCAGTTCAGACATTTTGTGTGAAAATCTGTGATAAGATTGAATGTCTGCTTGTGTGAATTAATATGCTTGAGTTGTGTATTAATGCTGCTTTATTATTATTACTGTTGTACGATAACAGTACCGTTCGTATATATGAACATATTATAAAACGAACTAGCGGCAATGATGCTATCTTATGTGTGTAATATAAGGAACGTAAGTAAAACGTTGTAGCATTAGGATAATAAGATATATATATATATTATCCGAGACTTATATACGGATCATTGGCCTTCTTAACGCCGCTCTCGTATCTAACACTGGATCCCGAGTCGACATACTCAGGATTGGACTAACGACCTTAGTCTGCCGTGTTAGGAAAAATAGTAAAACGATGCGATGGTATAGATAAGTTAATCAGGAGGATGTGGCTCTTGCAGTGAATTGAGATCAATTAACGATACTAGGATACCGTGTGGGTATTCGTAAGTATCAGGATAAATTTCCAACGGACTATAGATGGTTCGTCGGTCGGAGACTCTACCGCTGGAGTGGCTACTACCGTGGGTGACCCGCCATAGGAGATGGGTAACTTAGAGACACGTCGTTTTAACGAGACGTTGTCATTAGGCATGACTGAACAATTACGAACGACTATATTAGCTCATACATTAGGCGAACATTATTTGGGCTTGCATGCCAAAGGCGAGAATTTATACTTGTTTATAATTCTCATTGTTTCGCCTTGTTGCTCATTGGTTATGGTTTGTGGTTATGTGTTGTATATTGGTGGATTTGTTGAAACGAGTCGTTGTTCTCATATTTGTGTTGTGAATTGGTTTAATTGAGTCGTTGTACTCATATGTGTGTTGTGAATTGGTTTAATTGAATCGTTGTACTTATATCTGTGTTGTGCACTGGTTGAGTCGAGTCGCTGTACTCGTGTGTGGATTATTGTCGATTGTTTGGTCTTGTGAGTCGTCGTACTCAATTATGAACTATTAAGTACGGCGATTGGATTGGAGTCTCTGTACTCATACAAGCGTTGTAACGCTTTCAGTTGGTTTATTGCGATGAGATGTGTGAAGTCGGGGGCTTGCTTGCTATTTGAGCTACTGCAATATATTTGTTGCTTTACAGTTTTTATATTAAACAACTTGCATGGAAAATGAAATGCATGCTCTCGACCAATTAACTAAGGGTCCGAGGGGGTATAACAGTCATGTAGTAACATACTCAGCAGGGGCTGATTCCATACCACAAACAAACATTTTACAGGTATGCAGCTTCCGGTGTCGACAAAGAGCGGGACGCGCTGGGTAGTTTAGTTACAGTTGTTTAAATATGCACTGTTGTATTTCGATACGAACTTAGAAACGTGTGTAGGATTGGGGTACTTAGAATGCTCACTATGATTGTATCTTATATTGGAATGGAAGGATAGATCTATCTCTCGTTGTCACTGTGGGAAATTGTTTCGTATTTATAAATATATCAGTAAGCACGTTATTACTCGTATGGGCGAGTGAGAACGGTGACACCAGTAGTTCTATTGTTTAGAATACCACTGCGATTACAATGTTAAGTAAGACGATTAGGAGCCGTTTAGAGTAGGGGTGTTACAAAAAGAATAACTTTAAACTTATTTCATGATTTAAATCTTACAAGGTCGTAAACACTCAGAAAAACAAACAACACACAAGCCTGTGTAAACCGGTAGCAAACAGACTGCAAGAAAACCATACCTCGGTCCTTGCTGTGTTTGTTGACCACCGAATGCGGCTCCTATACATAATTAATCATGTCGGTTAATTACCGTATTTAACTTTCGATTAGCTAATTACTTCACATAATTATGTTGTACACTTTCACACTTAAACTCACCATTAATTACCCTCTTAATAGTCATTATATGGTCTTAACAAGTCCTAACTAATCATATAAAATCATCCCCATTCATTTCTCCTTGTTTAGATTCAAAACAAACATTAATTTCAATTTTGGTGCTGGTCTGGGACCTTGTCCGGGTCCTAACTCCTGGACCCGCACATGGAGGTAACTCTCGGCCTAAAAACAGAGGTGGTCCGGGACTTTACACTCACCTCAAGTCCCGGACCAGTATGCCTGGTAACTCTCGAACGGTTTTATGGTATGGTCTGGGACTTAACATGGGACCTAAGTCCCGGACCACTGCTATAGAGGTTCAAATTTGACATTTTCAAGTCTTGTTCTACTTGTTCTCTTTACCCATTGTTGCCCCAAGCTTCCTACATGCATTAAGGTATTTTATAACACTAATATAACATCTTAAACTGGCCTAAGTCATCATCTAAACTTGTTACCCAATTCTTGATTAAATTCACCCAAATTTCCCACTCTCATTTTACAAACACTAAGGCTTAGTTTTGCTAAGTACTATGTTACAGATTTTTCTCACAACTGTCACCCACTTACTAGCCCACAAATAATGCCACATTCCCACCTTAAGGTTCACTCATTTACCCATCTCCCATCCATCTAGTTTCAAACCGATTTTATACTAACTTTTACCTCCCAAAATAACTAGTAGTTCCCTAGGTTGTTCTTACTTAGAAATGCACTTAAACCATTGAATTTCTATACAAATTTTGACATGGTCTCCCCATAATCCTAACATTTTCCCACACATTATTTAGCCCACCAAAGCACTCCAACCATCAAACTCATTCAAGGCACTAATCCACACATCAATTCCATCATTTTAACAACAATCACCTCAATGTACATAAACTTTCAAAGCTTGGCTCCTAGGCCCTTAAACAACATTAAATTAAGCACTGAATGTCCTCATAATAATAGCAACACCTGCATTACACTCAACATTTATCACATTTACTTTCCTCAAACACAAACACATTCATAAAACACACATTAGTTTAAGGTAAGTTGATTACCTTATATTTTTTTTTCAAAACTTCTTCCTCCTTACTTCTTGTTCCACAACCGGTTTTCAATGGGGGTTATTTGCTACACTAATGACCAAATACAATGAATGCTAATGAGAACCAAGGAACTAAATGAAGTTCTTGTAACAACCCTAAAACAAGAGGGTGTTTAATCATTGAAATGAAGAGAATTTACCTTCTACTTCACAATGGGGTGTTTGGGAATAAAGATGGGCAAGCTCCAGCACTTAATGAAGATTCAAACAAGCTAAAATGAAGAACAAAAGTGGAACTCAAAACAGGGAAAAACTGGCCAAGAAAAATGGAGAAATGGATGAATTTTTGAGTTGTCTCTTACATTAAACAATCAAAGGGTTGATTGGCTTCAAGAATGGGTGATTTCATCTTCAAAGTAAGCTACACCCATGGAAATCAAATGTGGAGTTTGAAGATTTTGAAAGGTACAAAACGATCTCCAAAGCAAGTTGAGTATTTTGGTGTATTTAGTTTTTGATTTTGACTTGATTTAGTGGAGGAACAAGGAGGGAAAAGGATGGAGTTGGAGAAGCTTAGCCAATCACCATGGTGGAGCAAAATGAAGAAGAAGATGTTGGGAATTAGAGAGAGAATTCGGCAGAGAATATAATGGGGGAGAGAGAAATGTGAGAGAGTGAGTATGTGTGTGAGAGAGGGAAATAAAGTAACATTGTACTTTATTATTTTTGTCCTTTAGCTAATAGAATAAAGTAATCAAGCAAGAGAAGGGGGCCAAAACGTGAGACACCCTCACACAAGGGGGAAAATCAGATTTTTGTAAAAGTAGAGAGGAGGTGGCACATGGTCATTTAGCAGATAACACCCGTAAATCCCGAACTGTCAGTATTTAGCAGCCCGGGTCCGGTTTCCGGATTTTTTTTTATTATAAAAATTATTAGACTTTAGTTAGTGTGTAATTATAGTTATAAAATCAACTATAATTTATACAAGTCCATTTTAACCGCTTAAGGTCACGTTTTTCGGGTTTCTCGAAAAACATGCTTTGAAGCATCGTTTGCGGTTTTAAGCCATTATTTGAATCAGTTTCCTTCTGGAATTTTTCCCACATGTTCTTAGTGACTAAATATGTCCTAGAAATCCATTTGGGACCCTAGTTAAGGTTATATACTTACTATAATTACTTAGCACGTGTTTTTTACGTTTTGTGACTTTTATGCGTTTTCTTTTTCTTTTTGGTTTTTAGTTCTTCACCAATGATCTTAATGACTTAATTAGCCTTAGAATATCATGATAAAATAATTAGTTAACACATTAAGGTTTAGGGTATTTCAATCTACCCCTCTTAAAATGAACTTTGTCCTCAAAGTTCAAAAATTCCCATGTATCACTTATTAGGATATCGGGATTTCTTCTACAACGTATAACACATATCACAAAATATACTTTACATAAACCTTCAGACTCAATGGTCCGGATAATGTGACAACCATCAGACTCTAAGGTCTGGATAACATAGCAAGACAATGTATTCAAATACATGTCATACATACATAAAGTGAAAAGGCTCTACCCCCCCCCCCCCCTTAAAAAGGGGTACGCTTCGTACCCTATATATACGAATACTAGTGAGTGAATAAAGACGGGTACTTCGCCCTCATATCATCTTTCAGCTCCTAGGTGGCCTCCTCGACCTCCTAGTTAGACCAGGGTACCTTCACCAGTCGAACAGAATTATGGCGAGTGTCTCGAGTCTTAGTGTCCAGGATCCGTACGGGAGTCTCCACTGATCGCATGGTCGGCTCCAATGTTAGCCTCTCGGGCTGAAGTACATGAGACGGATATGGCATGTATTTCTTCAACTGTGATACATGGAAAACATCGTGCACCTTGCCCAGCTCAGCAGGCAAGTCTAGCCTGTAAGCAACTGAGCCTATCCGCTCCGTCACAACATATGGCCCCATATATTTCGGGCTCAACTTGCCCTTATTGAAAAAACGAAATACACCCTTCATGGGCAAAACTCTAAGGAATACCTGGTCGCCCATAGCGAACTCCAGGTCTCGTCGACGCACGTCGGCATATGATTTCTGCCTATCTTGAGCTGCCTTCATATTTTCTCGAATCTGGCGTACCTCAGCTTCTACTTGCTCTAGATACTCCGGTCCTAAAATGACCACCTCACTCGACTCATCCCAGCATAAAGGTGTTGATGCACCGATTATTGATATATCTTTTAGTGCCTAAACCCCTTATCCTTCTTGTCTTTTTCCTAAGTTTATGATTTTATGATGTTTATATCTTTATCAAAGTGAAAATACCTCACATTAGCTTGTTTTGGTGTTTTTATAACTTAGGACGCGATCTGGGAGAAATTCGGTGTGAAAGGGAAAAAACTGGGTCACGTCCGGACTTACGTCCGACCCAGTTGTCCGGACGCGTAGCACATGTCCGGGAAACTCACCCGGACATGAATGAATTCTGACTTCTCGAAGCTTTAACGTGTCCGGCTCATATCGACAGAAATATTTACGACCCCGAGTGCAACGCGGAGATTTCGATATATATTTTCGTCCAGCCAGGGTGTCCGGCAAACTGACCCGGACGTAAAGCCGGACGTCTCACAAAGCAACAGAATCTCGCCTGACAACTCTATCTCTTGTCCGGCTAACTTACCCAGATAGTTTGCTGGACGCGTGCATTTTATGTCCAGATCTTCTATTTTAAAACGCGTTCGTGAGAGACAATGGGGGATTATCGATTCAGAATTCAGAAAATTAGACACGAGGTATTTCGAAGACTAGCACAGCACCGCGAATCCTCTTCAACACCAGAAAAAGATTTTCTGCTCTGATTTCTTCGGTCTGCTCAACCTGACTCCTTGCAGATCTCAAGATTAACACAGAGATGATTTCTTCACCTTCTTCTCTTGTTGTTTCTTTTGTTGCTATGCTTGGCTAAAGGAATAAACTCCGGGGAATGGTGATTGTATATAGTTAGGTTTTGTAGTTTTATTATCAGTCGATATGGGATTAAACTTGGGTTTATTTCAGATTATAAATCTTGTTTGCGCTATCAATAAAATTTGCAACTTTACTTTTAGCTTTGCGAAAGTTGTCAAGATCTGATCCGTGATTGATAACTAGGTCGTTATAATCTGTTAATCTGTGGATAGCTTAATCTGATTGATGAGTTAGCCTTCAGATGCAATTTAAATTTGTATGCTTAATCCCTCTGCGTTAGTAGTGATAGGTTTATGATTTAATCTGTCGCGTTCTACACAGTGGAGTTCTAATTGGCTAGGATTTAGTCTTTTAGAAACTTGCTAGAATTAGCCGAACCCTAATCCCCAATCAACTAGTAATAGAATTGCATGACTTAACTAGGAAAGACCACCTGAACCCGGAGTTCCGTTTTCATTATATTTTTATCAGTCACTCTTTGCTTGTTCTTAATTTTATTGATCATCAATTTCCCCTGATTTACAGCTTTTGCTAGGATTAGATTTGCTTTCTTAGTCCCCTGGTTCGATACCCCGGTTACTCATATTTCTTTACTGCTTCGACCGGGAATTATTTTACAACCCATAGGTTTATTTTATTTATTAATTTCATAGTTTTTAATATATCAAAAAGACCGTTTGCAAATTAGCGCCGTTTAATTTTATTTTTATTTATTGTTTTATTTTACTTTGTTTTCTTTCTGTTTATTTTATTTTATCTATTAGCTTAATTTTATTTTTGTTTATCTTGGTATTTTTCATATATTGTTTTTTTATCATTTATTTTATTTTCAATTCTAATCCTTTTTAGTTTGTGTTGTTTCTTTTTGTAGCCTTTTGCAAGTAGTTGATGGTACATACTCGCTCTCGGTCAGATACTTATATTGATTTAAATAAGGTTCTGGACCCAGAGATCGAGCGTACTTTTCTGTGAGCCAGACGCCAACAACGGTTCGAAAGACAGTTAGAAATGGCGGCTCCTGTAAATGGTGCTCAGGCGATGAGGCAGTTCAATCGCCCTGTAGCTGTACCGAGAAGAAGTCCAGTAGTCCTTCCTGTGCTCACACCTGCGCTTATAGAGGAGTGGAAGAGCCTGAAACCTTTCCACTAGTTCAAGGTTGTTCGGGAGCTACCCGGAGGCACCTTCGATGGCACCAACCCAAATGACGCTCTAGATCATGTAAATCGTTACCTCATTCATATTGATCAGATCGGGTGTTCTGAAGGTTTGTTAGAGTTTGTTCGGTTGAGTCTCTTCCCTAATACCCTATCTGGTGAGGTTGTTAATTGGTTTTATCGTCTTCCTTCTGGTATTATCACGACATGGTAGCAGATGACTACCAGGTTCTATGATAAATATTATCCTATTTCTCGAACAATTGACTTGGTAGCTGCTTTGTTTGCTTTTAAACAAACAGGATCTGAGACGATATGTGAGGCATGGGACAGATTTAAGGAGATGCTTTGCTAGTGTCCACACCATGGCCAGGACATGACCTACATTGCCATGACATTCTTTCACGGGCTCCACCATATACACAAGGCTGAGGTGAGATCTGCTCTAGGTGGTGACATCCTCAACAGATCCGGCACCGACTTCATGGAAGCCATGGAGACTTATATTGATGAGGTGTGCTAGTGGGGATCAGAAGGTGGCCGGTCTATGACTGTTCCTGTTGGAGTAAAGGGTGTGTAGAACCTCGATCCTTGGATGGCACACATGGAGGAGACCGAATCGCAGCAAACTACTCTGGTAAGCTCTCTGGTTAAAAGGTTTGATGATTTTATGATTAATCAACAACCAGTGCAGCAGGTGAAGAGGATAACCACTAGCTCGTCAGACCCTCTTTGTTGTCAATGTGGAGGCACTCATGCTTTTGAGATGTGCCCACAATTAGAGGAGATGAGGCAAGATGAGGAAGCTCATTTTGTGGGGCAGGGGAATTACCAACCTTGGAACAAAAATCAACATCCAAATCTCAGGTATGGTAATCCCAACAATGCTTTGAATTCTAACCTTTTGCAGGGTAACCAGCAGGGACCACCTGGGTTCTCTCGACCTTCTTATAATTAAGCCCGCCCACAAGGCCAGTTTCAACAAGGCCAGAGCTACTATCATCCAGTTATACCTCAACAGCCTCCTAAAGCCTCCTCTGATGCAAAGATAGACCAACTTCAGGAATTGATTGCATCCATGGCGAGTACTCAGAAGCCTCACACTGAGATGCAGAATAATATCAATCAGTCCTTGACGGCTGTCAGAAAAATTTGGAGAACTCAGTTTAGAGTATGCAGCAGCAGATGAATCAGATGAACCAGATACTCCTTAATCAGCAGCAACAGCGACAACCTGGCACATTTCCTTCCCAACCTCATCCAAACCCGAAGGCATCAGCCAATGTGTTTGTTGTTTGTGAAGAAGTGGTATCTCCTATGGTTGATCTTGAAGATGAGCTCTCATCTGCTGCAGTGACTTTGAGAAGTGGAAGGTAGTTGGAAGATAAGCAAAAAGATCAAGTAGTTGAAGACCAAACTGGTGAAGAGATCAACCCTTCTTTTGTTGATGTACCATCAGGGTCTTCAGTCCCTCCTATGGTAAATTCTGAGGAGATCCAGGCTCCTATTCTTCCTACTCCTTCTCCTTCTCGTATTACTATTCATTACTCTTCTTCCTCTCCTAAGCATGTTGAACTCCCATTTCCTAATATGATGAAGAAGAAACATTTAGATGAACAATTTGCTAAATTTTTGAGCATTTTTAAGAAGCTAACACTTGATATTCCTTTGATTGATGCTTTGTAGGACATGCCAAATTATGCTAAATTCTTGAAGGATCTTCTAACAAAGAAAAAGAAGAAAGAGGATAAAGAAACAGTCCACCTGACAGAGGAGTGCTCTACTGCTCTTCTTCGAGCACTTCCTCCTAAGCAGAAGGATCTAGGCAATCCCATTGTCCCTTGTTTTACTGGTGATGTAGACTGCGGCAGTGGCTTGTGTGACTTGGGTGCCAGCATCAATATCATGCCCTATGCCACCTTCTTGAAGGTAAGAGGTGGAGAGCTGCAACCAGTCCCCTTCAAGCTCCAGCTAGCCGGCAGATCTGAGATCAAACCAATAGGTATTGTTAGTGATTTAGTAGTTGGGGTGGACCGTTTCATTTTTCCCGCTGATTTTGTTGTGTTAGATATGGATGATGATGTAGAGGTTCCTCTTATTTTGGGTCGACCTTTTCTGAGTACGGCAAAAGTTGTTATTGATGTGCATGATGGTAAGATAACTTTGCGGTATGAGGATGAAAAGATTGAGTTTGACATGAAAAAGATGATGAGGTCAACTTCTAATTCTGCTCATTCTGTGATGGCAGTAAGTCTTGTGAATGATGATGGGGAAGATTGTAATTTGTTAGATGATGAGGATGACATGTTTTCCTTTCCTTCTACCTTACTTACTCTTTCTGAGCCATTGGAGCAGGTTCTTGTTGCTTCTTTGGAAGAAAAGACTGCAAATCTTGAGGTTAATGCAGCACTTGCGCATATGGAGAGAGGAAGGGCTGGTTTTCATGCTTATCGCCCTCCGTTGAAGAGGCTTGATCGAGAGATTCAAAGGCCCATTCCTTCTGTCGAGCAGTCACCTACACCTGAGCTTAAGGAACTCCTTCTAACCTTAAGTATTCTTTTCTTGCTGATAATAATTGCTTGCCTGTCATTGTTTCTTCTTCTTTGACTTATGGGCAGGAAGACAAGTTACTTGAGGTTTTGAAGAGGCACAAGAGAGCGATCGGGTGGACGTTAGCTGACATTAAGGGAATTGACCTGACCTTTTGCACACATCACATCTATATCCAGGAAGATTATAAGCCTATCAGACAGCCCCAACGTCGGCTCAACCCCAACATGCAAAAAGTTGTCAAGAAAGAGGTGTTGAAGCTACTGGACGCTGGGATCATCTACCCTATTTCTGACAGTACCTGGGTGAGTCCAGTACAGGTAGTCCCTAAGAAAGGTGGGTTTGATGTTGTTCTGAATGATAAAGGTGAGTCAATTCCTTAAAGAAAGATCACTGGTTGGCGTATGTGTATAGATTATAGGCGTTTGAATTCTGCCACCAGGAAAGATCATTTCCCTCTCCCTTTTATTGATCAAATGCTTGAGAGGTTGGCTAGACAGGAGTATTATTGCTTTTTAGATGGTTTTTCAGGGTACTTTCGAATTCCTATTGCGCTAGAGGACCAAGACAAGACCACTTTCACTTGTCCTTATCGTACCTTCGCGTACAGAAGAATACCCTTTGGACTGTGCAATGCTCCTGCCACCTTTCAACGTTGTATACAGGCGATCTTCGCAGACTTCATCGAGCAGAGCATTGATTGAGGTATTTATGGATGATTTTTCTGTTTATGGCTCTAGCTTTGATGTTTGTTTGGCACAACTTGATCTAATTCTAGGCCGATGTGAGGAGACAAACTTGGTTCTCAACTGGGAGAAGTGTCACTTTATGGTCAAGTACGGGATTGTGCTAGGTCATAAAGCTTCTGCTAAAGGGATTGAGGTTGATCAAGCAAAGGTAGAGGTAATTGAGAAATTGCCAACACCTACTTGTGTGAAAGAGGTAATAGCTTTCTTAGGGCATGCAGGTTTTTATAGACGATTTATTCAAGATTTTTCTAAAATTGCAAAACCGTTGACTGACATGCTTCTGAAAGATGCCCCATTTGTTTTTTTGAATGATTGCGTATCTGCTTTTGATTTGATTAAGCAAAAACTGGTAGTTGTACCCATTGTTGTTTCACCTGATTGGTCATTACCTTTTGAGATTATGTGTGATGCCAGTGATTATGCAGTGGGGGCAGCTCTGTGCCAAAGGAAAGACAAAACTCTCAGGGTCATTGCTTATGCAAGCAAAACATTGAATGACGCCCAGAGGAACTACACCACCACTGAAAAAGAGCTTCTGGCTGTGGTATTTTCCCTTGACAAATTTAGATCATATCTTTGGGGAAGTAAAGTAATTGTGCGTACTGACCACACTGCTCTTCGATATTTGTTTGCTAAGAAAGAGGACAAGCCTTGCTTGCTTCGTTGGATTCTCTTGTTACAGGAATTTGTTATTGAAGTGAGGGATAAAAGTTGTAAATTAAATGTCGTGGCTGACCATCTTTCTCGGTTGGTAGTTCATGATGATGGTGTACCAATTAATGAATTTTTCGCTGATAAGACTGTTTTTGTTTTGCATAAGGTGCACGAGCCATGGTACGCTAACCTGGCCAATTATCTTGTTTCTGGGGTGGTACCTCATGACTTTTCCTATGCTCAAAAGAAGAAATTTTTATCTGACACTAAGCAATATATCTGGGAAGACCCTTATCTCTTTCGAGTTTGTGCAGATGATGGGGTTGCTAGTGTCATGGAGTTCTGTCACTCCAGAGAGGCGGGAGGACATCATGGATCCCACAGGACAGCAGCAAAGGTTTTGGAGTCCGGTTTCTATTGGCCTACTCTTCATAAAGATTGCCAAACCTTTGTGGCCAAGTGTGACAGTTGTCAGCGGCTAGGCAACACTTCTCGACGGCACGAGATGCCTCAGCATGGTATTTTAGAAGTTGAATTATTTGATTGTTGGGGTATTGACTTTATGGGCCCTTTTCCTTCTTCTCAGGGTTACCAATACATTCTCGTGCCCGTTTACTATGTCTCAAAGTGGGTAGAGGCTATTCCTTGTCAGCATGCTGATTCCAAAACGGTGGTCAAATTTCTGAAAAAGTACATCTTTACTCACTTCGGGGTTCCTAGGGCGATTATTAGTGATGGAGGATCACATTTCTGCAATCGTTCCTTCGATGCCCTGATGGCTAAGTATGGAGTGCGCCACAAAGTTACTTTGCCCTACCACCCACAGACGAATGGACAAGCTGAAGTGTCCAATCGAGAGCTCAAGTGGATTCTTCAAAAGACCGTCAATTATTCAAGAAAGGATTGGTCTCAGAAGCTTGATGACGCTATTTGGGCTTACCGAACTGCATTCAAGACTCCCATTGGGATGTCTCCTTTCAGGTTAGTTTTTGGTAAGTCTTGTCATTTGCCTGTGGAGTTGGAGCATAAGGCATACTGGGCACTTAAGGCCTTTAACTTCGATATTCATGCTGCTGGTGAAAGAAGGAAGTTTAAGCTCTCAGAGCTAGAAGAGCTCAGGGATCAAGCTTATGATAGTGCAAAAATTTACAAAGAGCGCACCAAGAAGCTCCATGATCAGATGATTCAGAGAAAGGACTTCAAAGTTGGAGATTGGGTGCTGCTCTACAATTCAATATTGAAGCTTTTTCCTGGGAAGCTTAAGTCTCACTGGGTCGATCCTTTCAAAGTTGTTGGTATCACTTCCTATGGAGCATACGAGCTTGAGAATAAAAATGGTGAAGTGTTTAAAGTCAATGGGGCCCGATTGAAAAAGTATTTTGGTATAGTTGATGCTAACATTGATTTGCATGCAGTGTATTTTATGCAGGATAAGCCGGCTGCCCCAGATGCTTCAAGCCTCTCGACGTCGGAAGATAAAAAGAAGAAAATTCCTTGGAGAATTCGATATGCATTTAGGAAGCTTCGAAAGCTTGCTCTAGGAAGTTGTGGTATTCCCGGCCACACTTCCTCTTCTACTGATCAGTAAGCTTGGGAAGTCTAGCCAATGACTTTAAATGGGCAGCTTGGTGGGAGGCAACCCACTTCATTTTCCTTCTCGTCTATTTACCTTTTGGTTTGCTTATTTTTGTTCTTTATTTCTTTTCTTTTTGAGCTTATGGCTGAGTCTTTACTACATTTGAGTTCTTCTGGTTGTGACAAATAAACTTTGTAGGAACATTCTCTTCGTTCCGCAGCTGAACTCGAGTGTGGGGGAGCGTTTCAAAGACTTGCGCTTATGAGCTAAGGGAATATTTCACGTTCCTTTTTATTTGATTATGGTTAGTGTGGATGGTGCTTTATTTTCATTTATTTTAGTTCCTTGATTTATTTTCTTTGAATTAAAAAAACAACAAAAATATTGGTCACGTCCGGATGAGCGTCCGGCTTACTCATCCGGACACGTTAAAAATCGTAATGGCCGCGTCCGGCTTACTGGTGCGGACACACCCAGGCGGACAACTCAAGCAGCGTCCGGCCCACTTGCCCGGACTTCCTGGCCGGACGCTTGTCTTCTTCCGAAAAAAAACGGGCGCTTAGTTTCATTTCTTTCTTTCTTCATTTTCTTCCACCATTTTCGATAGCCCTAACCCAGAACACGCAGTTCACCCGTACTCCTTCTTCCAGTCCACATCGACCAGTTGAGTCCCCCTGCTCCGACTAGTGCCCCTGCTCCCTTGTTCCTATTCCAACGTCCGCCGCAGACCGCCGACGCCGCCCACCAGAGTCCGTCACTGCTTCCTGTCAAATTTCCCATCTTCAACCTCTTCAAATCCAGGTTTTTTGTAGAATTTATGAACAAATTTGTTGATTCGCAGTCGATTTGTCCATATTACGAGTTCGTTACTACTATTTCGATATGTTTCTTGTTTCTGGTTGTCGATTGTGGACTTTTTGTTGAAATTTGGGGATTTTCTGTTTACTGCGGGAGATTTAGGGTTCTTCGTTGGTTCCGGCTTGGCTGTCCGGCCAACTTCCCCGGACACCAGTCCGGACCTGCTTAATTTTTGCAAAATTTATGCAGTTGATTCCTGGCTTCGGTATTATTATTCTATGCTATATTTGGCTGATTTCTGCTCGGTTTTGGACTGGTTAGCTTTGATTGTGCGGTATTGCTGATTATTATCTGATTAAGTGGTCGCTGGTGGGCTGTTTGGATAATTCTTGAGCGTTCTTTGGATTTTAATTATTGATTTCTGTTTGTTTTGTTTCGTTTTGGTTTCTTGTTTGTTTATTTCATCTTAGATGGTTCGCACTCGAGGAGGTAGTTCTGCTGGTTCCTCTAGGGGCAAACGCCCAGCTGAGTCGTCTGCTCCTCCTCCTCTTCGTGAGGATAGTTTTGTCTCTGATGTTGCCCGTACCTGGTTCGACCAGGGCGGGAATTTTGTGATGGAGAGGCGTGTTTATGCTGAGGTTGTGATAGCTGTCGGGCTGGATGCACTTTTTGAGCCATTTGGTTTGGGGAAGGTCCTCCGGATGGGCGAGGGACTCTTTCTCCGGCATTGGTCTGAGAGTTTTACGCTAATGCCCAGGCGAGCGACTCGACGCATTCTGTCACGTCATATGTTCGTCATCACCCCGTTGAGATCACTCCAACCTCCTTCATCCTTCTCTACGACATTCCAGATAATGATGAGGCCCACACGGAGTTCCACGAGAACTTTTTGCGCTGTACGAAGGCGAAGTGGATTCGTGAGGTTGGCTGCACCCAACGCCATAGAGGAGAGGAGAGCAAGGACGTTCTCCCTTACTCCATTTTCCCGACCTTATGCAGAGATTACTGGCAGAGATCCTCAGCCATCAGATCTGGCCTCAGGCTAGAAATGATGCTTCTGACGAGACTGTGCTTCTTGACTACCTGCTGTCTGCTCCTCCTCCTCCCGCTCAGCGCATATCCATCCCTTTTGTCATGTTTCGTCAGCTGCATAAGGTGGTCAGCTATCTCAGGACGAAGAAGAAGAGGGTCACTCCTATCTTTCCCTTCTTCATTCACCATTTCTTGGCCACTATGCTTCCAGAGGACGTCCTCATGGGTGTGGACGTACGCGAGGGGGAGACATCCATCACTCTGAAGACCTTTAAGAGGTGGGGTTTCGTTCGACTCGACGACGGCACCTGGGTGCGAGGTAGCTTGGGCCTTTCTGATGTTCGGTCCTCTTCTTCGGGAGGATCTCGGTCTCGAGCGCCTACTACTTCGGTCATGCAGCCACCCCCTCCTCCAGTGATGACTGTTCCTCTAGTGCTTCAGGCACATCTGAGTGATATGTAGAGGATGCAGCAGGAGATGTTCCAGGCTCAGCAGCGGATCTCCGAGCGTCTAGACCGCAGCGAGACTTTCCAGCAGGAGACGCGTCAGCGTTTTTAGCAGACTGATGCTGTTCAGAGGCAGACAGCTGAGATTTTGGAGTGCCTTCTCGCTGGCCTTCGTTAGGGAGCTCCACCACCACCTCAGCCACCTCAGTGATCCATCTTATATTTTTTATTTTTTCTTGTTTTTGTTCTTTATTTTATTTACTTTCCTTTTGTATTTGACTTTATTTCGTTATTTCATTGCTATTGTATTTTATGTTCTGAAAACAAAAGAACAAAAAACTGAGAAACAAACACAAAAACACGAAAAAACAAATGACCTCCTTCCAGGAGTATTTCGTCTTATGTTATTATTCTGTTTACTACTAATTTTTGTGTTATTTTGTTTCTCTTATGCTTTGCTTTGCAGCCTTTTATTTTTTTTCATGCTCTTCTATTCTCTTTCTGACGCATCATCCGTGTGGGAGACTTCTTTCGACTATGCACACACTCCTGCTGTCCGAAACCTTGGGGAGTATTCTATTCATTATCTGCTTCTATACTTTTGATGCTCCCCTTTGTTTTGCTTTGCTGATTGACCCCTTTGGATTTCATGCACTTGTTTGAATTAATTCTTTCTACGCAATGAGGGCATTGTTTAGCCTTAACTTTGGGGGACGATTGACTCTGTCACGACTTGTTCTTGAGTTTGTCTTTCTTGCACTTGTTTGAGTCTTGTTAATAGAGATAACTAAAAGAGAGACACAGAAGAAGCTAAGCAAGTTGACAGGTTTGGGGGTGTGCAATTGTTTTTTGAATTATTGTGGTTTTATTGCTAAATTGAAGTCATTGTCTACTAATGCTAATATGATTGAGAATTTTTGCCATCTAAACCTTTTTTTAACTTTGAGCCTGGGAATGAATGGAATGGAAGGTGGAAAAGAACAAAGGCAAGGTACTCCGCTGATCCTTTAAGGCATTTTTCTGATCCTAAAACAGGCCTCTTTCACTCAGTTATTAAGTCCTTTGGGGTGCTTTATCACCTAGCTACCTAAGATCCTTGTGATCTGGGATAGGTGACCCAAAGCCGCTACATGGGTGGAGAGAAAAGTCTGAGGTGAAAGAAACAAATGAACTTCAATTAAAGTATCTATGCATCTTTTGAGCTAAATGTTTTTCAATAAATTCTATCTATGGGATCATGAGTGCGTGGCATTGAAGGGTAAAATGGAATAAGATCTTACTTCATGCCACTTGTCGTTCGAAAAGGGATGTGAAGGAAATGGTTGTTTGGCTCAAGGTTAAAGGCTCAGTTCTTATGGATCTTCTTCTCTCTCAAAGCTTTGTATGACTTCTTGCACTTGTTGGTTTGTTCTAAAAATTCTTTTACTTAGAGTTGGAAAATCTAATCCCCCTGATCGAAAGACTTGCAAAGTATTCTTCTGTGCTCTCTCTCTTTGGTTGTTATCTATTGGCTTGCTTAAACTTTTGTTTGAGAGATTTGCTTGGGGACAAGCAAAGGATAAGTGTGGGGAAATTTGATGCACCGATTATTGATATATCTTTAGTGCCTAAACCCCTTATCTTTCTTGTCATTTTCCTAAGTTTATGATATTATGATGTTTATACCTTTATTAAAGTGAAAATACCTCACATTAGCTTGTTTTGGTGTTTTTATAACTTAGGACGCAATCTGGGAGAAATTCGGTGCGAAAGGGAAAACACTCGGTCACGTCCGGACTTACGTCCGACCCTGTTGTCCGGACGCGTTGCACATGTCCGGGAAACTCACCCGGACGCTGACCCGGACGTGAATGAATTCTGACTTCTCGAAGCTTTAACGTGTCCGGCTCTCATGTCCGACCCTGTAACCCGGACGTGCTCAGATGGACAGAAATATTTATGACCACGAGTGCAACACGAAGATTTCGATATATATTTTCGTCCAGCCAGGGTGTCCGGTAAACTGAGCCGGACGTAAAGCCGGACGTCTCACAAAGCAACAGAATCTCGCCTGACAACTCTATCTCTTGTCCGGCTAACTGACCCGGACAGTTTGCCGGATGCGTGCATTTTATGTCCAGATCTTGTATTTTTAAACGCGTTTGCGAGAGACATTGGGGGATTATCGATTCAGAATTCAAAAAATTAGACACGAGGTATTTCGAAGACTAGCACAGCACCGCGAATCCTCTTCAACACCAGAAAAAGATTTTCTGCTCTGATTTCTTCGGTCTGCTCAACCTGACTCCTTGCAGATCTCAAGATTAACACAAAGATGATTTCTTCACCTTCTTCTCTTGTTGTTTCTTTTGTTGCTATGCTTGGCTAAAGGAATAAACTTCGGGGAATGGTGGTTGTATATAGTTAGGTTTTGTAGTTTTATTATCAGTCGATATGGGATTAAACTTGGGTTTGTTTCAGATTATAAATCTTTTTTGCGCTATCAATAAAATTTGCAACTTTATTTTTAGCTTTGCGAAAGTTGTCAAGATCTAATCCGTGATTGATAACTAGGTCGTTATAATCTGATAATTTGTGGATAGCTTAATCAGATTGATGAGTTAGCCTTCAGATGCAATTTAAATTTGTATGCTTAATCCCTTTATGTTAGTAGTGATAGGTTTATGATTTAATATGTCGCGTTCTACATAGTGGAGTTGTTATAACCCGTATAATTCCTACCTTATGTTATATCAGTTGCAATGTTATTCTAAGTTGGATTATTTTTTTCTCTGCTATCAGTTGGGACTCCGGCGGTATTGTTTTATTTGTAGAGGGCAAGGAAGTCTTTCCATAAAACAATTAAGGTAATTGTTTTATTAAGTGAATAAGTAAAGGAATTATCTTTTTATTCCTTTCCATTTAGCGATCATTATTTCCTCACCAATCTGAATCGTGGGAGCGTCTCTTCATCGTGGTGCAGAGCGACAGTTTTTCTCTCTTCTTCTCTCCCTCTCAATCTCTTCCTACGTTGTGAATTTTGGCACTACCGCTGCAATCAGATTGGCGATCTTCGTTGTGGTGTGGTTCTCCCTTCGATTCCAGGTTTGAATTGCAGAATTGGGACTTCGTTGTTTTCTTCGCTTTTTTTCAGTTTTTCTGATTGAGGGTTCTGAATGTGTTCGAATCAGTTGTCGTTGGCTGCCTTCGGATTGGGTTTCTGCTGCAGTACTACATCCGGTCTTGATTCAGGTTTGTGTTGCAGAGTGTTACAGTTTTGTAATTGCAAGTTCTTGGGTTCTTCCGTGTTTCTGATTTGGAATTATCGTTGTTGTGAGGATTCAGTGATTGTGTTCGTGTCTGGTTGGAGAGCTGTTCGGGTTGCACTGGTTGATTCAGATCATTGTTTTCTGCTGCTAATTGAGGTAGGTGGTTACTCGATTCAGTTTGGAAGTTCAGCCATGGGGTGTTGCAAGAGCGTTATCTGATTTGTGTGTGATTCTATTAGCGTTTGTTGTGATTTTGGAATGGCTAAACCCCCATGGTTTCCTGTTTTAACTGATTTGGTGTGTGTGCTTAATTGGCAATTCGTGGTGTTGAATTGCGTTGTTTTTCTGCTCTGTTCGTCTTCTGAAATTTGCAGTTTTCGCACTGTCCGAACTTCTGTCCGAGCTTTGAAGTTCGGACAGTGCGTTCTTGCCTTACTGATTTTCAAGTTCGGGGTATGTCCGAACATCTGTCCGAACATAGATGTTCGGACACACCCTCAGGTTTTTCCTCTGATTTAAGTTCGACCTGTGTCCGAACTTCGACGTCCGGACAAGGTCGGACATCCGCGTGTTTATTTCCGTAACTCGTCCGAACATCCGTCCGAACTTGGATGTTCGGACATTCTGAATTCTCTATCTGATTTCAACTCGACTTGTGTCCGAACATTGATGTCCGGACACAAGTTCGGACATTTGGCATTCTCTGGTTTCTGAGTCTCGACTTGTGTCCGAACTTCGACGTCCGGACACAAGTTCGGACACCTCTCTGTTTTCAGCGTAACTTCTTCGTTTGAACTCCGATTTGAGTGCCGTCTGCGGCATTGGATTCCTTACGTTCTGTACTACTGATTTATGTGTGTTTTGGCATATTTAAATGCAACTTTGCTTCTGTTTAAGCAACCCTTCTGTTTTGGGACATTGCACACTGTTTCTGAGCCGTGAATGGCTGGGTCGAGCTATTCCGTGGTATACCATGTAGACGTCATTCTGAGTGTGGGTCATTCCCTTTCTGTTCTGTGGGGTTGACGAACCCTTTGGCTCTTTCGAGTCATTTCTGCGTTGCCGAGAGACCTGGTATGGTCTATGGGTCTTCGACCCTTCTGAGTGTGTGCATTGTGTTTTGTCCCCCCTTTCTGTTTAAGTGCTCTGACTGTTTCTGATATGGGAACCCCTTGAGTTCCTCTCTGTTTCTGTTCTGAAAGTTTCTGAGTCTTGAGAGTGTGGTTATTATATTTATCTTCTCCTTCTTCTGATTTCAATTGTTTTGAGCGACCTTACTGATGACGGTCGCTGCTTACTGGGCATAGTTGTGTGCTCATTCCCCTACTTCTAACATTTTTGCAGATTGATCAGCGAGGGTCATCTTGAGTTCTGGAGCTATAGTGTTTAGCTTTTATTGTTCATTCAGTTTGATACTTTGAGATGTTGTAGCCTTCGGGCCTTATACTTTTGACTTCTGTTTCTGACTCAGTTTCATATTTGGGGTTTTGGTATTTGCTTTCGCTGTATTTGAATACATTGGTTTACAATGTTTATGTAAACTTTGTTTTGGGCCTTTATTGCGTTTGAGTGTTTTAGAGCCTTGCGTTATTAGGTAGTAATACGCGGCGTGTAGCACCCTTAACTCTTAGGCCGGTTTTAGGGGTGTTACATTTAGTGGTATCAGAGCCAGGTTTGGTTTTCTTTGGTGTCTGTGGGTGTGTTTGCTTGTGTGAGAGTTAGTGGTGACAGTGGTTGACAGTATGAGTTAGTTCTGACAAGTTTTGGATTTGTATATCTCAGAATGGCTCCTCGTAGGACACCAGTGACCCCTCAGGGAGATGCTGCGGATGTAGTGCAGCAGTTTGTGACGCAGTTGATGCAGACGTGGCAGCTGCTGGGGGAGCTGGTGGAGGAGCTGGTGGTGCTGGCCCAGCAGGGGCGAATGCAGTGGGAGGCCGAGTCCGAGCACTCCAAGTTCATGAAGCTAAAGCCACCTTCTTTCGACGGCTGTGGCGACCCTCAGGAGGCGAGCCATTGGATTACTGAGGTCGAGGACCTGCTGAGAGTGATGGGGTCGGAGGACGACCAGAAGGTAGACTTCGCCACGTTCCTCTTCAAGGGGGAGGCGAAGGAGTGGTGGCGCATGGTGATGGGTAGACATCCCCAGCCTTGGACCTGGGATCAGTTCTGCTTGGAGTTCAACAAGCAGTTCTATCCGGATGTCTACAAGGACCAGAAGATCAATGAGTATAACCGGCTGCGTCAGGGGAGAGATATGACCGTAGAGGAGTACGTGAGGAAGTTTGACCCTTTCGAAGTATGCCCGAGCCAGATGAGCATAGGAAGGCTCGTAAGTTCGAGAGCGGTTTGAGGCCAGACATCAGGTCGGTGGTGACACCTCTTCGTCACCGGACCTTCAGAGATGTGGCGGATGTCGCCTTGCTGGTAGAGGCGGACATCAGGGGCAGACAGGCAGGCAAAGACCATAAGGGGAAGAGGCGTGCTGAAGAGCCTCAGAAGAAGGAGGCTGCTCCTCCTCAGAAGAAGCAGACCTATGGAGATCGCCGGGGAGCTTCTTCATCTTCGTCAGCTGGGGCGAAGTGTGGGGCTTGTGGTCGCTCCCATCCTGGTAGGGAGTGCTACAAGAAGACTGGTGCCTGCTTTAAGTGCGGGTCGATGGAGCACCGGATCGCTCAGTGCCCTCAGGCATCCAGTAGAGGCTCAGGAGATAGAGGCACCGGCTCAGATTCAGGGGCGAGGTCCGATCAGAAGAAGCCTCAGACTCAGGCCCGGGTTTATGCTATGGCTGGAGAGCGTGATCGTGCTGGTGATCGCGTCATCTCAGGTATTCTCCAGATCCATTCTCGAGATGTATTTTGTCTGTTTGACTCTGGAGCTACGCATTCCTTTGTCTGCTATGATTTATTGGGTGATCTTGGATTGACTGCTGTGTCTAGTGAGGTAGACCTATGTGTGAGTAGTCCGTTAGGTGGGGTTGCCCCTTGTGTGCTGGATTCTGTGTGTAAGGCTTGTCCCATAGTAGTTCGGGACAAGACCTTTTGTGCTGACCTCATCCCGATGCGGATGACCTGTTTTGATGTGATCCTGGGCATGGATTGGCTAGCAGAGCACCATGCCCATATAGATTGTGCAGCGAGGAGAGTAGTATTCGACTTGCCAGACGGGACTCGCTTTGCTTTCTCTGGGAATGCAGTTCCATGTGCGCCGGTGATTGTGTCAGCGATGCAGGCAGCCAGTTTCTTGAGGAAGGGCTGCCAGGGCTTTTTGTGCTATCTGCCAGAGGTGCGTGAGGGATCTAGCTTGGAGAGCATCCCGATTGTCAGAGAGTTTCCTGAGGTCTTCCAGGACGACGTGCCCGGACTTCCACCAGTGCGTGAGGTGGAGTTCACCATCGATTTAGCGCCAAAGACTCAGCCCATCTCTAGGGCCCCTTACCGTATGAGTCCGGCGGAGTTGAAGGAGCTGAAGGTCCAGCTTCAGGAGCTGCTGGATAAGGGCTTCATACGCCCTAGTGTTTCGCCTTGGGGAGCGCCAGTGCTGTTTGTGAAGAAGAATGATGGGACCTTCCGTTTGTGCATCGACTACAGAGAGCTGAACAAGGTGACCATCAAGAACGCTATCCCCTTCCGCGCATAGATGATTTGTTTGACCAGTTGGCGGGCGCCACAGTGTTCTCGAAGATAGATCTTCGTTCAGGCTACCATCAGTTGAGGATTAAGGCCGAGATGTGCCTAAGTCCGCTTTTAGGACTCGTTATGGTCATTACGAGTTCCTAGTCATGCCTTTTGGTTGACTAATGCTCCATCAGTATTCATGGATATGATGAACCGGGTTTTCAAACCCTATCTGGATCAGTTTGTAGTGGTCTTCATAGATGATATCTTGGTGTACTCCAGGAGCACAGAGGAGCATGAGGAGCATCTGAGGATTGTTTTGCAGACGCTGAAGGATCGTGAGCTGTATGCTAAGTTGAAGAAGTGTGACTTCTGGCTTGATCGCGTAGTTTTCTTGGGACATGTGGTCTCGAAGGACGGTATCTCAGTGGATCCTGAGAAGATTAGAGCTGTGATGGAGTGGGCGAGGCCCACGAATGTTGCTGAGATTCGCAGTTTCCTTGGGTTAGCTGGGTACTACAGGAAGTTCGTTGAGGGGTTTTCTAAGATTGTATCCCCGCTGACCCGTCTGTTGAGGAAGGAGATTAAGTATGAGTGGAGCGAGGCTTGTGAGCAGAGTTTCCAGGAGATTAAGAAGAGACTGACGACGCACCGATTCTGACTTTGCCTTCTGGGACCGAGGGATTCGAGGTCTTCTGTGATGCGTCCCATAAGGGACTGGATGTGTTTTGATGCAGCAGGGTAAGGTAGTGGCTTATGGCTCCCGACAGCTTAAGCCCTATGAGAAGAACTACCCTACCCACCTGGAGTTGGCAGCTGTAGTGTTCGCGCTCAAGATTTGGAGGCATTATCTGTATGGAGCGTCGTGTAAGGTTTACACGACCACAAGAGTCTCAAGTATTTGTTCACTCAGAAGGAGCTGAACTTGAGACAGAGGAGGTGGTTGGAGCTACTCATGACTACGATTTGAGATCCTCTACCACCCGGGTAGAGCGAATGTTGTTGCAGATGCTTTGAGCCGGAGAGGTGCTTCGGGTGTAGCTTGTGCTCTGACTGGAGTCCAGAGGTCCGCCTTAGAGCTGCAGCGTATGGGTGTTTGGGTAGTCAGACCAGCCAGTGCCAGTGTGATAGCAGCGCTTCAGGTTCAGTCTTCGTTGGTCGACAGGATCCGGGTTGGTCAGGAGTCAGACTCAGCTTTGTGTCGGATTAGAGAGGGGCTGTCTTCGGAGCAGAGTTCAGACTTCAGTGTCTCCAGTGATGGTTGTCTGCGTTTCAGAGGCCGTGTATGTGTGCCAGACGATGCAGTGCTGCGCAGAGAGATCCTTCAGGAGGCTCATGGAGCGCCATATTCAGTTCACCCAGGAGGGGTGAAGATGTATCGAGATCTCAGAGAGTCATTCTGGTGGTCTGGGATGAAGCGTGACATCTCCGAGTTTGTTTCGAAGTGCCAGACCTGTCAGCAGATTAAGGCTGAGCACCAGAGGCCAGCGGGTTTGCTTCAGCCCCTTCCCATTCCTGAGTGGAAGTGGGAGAGTGTGGGGATGGATTTCGTCATGGGTTTGCCCAGGACTCCTTCGGGTTGTGATGCTGTTGGGTGATAGTTGATCGTCTGACGAAGTCTGCTCATTTTCTGCCGGTGAAGAAGACCTTCAGTTTGGAGCGCTAGCTCGTTTGTATCTGGATGAGATAGTGAGACTTCACGGTGTGCCTACTACTATTGTGTCTGATCGTGACCCACGTTTTGTTTCGAGATTTTGGCGCAGTTTGCATAAGGCCTTGGGTACGAATTTAGCGTTCAGTTCAGCTTACCATCCTCAGTCGGATGGCCAGACAGAGAGGACTAATCAGGTTTTGGAGGACATGCTTCGCGCATGTGTCCTGGACTTTGGAGGTAGCTGGGAGCAGCATGTGACTCTGATTGAGTTCGCCTACAACAACAGCTTTCAGGCGAGCATTGGTATGGCTCCGTTTGAAGCGTTGTATGGTAGGAGGTGCAGGTACCCATCTGTTGGGATGACCTGAAGGAGAGGGTCTTGGTTGGACCCGAGCTGGTGCAGGGAGCAGTAGAGAAGATCAGGACGATTCGGGAGCGTTTGCTTGTTGCTCAGAGCAGACAGAAGTGCTATGCAGACCAGAGGCGCAGGCAGCTTGAGTTTGATGTTGGTGATCATGTCTATCTGCGAGTGTCGCCGGTCAGAGGTGTGTGTTTGGGAAGCGTGGGAAGCTTAGCCCGAGGTTCGTTGGACCGTTTGAGATTCTGGAGAGGATTGGCCCTGTGGCCTACCGTCTAGCCTTGCCGCCATCCTTGTCAGCTGTGCATAACGTCTTCCATGTGTCTATGTTGAGGAAGTATCTGCATGATCCGTCTCATGTGATCGACTACAGCCAGCTTCAGTTGAGAGAGGACTGCAGTTTCGAGGCGGTGCCTACTCGTATTTTAGCCAGGGATGTCCGTCGGCTTCGTAGTAAGACCCTGCCTATGGTGAAGGTCCAGTGGACAGATCAGTTAGAGAGTGAAGCGACTTGGGAGCTCGAAGATGAGCTGCGTGCCAAGTATCCCTCCCTGTTCGAGCAGTAAGGTGAGTTAATCTCGAGGACGAGATTCTTTTAAGGGGGAGGTGATGTTATAACCCGTATAATTCCTACCTTATTATATCAGTTGCAATGTTTTCTAAGTTGGATTATTTTTTTTTGCTATCAGTTGGGACTCCGGCGGTATTGTTTTATTTGTAGAGGGCAAGGAAGTCTTTCCATAAAACAATTAAGGTAATTGTTTTATTAAGTGAATAAGTAAAGGAATTATCTTTTATTCCTTTCCATTTAGCGATCATTATTTCCTCATCAATCTGAATCGTGGGAGCGTCTCTTCATCGTGGTGCAGAGCGACAGTTTTCTCTCTTCTTCTCTCCCTCTCAATCTCTTCCTACGTTGTGAATTTTGGCTCTACCGCTGCAATCAGATTGGCGATCTTCGTTGTGGTGTGGTTCTCCCTTCGATTCCAGGTTTGAATTGCAGAATTGGGACTTCGTTGTTTTCTTCGTTTTATTCAGTTTTTCTGATTGAGGGTTCTGAATGTGTTCGAATCAGTTGTCGTTGGCTGCCTTCGGATTGGGTTTCTGCTGCAGTACTACATCGGTCTTGATTCAGGTTTGTGTTGCAGAGTGTTACAGTTTTGTAATTGCAAGTTCTTGGGTTCTTCCGTGTTTCTGATTTGGATTATCGTTGTTGTGAGAATTCAGTGATTGTGTTCGTGTCTGGTTGGAGAGCTGTTCGGGTTGCACTGGTTGATTCAGATCGTTGTTTTCTGCTGCTAATTGAGGTAGGTGGTTACTCGATTCAGTTTGGAAGTTCAGCCATGGGGTGTTGCAAGAGCGTTATCTGATTTTGTGTGTGATTCTATTAGCGTTTGTTGTGATTTTGGAATGGCTAAACCCCCATGGTTTCCTTTTTAATGTCTGATTTGTGTGTGTGTGCTTAATTGGCAATTGTGGTGTTGAATTGCGTTGTTTTTCTGCTCTGTTCGTCTTCTGAAATTTGCAGTTTTCGCACTGTCCGAACTTCGAGCTCGAGCTTTGAAGTTCGGACAGTGCGTTTTGCCTTACTGATTTTCAAGTTCGGGGTATGTCCGAACATCTGTCCGAACATAGATGTTCGGACACACCCTCAGGTTTTCCTCTGATTTAAGTTCGACCTGTGTCCGAACTTCGACGTCCGGACACAAGGTCGGACATCCGCGTATTTTTCCGTAACTCGTCCGAACATCCGTCCGAACTTGGATGTTCGGACATTCTGAATTCTCTATCTGATTTCAACTCGACTTGTGTCCGAACATTGATGTCCGGACACAAGTTCGGACATTTGGCATTCTCTGGTTTCTGAGTCTCGACTTGTGTCCGAACTTCGACGTAGGACACAAGTTCGGACACCCTCTGTTTTCAGCGTAACTTCTTCGTTTGAACTCCGATTTGAGTGCCGTCTGCGGCATTGGATTCCTTATCTGTACTACTGATTTATGAGTGTTTTGGCATATTTAAATGCAACTTTGCTTCTGTTTAAGCAACCTTCTGTTTTGGGACATTGCACACTGTTTCTGAGCCGTGAATGGCTGGGTCGAGCTATTCCGTGGTATACCATGTAGACGTCATTCTGAGTGTGGGTCATTCCCTTTCTGTTCTGTGGGGTTGACGAACCCTTTGGCTCTTTCGAGTCATTTCTGCGTTGCGAGAGACCTGGTATGGTCTATGGGTCTTCGACCCTTCTGAGTGTGTGCATTGTGTTTTGTCCCCTTTCTGTTTAAGTGCTCTGACTGTTTCTGATATGGGAACCCCTTGAGTTCCTCTCTGTTTCTGTTCTGAAAGCTTCTGAGTCTGAGATGTGGTTATTATATTATCTTCTCCTTCTTCTGATTTCAATTGTTTTGAGCGACCTTACTGATGACGGTCGCTGCTTACTGGGCATAGTTGTGTGCTCATTCCCCTACTTCTAACATTTTTGCAGATTGATCAGCGAGGGTCATCTTGAGTTCTGGAGCTATAGTGTTTAGCTTTTATTGTTCATTCAGTTTGATACTTTGAGATGTTGTAGCCTTCGGGCCTTATACTTTTGACTTCTGTTTCTGACTCAGTTTCGTATTTGGGGTTTTGGTATTTGCTTTCGCTGTATTTGAATAAATTGGTATACAATGTTTATGTAAACTTTGTTTTGGGCCTTTATTGCGTTTGAGTGTTTTAGAGCCTTGCGTTATTAGGTAGTAATACGCGGCGTGTAGCACCCTTAACTCTTAGGCCGGTTTTAGGGGTGTTACAGGAGTTCTAATTGGCTAGGATTTAGTCTTTTAGAAATTTGTTAGAATTAGCCGAACCCTAATCCCCAATCAACTGGTAATAAAATTGCATGACTTAACTAGGAAAGACCACCTGAACCCGGAGTTCCGCTTTCACTATATTTTTATCAGTCACTCTTTGCTTGTTCTTAATTTTATTGATCAACAATTTCCCCTGATTTACAGCTTTTGCTAGGATTAGATTTGCTTTTTTAGTCCCCTGGTTTGATACCCCGGTTACTCATATTTTTTTACTGCTTCGACCGGAAATTATTTTGCAACCCATAGGTTTATTTTATTTATTAATTTCGTAGTTTTTAATATATCAAAAAGACCGTTTGTAGGTGTGCGGCATGGTCTACCGTACAATGCCTGGAAAGGAGACATCTTGATCGACGCGTGGTAACTGTTATTGTAGCTTAACTAGATCAGATGTAACTTATCAATCCAGCTGGTCTGGAAGTCAAGTGCACATGCTCGTAACATGTCCTCAAGTGTCTGGATAGTGCGCTTACTCTGACCATCTGTCTGAGGGTGGAACATTGTACTCAGCTTCAGCTCGGTACCAAGCGCTTCCTGCGTGGATCTCAAATACCTCGAGAGGAATCCGGTATCCCAATCTGACACGATAGTCTTTGGTACCCCATGATGTCGTATAATCTCACGGTCGAAGAGCTCTGCTAGCTTCGCCACTTTCCAAGTGTCCTTCATCGGGATGAATCGGGCCACTTTGGTAAGTCGGTCAACAACGACCCATATCATATTCAGACCTCCCCGTGTAAGCGGAAGCCCGACAACGAAGTCCATGGAAATATCATGGAACTTCCACTCTGGCACTGGCACCGGCTGTACCTTACCTCCAGGACGTCGGTGCTCAAACTTGACCGTCTGACAAGTGAGACACCTCACAACGTAATCAGTCACATCTTTCTTTATACCAGTCCACCAAAAATATCTCTTCATACTCTTATACATCTTTGAAACTCCAGGGTGAATCGAAGAAGAGGAACAGTGTGATTCACTCAGTATGCGCTCTTTCAACTTAGCGCTACTTCGTGGAATACAGAGTCGGCATTCAGTCTGATTAGGTCATCATCGTGAAGTCGGAAATCATACTTCTGACCTTCGAATGTACCGTCGATAAGCTTCTGTCAGATCTCTTGCATGTACTGATCAGACATCTGAGCACTCCGCACCTCATCAACCAAGCTAGAGTGAGAGATTAGCGAATGGAGAGAGTATGCTCGGCGACTCAATGCATCAGCTACAACGTTTGCTTTACCTTCCTTGTACTGAAGGTTGATGTCATAGTCGTTTAGGAATTCAACCCATCTTCTTTACCTCATGTTCAACTCTTTTTGAGTGAACAGTATTTCAAACTCTTGTTGTAACACCCCTAAAACCGGCCTAAGAGTTAAGGGCATTACACGCCGCGTATTACTACCTAATAACGCAAGGCTCTAACGCTTAACATTCACGAACAAGGCCCGAAACAACACTTCTATAAATACTTGTAAAACAATTGTATTGAATACATTAATCAAAAGGTATTTCCCAAAACCAAGTCAAACGTCAGAAATAAGTAAGGCCCGAAAGCTACAGTCATACAATCAAATATCCAACAAAATAATGTCTAATAAGTCAAAGCTCTAGATACTAGGATGATCCTCGCTGATCAATCTGCAAAAAATGGTAAGAGTAGGGGAATGAGCTGTAACACACCATATCAATCCAATCGTGATTATCGCAAACTTAACAACATATATACAAGCGTTGCAGCGGAATTAATTACACTCCAGGACCTTGCCACGGTCTGACTAACAGAATATACCGAACATTAGTACTTTCAATCCTTATTCTTTTACATATCAATCTTACAATCTCCTTACATCCTGTACAACTTACTAACATCTCATTCCAATCACTAAACGAGTGTACAGGCACAACTCGTACAACTAAAAGAAGACAACCCGAAGTAAATTCTACCCGTTCCTACTCTCAGGACTATCGCCTTCTGTCGTTCACCTGTGAAATAAAAACAGCCCCCAAAGGGGGTCAGCAAAATTGCAGGTACGATCCCCTCATGGCCCCCAAGCTAACGTGGCTACGACGACTAATTGTCGATAGCATGGAGGTTGATTAGATGCACAACATAATAGAAAGTGCAATAAACAATAAACCAAATATGAACAATCAAAATTCAAACACAATGAACGACTTAAATGTGTTCCCTTAATTAGTGAGTTAATTATTTAACCCCTTAGGTTATGTTTCCTCTTAATCTCAGTCCAACCCTATCTTACCTCAATCTTAGTCCTTATCTTAGTCTTAGAAAACAAACCATTCTTTAACTAGAAATGGTTGTAGCTTATCTCAGTCTTAGAATATAAACCATTCTTTAAATAGAAATGGGTGTATCTTATCTCAATGTTTATTTTTGTCGGGTCAAAAGCAACCCTAGCCAATGAGCTATTAACTCCATTGGTTGAATAAACAACTTATCTTAAAATTTAGGATTTAGGTGATCCTATCGCACCATCTTAATGCCTCCTACCTTGGACTGGATGTCCAATGTAGCTGAGCCGACATTCGACCCTAGGCAACAAGTCCGAAGACAAGTCCTTAAGCGGGAGTCTGATCTGCTTTAGATACCGACCCCCTTTCCTTAACATGCATGACCGGAGTCAATCCCGGATTCCTCACTCCCCTCAAGTTCCAGTTAGTAGAAGTCTCAAGACAATGTTTGTTGGTTAAACCTCTTTCGGTTATTAACAAACTACTATTTCGAAGTGTTCCTTGTTCTCATACAAGTATTTACTAAACATTGTTAGTAAGTTCTCAGAGATAATTTGTGTTAGTGCATCACATTCACACCACAATATAATAAACCGGCTGCATGCTTTATCTTGTTTAGTCGGCACACATAAACAAATAGCACACAAGCCGAGGGACACCTCGTTAGCAAGCAGGTCACAAGAAGACTGTACCGTTCACCGTTGGTCGTTTGGTTTCTTACTCTCCTCCGGAGTCCAAATTCTCAAACCCTAAAAAATTGATTGAATTGGGTGGTTAATTACTTTTAATTAACCTAGCTTACTTAATCACTAATGATTTCCAACTAAATACCCCTAAGTCATTGTAGTTTAAGCTTAACCATTTATGTTACTTACTTCCCATTTCACCTCACACTTGTTCACACCTCCAATGGCCTTAAAACTCCACCAAGCAACTCATAACAATCATATAATAACCTTACCCAACAAGCCCCCTTCATTTACCTCTTAAAAAGCACACTTCCTTTGTAAAAATGGCTGGTCCGGGACACGGTCCTGGACTATAGTCCCGGACCAATTACTGGGTTCACTCTCGGCACTTATTTATGGGTGGTCCGGGAATTGTTACGTAACCTAGGTCCCGGACCACTTCTGAAAGGCACTCTCGGTAGTTTTTTTGTGCTGGTCCGGGACTTATTACAAGACCTAGGTCCCAGACCAATCTAAACTTGGATTTTCGGCATCTTTTTAGTGCTGGTCCGGAACTTTATCCAAGGACCAAGTCCCGGACCACATTATAAACTGTAAAATTTTACAGTTTTGAACCTCATTCTCCACTTGTTCTTTTGTCCAAACTTCTTCTAATCTTTCCCCATGTATTCACACATGTTCTAACACCATTTTAGCACTTAAAATCCTCCTAACCCATTGATCAACTCACCTCCAAATTCCTTGATCATTTACTCAAGTTCTTACTAAATCCTTAACATTTATAACTTAATTCCTTACGCTTCCAACATGTAAATTTTGTCTTAAACTTCAACTAACCAAAGTGTTTCCTTTCCACCAATATAACTACTCCTCAAACATCATTATTCATCCATCTTTGCTTTGCTAAACCTTCCAAGGTTATCTTGCATCTCCATGCACAAATTTCTCTCCTTTCCATTTGTTACTCACCACTCCTAAACTCTTGAACATACCTATACATTTCTTTCCATCCTCTTAGCTCCTTAACATTGTTCTTCATTCACCTTGACAATGCTACACCCTCCTTAGACATCTTCATCTCTTTTACTCAACTTACTCACCATTCTCATGATTAAACACTCTTATACACTCCTAGTCATTTTCCTTGACAATTTCCAACATTCTCCTACAATTTTCACTTCCATCGCCCAAGTCCACTCATTACTATCTAACTACAACCTTATTAATCCACCACTAGCATCTTCACCACTTACACAGGCTTCCTAAAATTCTCATTGTTTTATTCTCTAGTTCATACCTAAATCATCTCAAAACATTATACATCATTTCCTCTAGATTTTTGCTCAAGTTTCAACATTCCTTATACCATGACTTTGGTGTGTTTAATACACCCACCTAACCTTTAATTCCTCCTAGACAACTCTAGGTCATTCAAAACCTTAAGAACTCCTTAGTTAACTCATATCCACTCAAATTCCTCTTAATGACTCCTAGGAAATTCTAAATCATATAAACTCACAACAACCACTTAAACACTTTGTTTTCTACTCAAATTTCGCCATAGTACCTCTAGTATATTATCATAGCCAAATGCATTGTTTTTCTTATACAATCATCTCACACACACTATATCCTTTCTCATCATATGTTCTCACACAAATCTACTCATTCACAACAAAGTCAATACAGTGCAATAATCTTAAATTGCATAGCCCTAAGGCTCTTAAATGACATGGCTCTTAGGCCCTTAAATGACTTAAACTTAAACACTGAATTTCCCACATATAAAAGCTTTCAACCTGCAAATACACACAACAATGCTCCCATAGCAATTATAATGCTCTTAAAATCCATCTTAAGCTTATCTTACTAAATCATTCCCATTGGCTCCTTAGTCACAAGTTCACAAGCTTGTTTAAATTCTTTCTCCTAGGTTATATGACCCATTACATAATGGAAGCTTTAAGCTACATTAGTACTTATCTAAACCTCATCCCTTAGAACCTTAAACCACCATTAGGTAAGCAATTTACCTTATTTTTCTCAAGCTTTTCTTACTTCCATCCTTTGGTTTTGTTGATTGAATTTCGGCAAGGACTTCAATACTCTTGCCAATGTTCTAATCCACATTCAAATAATCTAATGAGCACTAAGCAATATGCCTAAACTCATAGAACTCATCCTTAGGTTAAAATATGTGTTTTAAGGTATTAAAATGGATATTTACCTTTGAATTTTGGAATTACTTTGGTAATGAAGCAAGGCAAGACCTCCTCAAGTCTTTAGAGTATAGAATCAAGCTTGAACAAGGGATAAAACAAGGTATCTTAAGAGGCAAATTTTCGGCCATATAGAAAAAATGATGGAAAGTTGATTTTTCTTTCACTTCCATTACCTTGGATGAATGGAGAACCAAAAGAGCTCTTCAAACTTGATTTTCCTCCATCAATGGAGTTTTCTCATGGCACCAAACTTGAGCTTTGAAGGATTTGAAAAGATAGAAAGGAAGGGCTTGCTCCAACTAAGAGAAATCTATGCTTAGTTTTGGATTTGGAGCAAAGATGAACATTTGGTGAGCAATTGAAGGTGGAGGCACCATGGATGGGGCTCTCACGGTTTTGGAGCAGGGAATGGGTAGTAAAACCGATGGAGGAAGAAGAAATGAAGAGAGAGAGAAGAAAAGGTAGCTTAAATGAAGATATTTTGTTATAAAAGATAATAGTCTTTTTCCTTACTCTTTCCTCTTTTATTTTAATTGGCTGTCATGGTGATGACTCACCACAACTAAAACCGTCCCCCCTTCCATAATTAACATACATATGGCCTTATTTGGCCATTTAACTAATTAAAGTTGACTTAAGTCAAAACTAGCACTATTTGTGCACTATTCACTAATTGGTGCACATATTCGTGAAATTTTTGGTTTCCAATTGATTTAGGCTTCCTAATGTGATACTAATTAGTACACATGTTGATTAAGGTGTAATCATGGGCATTTAGCCACTCAAAACTCATTTCTAAGACAATTTCTCAAAAAGGTGCTTTAAGGAGTCTTAAAGCACATTTTGTGTTCAAGCTTGTTTTTGAGCTTTGTTTTCTTTGGTAATTGATTTAACATGTCTATTTGTAACACCCCGACTCAATCCAAGTGTGGTCTCGCAACTTAACAGCATACATATAAACATGTCACAGCGGAATTCTTTACACTTCAGGACCTTGCCACAGTCTGACTACAGAATATACCGAACATTAGTACAACCAAACTTATATGTATTCATCTTACAAACCCCTCACACCCTATACATCTTACTAAACTCAATTGCCATACGAGTGTACATGCACAACTCATAGGCCACAGTTGACCTGCAACACTTGTACCCCTTCTTACTCTCGCGACGGCCGCCTCCTGATGTTCACCTGTGTAGTAAAAACAGCCCCCAAAGGGGGTCAGCACGAATGCTGGTACGATCCCCCCATGGCTCCCAAGCTAACGTGGCTACGACGACTAATTCTCAATAGCATGGAGGTTGATTAGATGCACAACATAATAGAAGGTGCAGTAAACAACAACTCAAATATGAACAATCAATGTTCACACACAATGAACGACTTAAATGCGTTCCCTTAATTAGAGAGTTAATTATTTAACTCCTTAAGTAATGTTCCCTCTTAATCTTAGTCCACCCTTGCCTCACCTCAATCTTAGTCTTATCTTAATCTTAGAAACAACCACCCTTTAATAAGGAGTGGATGTAGCTTATCTTAATCTTAATAATACAAACCATCATTTAAAGAGGAATGGTTGCAACTCATCTTACCTTACCTTAATCTTAATTTAATACCCCGGATCTAAAAATGGTGATTAAATTACTCTAATAAAATTATTAAGGGCCTAATTGTGCCTAAAGAGTATTGGTAAAGAGAATAAAACCAAAAGAAAAGAGAAAACGCTTGAAAGCGAAAAACGCTAAAATGCGCGTTAAATGAGTGTAAGAGATATATGATCTCGAGAGGGTCCGAGATGGATTCCTAAGGCTTAGTTAGGCCTAATTAGTATACGGGAATGATTCCCGAGAGAAAACGGATCCAAATAATGGATAAAACGCTAATTAAGCATAAAAGCACGTTTTTCGAGAAAACCCGAAAACGCAACTTTAAGTGGTCAAACGGACCCGTAAAAATTATAGTTGATTAAATAACTATAATTAAGTATTAATGGAAGCTTAATAACCATTAAAATTAATTAAACGAGAAAATTCCGGAAAACGGACCCGGTAGTGAATAGTGACGAAACCGGGAGAACGAGACGCGTATAATTCGAAAAGTCGAAAAACGACCCGGGCTATTAATTAATGTGGGCCGGTTTTAATAATAAGTGTAACCCATTGATAGCTTGTTAGCTATTAAGTAATAACAAGACAAATAAATAAGTAAGAGAGTAAATAGTATAAAGTTAAAAAAGTAAAGTACTCACCCTCTCACCTTCTCCTTTCTCCATTTCACGTATTGCTTTGCCCAGCTCTGTAAACTCCTTCTTCTTCCACGCGATTCAGAACAGCACACATCCCTCACCTTCTTTCACCTCCATCTTATCATTTCTCCACGAATCACAAGAATTAGTACCGTTGGAACTCCTTCTGTGAGAGCTTCGATCTCCACCCATCAAAGTTTTGATTTCTCCATTTTCATCTCCATTGACGTGGGAGCTTTTGGAGCTTGAAGAGTAGATTTCAACCCTTCTTCTCTTCCTTAGTGCCTTAAGGTATATATAAGTAAGTATTTATACCATTACAAGCCTAATCTACCATTTGTGAGACTTTTTCCTCACGTTGGAAAATTTCCTCTCATTTCAGCCGAGAGCATATGTTTTGTAGGGTGTTGGAAACTTCTCCAACTGATTGCTAATCCAACCATTTGGGTTCTTCAAGGTAAAACCTAGATTAAACTTTGAAAACTAGCACTTAATATATATATTAGGTTTTGTGGAGGAAAAAAAAATTGATTGTTGAATGTGTGATGGGCTGCGGTTGTAGTGGGCAATCCAAAGCCCTTGTGTGGTGTGGAAAACAAGAGGAGAAAGAGGGAACAAGATAAAGAGGAAGAAGAGGAGTGAAAACTGAAAGTGAAACAAGGTAAAGAGCTTACCTTGTATTGGTTTATCTTCTTGCAAAACAGATTTTATAAGTGGTGAGAATGATCTTGTATTAGTGTAGTTGAGATACTACAATTTAAAGATGAGTGAAGCTGTTTTTAAGGTTGCTTAAGTGAGAGAAATAAGCTTGAGTCTAAACTAATACGTATGTGTGAACAAGTGGGATTTTTATGTGTTGTTTGTGTTTAAACCAAACAGGGGAGAAGAGGTGTTTGTGAACATGTTTAGTGTGGTGAAAATGCTTAGTAAAGCAAGCAAGTGCTGTCAAATTTTACTTGGAAACCAAGGGTGATTAAGAGAGTGAAACCTAGGATAAACTAGGTATGTTTAGAAGATGAAAGTGAGTGATAAATCACTTGGAATTTGGAAGAATAAGAGAAGGGTGCTTGGAGTAGAACTGGAGGGGAAAATAATGTCATTTTGGTGCTAGGAATGACATTAGTAAGTGAGTTTCGAAGGGTTTAAAGAAGAGACCCAAATCTGTTGCAAATCTGATTGAAAAGCAAGTGGAAAACTAGTTTCTAAGTGTAAATAACTTAAGAGAAATTAACTAGATTGGTGAGTGTACTTGATGCTTAGTTTAAGGTGATTAAGAAGGGTATTTAAGTGCTTAATCATGTGGATTTAAGGTGGGGAAGATTGGATAATTAAAGGACTAAGAGATAACCTGTAACAGAGATAGAAAATGCCAATTCTGCAAAATCTGTAGCAGGGTCCGGGACTTAGGTCCAGGACCAAGTCCCGGACCACCCCTATTTTTACCCCCGAGAGCTGCCTGCTTGTTTGGTCCGGGTCCTAGCTCTATGCCCAAGTCCCGGACCATATACAATTTTCTAGCCGAGAGTACACACCCATATTGGTCCGGGACTTGGCCTAGGTACAAGGTCCCGGACCATGCATTATTTTTGGCCGAGAGTTTGTTTTGTGATTGATCCGGGACTTAGGGTATGGACCAAGTCCCGGACCACCCCCAGAAACCTACAGAGAGCATTTTAAAGGTTTGAAATGATGGGGGTTTAAATGTTAATGATGTTATAAGATGTTAAGGCCTTGTTTGGAGATATGTTAAGGCCCTAGAAAGTTTTAGAAGTGTTTGAGAAGTGAGAACTCAAATTGACAAGAGTAAAACCGAGTTAACGGGATAACGGGGTAAGTACGGGAGTAGCATTTAATAATGTACCGTATGAGCTTAGTATTAATAATATGTTTGAAACATTATCAGAGAATCGTGCGTGACCCGAGCATGGTGAGAAGACACGGTAAAAGTAAAAACCCCGGTGAAAGGTATGATTTTCTCATGCCCCGTATGCTAACCGAGTTACACGGATTTGTGTGTTTGTGTGCCGGCTTAATCAAGACTAAAGCATGAAAATAATCCCTTGTTTGATTATGAATGTCTTGTTGTATGTTGAATGAACTAACATACTTGTATGCCGGTGTGGTCTAACATAGTGTAAAGACCGACTCATAGTGAGTAACGTTCGGCTAGAGATCCGTAGAACGGATCGATGCGTATGATAACGAAAACATGCAAACACACACAAGCTATCGATTAAAGTATAACGATAACGCAAACATATGAACTCCCTAGAACGTGAGGAGATGTACGGGTTGAGTAAATACCCGATAACGGTTAGAAAACCTTACTGAAACAATCCACAAAATAATTATGAGTGGAGAGATAAATGAACCTCCGTCGAGAGGATTGAAGTTAATCCAATAATGTGAACTTATAAGGAAGGTAAAAGAGACCTAGGGGATTAGTAACTCCCTTGAGACATGGTCGACCTCCTATAAGAGGGTTTACCCGGTATAAGAATATAACCGAAAGTATGAGTATATGTATTGTAAAGGTAACTCTTAAAACCTAAGATTAACCAAACTTGAGTAATGTTCCCTAAGTCATTAGAAACATCGAGAATGATGCTTCTAGACTAATATACATGATATAAATTATAACTCCGAGAGAGGAGTATATGAGAATGTGAGTAGTCCGAGAGTAGTCGGACCTAAGTAAAAGAGATAGGAACTAAGAGAGAGTTCCGTGAGCTAGTTGAACCTTCCCACCATGCTAGACCCAGGGTAGGGTTGAAACCGGGGAAGTAAGACTATGCTAGAGAGCCATGAGTTTTGGCTTAAGTATGTAATAAGAGTAACAAGAGTGACGTAGGAGACCTGTAGTGTCTCGAGAATCTACGAGAGCTTGAGTATGAATAACCCAAGAGTGTGGGTGAGATAATGAGTATAAATAACCCGAGAGAAAGGGGTGAGTATATGTATGAGTAACCCGAGAGAATGGGTAAGCATAAGAATGAGTAGCCCAAGAGAATGGTGTGTATACGAATAAGTAACCCGAGAGAGCGGGTGAGGTATTGAATAAGTAAACAAGGCATATGAGGAATAACCCTCAATGCCTAAGAGTAACCAGTTACCACTAACAACATTGTTATGTTAGTTAGGAATCGTGTTCCGTGATTGGATGTAGATTCCTTGTGTGATATACATATATATTGTATTGCCATGATGCATGTTGTTTGATTAAAATGAACTCCATGTATATCCGACCCAAAGTAGTCGGCGTACCGCGGTTAGCACGCGGTATATGCGAATTTCATGCGCAGCGTAAGCTGACCCCCTAGGGGGAACGCTTTTAGTGTGCAGGTACTCGAAGCTGACCACCGTTCGAGAGAGTAGGACGGGGACTGCAGTGAGCATGGGTAGTTAGATTGTAATTACTTATGCGTTTGAATGAGGTGTAAGTCCGAGTATGTTTCGGCATCCGTATATTGTAGACTCGGTATAGTAGAGATATGAATTGAGTATTGTATTTGTATGAAGTACTCGGTTGTTCCAGTTCATCAGACCATTACGGTATGTAAGAAAGGCCTGGTTAGCCACATGGGTGGCTAACGGCGTTGTTTCACCCCTCGTTGTAATTAGAGTTCCGCTGCGCGAGTAGAAGTAATTAGTAACGGTTTAAGAGGTAATGATGAGATTAACGGTTGGGGTGTTACAAAAATGGTATCAGAGCGAAGTATCGCTCTGATGACTGGAAATACCGAGCATAGGAAATACCGAGTTAGGAATTAGAGGCTTAGGGCTATGGGTTGAGTGGTAGCGTGAGAGATGCGCTAGTTAGGAACTTCCAGTATGATCTGGATACCTACAATACCAGACCCGCCCTCCACAACCCCCGCATTAAAAGTTCGGGAAAGAACGCCAGAGAAGCGGGGAAACCCGATCTGGCAGTGGTTAAATATTTCAATATGAACCAGAACCTGTCATGCGGTAAGTCCCGAGAACCGGAAAGCCCGGAGACGGATCCCGCTGGAATGACAATAACCGCACATAATGGCGAGAGATCGAGAAATCCTAATCCAAGGAGACCGAAATCTGTGGCAACTTGGGGCGACATGCTTAGCAGTCGCGAGAACCTAGCTGGCCGAGCAGCAGCAAGAAGAAAGCACCAACCGTGCAACAAGGCGGACTCATGAGAAATAACGAAAACCGAGACACGTGTCTACGGACCGCCATAACTAAATAATACCATCAACGGTACACTAACCGACTAAGAATCTAGTCTAGAGTAGAGGCACCCACCCTGCCACACCCAAGGAGGTTGCAATACTTAACTGATACAGCTTAGACAGCTACGAGCATAGCTACGGGATATACCCGAATAGGACTACAGAAGTAGTACCTAAATAAGTTAAACCTCGGTAACCACAGTAAAGACGTGGGAATGAGCAACGAGGTAAAGCATAGAATTAAAGTAATTAAGGAACTCCGAGAGTGGAGGAGCACCTAAATGAATGACAGTCATGTCAAGATGAAGGAGAAGCAACTCTAAGGAGTAGTTATCCAACTAAAGGATCAAGGAAGAGCCAACGAGGCTACCAAATATAATGTGAACAATACCGTGACCGGTATGAGTTAACCCAAAAACTGCCTGTACCGCGCACTTGCCTCGGCAAGTGCAGTATAACGGACAGCTAAGAGGAACTCTGACACGCAATAAGTACTTAGCAGAGTACGTGGATGGCTAAGGAAGCCGACATAGCACCACAAACCCTAAGAATTGTGAAACGAACCCTTTGAAAAGGCCTAACGGCTTGATCATTGTATAAAGAATATACCGGTCAGCAAGAGGCTAGACCTGGTAAGAAGCAACCGGCATTGAAATGCCGCAAAGAGTTTACTTTCAAGACTCAAACTTTTCTTCAAAACATGAAATTTTCCAAAAACCCCCAAAGTTTTAAAACCAAACCAGTGAACCACGATAAGTTATTATAGGACCATATAAGAGGAGTTGGCAACAGAATACTTCACTTAGGCGTGACCGACACTACAAGTGTACACAAACGAGACATGGAACGACCGCACTCCAAAGGAGCTTGCGGGCCTGACAGACCAGTTATGAGTTAGTTGGGTAAGTGGTAACGTATCAACAAGATACTCCATGTATGTATACAAGTAGAGTACGGTACACGGGAAGTAGCCCACTCCATACTACGGACGAAAGAGCCAATTCAAACCGAGACAGTTGGACACCTCGAATGATCGAAGAACACAAAGAAGCTTACTAAGCTAAAGGAGTCAAGAATCCAGTAGGATGATGGAGCTAAGAACATAACGTTAAGAAGTGCGAGAAGCACAGAGTATTAAGCACAGACATTGGATATGTCTCCGGAAATACCTAATAACTGGAATATATACCAGTGTAAGCAAAAAGATGAATGCCTTAATTGATCATATCAATGTTTGATAAACGGGATAGAATTCCCACTATACCTCACTGAAGAGAATAACGACCTAATAGTAGGTAAGAAAGTACAATATCTACCCAATGGGAGACATTACAACCCTAAACGGGATAGTCAACATAGCCGCAAGGCGAAGTCACAACTGAACATAACCATGAGTACAAGCCGATGTAATGGCATTACTCAGTAACACCCAGGAGCAATCCGAAAGGGTGCCGGTCAACAGTAGTTGAACGAAACATCGTGTTGAGAACACAAGTGTTAAGCAAACACTCGGGTAGAACCCGAAGGGATCCCTCGTAACATGGGATACCCTAAAATGCTAGAGGGCATGAATTAGTATCAAAATACAAAAAGGGCCTTCCATGTCCGGAAGTGTGATGAGACAACCATATCAAAGAGTCCAGAAGTACCTCCTAACCATTTAATGGCATACGGAGAAGAAGAAACCTATATAAACAGCCGCATGGAGCATGACTCGAGGCAAGGTGGCTTGTAAGCCGATAAAACCAACTACAACTTGTAGATCTAAACGTTGTAAACCTATGCATAGAGGCATAAGAGGAACAGTGGAGAATGAACCGCTACCTTAGAGTGGGGATACCACTTGTTATTATGGGGCCTATGGAGCGGCATTTGCGTGAATTCTCCAGAGAAAGGCTACCACCTAAGTATGTAATGTGAAACCGCTAGAGCGGTGTAGTAAAACTTGAGCATGTGTATATTGCCAATGAGTATATGAACAATAGTAGAGTATAAAGAGAACCTCGATAGCAGCAATTCGAACCGAAGAGTAATCGGTTGAGTAGTAAACACTGTAAGTGTGCAATATGAACTGCAGAGCAAGCAGCGCGCAAGTGCGCAGAGAGATTTAAAGAATAGCGTATAATATATTGAGCCAAGTGAATGGCAAGCCATCGTGTAAATGGCATAGAAATGAGAAAGACCAAGGTGCACAGTAAGCGACCATTGTAAAAGTATATTCAGATAGTGATTAGAGTTGATGAAGAAATGTGTTAAAGAAGACATGATCATTCCTATCTCATGAGAGATTTACTGTCAAGGGTTTACGCTTCTGCACTCTGTATGACTGAGTGTTTTGGTATTGCACTTGTGCGGTAATGATCGAGTGGGAGAGCCAGGAATTGAGAAATGTCAACAAGCCTGTTGTGAGAATCTAGAGAGATAACCGTGCGGCCATTGGCTAAAGATGCACAAAGAACGTGGGCAGTAACCCACAGGGCCCAGGATCGATATGTGGAAAAATGCAGAGTAGTATGAATGAAGAACTCTGGCACAGAACCAAGAAACAAACATAATCCATGAGCCACTATTAAACGAGGAAGCACTACATGCTAAGTAGTAGCTTGACCTCAACCGACAATAAGTCGGGAAAAGTAAGCGAATAACCACGAAGGTATACGAGTTATACAAATAGATTTCCAGAGAGTTGGAGAGAAATCTATAACTCATCGAATTCGCATACGGTAAGAGATACCAAGCGACGATTGAATACATGGAAATACCAAAGAGCGAATTAAGCTCTAGTTATCAGGTCACGCAGCAGAAGCTTGTGGACCGTGATTCAGGGTTAAGTATACCTATGTCATAAACCCCTTGAAGCCTTAGAGGCTAGAACCGAACCCGGTTATGAGTTAATTAACCGTACTGAAGTTAAAACACTTCATAATACTCGAATTAATGAACCAATGTTCAGTATAACATATGGTTGGTTACGCGGGCGTAACCCCTTTTAAGGGGGGTAGGGCGAGAAACCGCTTAGAGTATGTTTTACGTATTTGTAAACTACTATGTGCATAGCACAAAAGAAATTGTTTTGATGTTGGACTCATGTTACATAAACATGTGTACCCATTCATTGTGTAAGTATAAGTATTGTGCATGAGAGATGCAAGTAACGAGTATGTAATATTTATGAAAAGAGGAGTAGAGAGACTCCTAGGGAATGAGAATCCCTATAGTATATGTCTAGTGAGATTAGACATGAGTTATGATGAGTATGAATCGGCATGAAACCGATGTGTAACCTAAGAGGGAGTGAGTTCCCTAGGTGATTTTATTTGAGAATGATAGATGGAGTGAGTTCCATCCTTTGGAGTTGTATGTTATGTTTTTAAATTGAGCAACAATTTGAGTAAATGAGGCCACAAGTATGGAATGCCTAGGCAAGGTAAGTGAAACAAATAGAGAATAATGGATGACTTAAGCTCTATGATAAAGATAATTGAAACAGATTGTTTTATGAATACGACTAGAAAGAGTAAAAGATAGAAAACGAAAATGTTTGACTATCTGATTGTTTGAAACTGACGTGGGAGGTGGAACTTGATCTGCTAGCGATCAAGGGAAACCGAACACAAATTGGGGTGTAAGGATAGTTCAACACTGATGCTGATCACATCAGGGTTGGATGATTCTTGAAGCTCCCTATAAGTGGTCACAAGTAATCACGCTAAGAAAGGATACAACTACCATAAACCGGATTTGGAGTTGTGTGATGTTTTAAAAAGAATTTTCAAACAGATTTTGAAAAAAATTTTCTTCAAGTATGAAGATGGAAATGAAAACTGGTTTTGAAACCGCTATCACCCGCCGATGGCTGAGCCTTAAGTCTTGATGACCGGTAGAACGGTGGGCGTGTATTAGTTTTGAAACCATTGCACCGTACGTGCGGCGGTCCTAAGTGACCGGTTGGGGCGGTGTTAGTGTGTGATTTTTCCAAAGGCAGCGGGACGGGGAGAGTACCCTGAGATGTTCCTGTGTTGAGTGAGTCAACCAGAGTGCCTGAGGATATGTATATGTGTAATGTTTTGATCAGAACCGAAGGGACCGTGGGCCAGAGAGAGTAAGTGCCCATTTGTCATGAAACGGCCGTGAACCAGAAAGAGTAAGTGTTCAACGTGACCGGTACCTGAGGGATCAGTAGTATATCACTCAACATGGATTCGAGGACTGTAGTGCCTTCTTGTCTTCGGACCGATTCCATGGAGAGAGAAAAAGAGTATTTTTGATTGCTATACATGCTGTGATATGTGTGTGGTATGTGTAGTATGAAATGAGACAGACTTGTGGAGTCTGTAAGGTTATACATGTATTATAACCTTGGCATAGTACGCCATGAGAGTAACCATCTAGATTCACCAACTTTGAGGACAAAGTTCCTAAGGGGGGTAGATTTTAATACCCCGGATCTAAAAATGGTGATTAAATTACTCTAATAAAATTATTAAGGGCCTAATGGTGCCTAAAGAGTATTGGTAAAAAGAATAAAACCAAAAGAAAAGAGAAAACGCTTGAAAAGCGAAAAACGCTAAAATGCGCGTTAAATGAGTGTAAGAGATATATGATCTCGAGAGGGTCCGAGATGGATTCCTAAGGCTTAGTTAGGCCTAATTAGTATACGGGAATGATTCCCGAAGAAAACGATCCAAATAATGGATTAAAACGATAACGGAGTTTTAAAGCACGTTTTTCGAGAAAACCCGAAAACGTGACTTTAAGTGGTCAAATGGACCCGTAAAAATTATAGTTGATTAAATAACTATAATTAAGTATTAATGGAAGCTTAATAACCATTAAAATTAATTAAACGAGAAAATTCCGGAAAACGGACCCGGTAAGTGAATAGTGACGAAACCGGGAGACGAGACGCGTATAATTCGAAAAGTCGAAAAACGACCCGGGCTATTAATTAATGTGGGCCGGTTTTAATTAATAAGTGTACACCCATTAATAGCTTGTTAGCTATTAAGTAATAACAAGACAAATAAATAAGTAAGAAAGCAAATAGTATAAAGCTAAAAAATAAAGTACTTACCTCTCATTTCTCCTCCTCCTCACGTATTGCTTGCCAGAGACTTGCAAACTCCTTCTTCTTCTCCACCGCGACACCAACACACAAGCCTCACCTTCTTTCACCTCCATCTTACTCATTTCTCCACCGAATCGCACGAAATTGGTACCGTTGACTCTCGGTGAGAGCTTCGATCTCCACCCAACAAAGTTTCGATTCCTCCATTTTCATCTCCATGGACGTGGGAGCTTTTGGAGCTTGAAGAGTAGATTTCAACCCTTCTTCTCTTCCTGAGTGCCTTAAGGTATATATAAGTGAGTATTTATACCATTTCAAGCCTATTCTACCATTTGTGAGACTTTTTCCTCACGTTGGAAAACTCCTCTCATTTCAGCCGAGACCATATGCTTTTGTGGGTGTTGGAAACCTCTCCAACTGATTGCCAATCCAACCATTTGGGTTCTTCAAGGTAAAACCTAGATTAAACTTTGAAAACTAGCACTTAATATATATATTAGGTTTTGTGGAGGAAAAATAAATTGATTGTTGAATGTGTGATGGGCTGCGGTTGTAGTGGGCAATCCAAAGCCCTTGTGTGGTGTGGAAAACAAGAGGAGAAAGAGGGAACAAGATAAAGAGGAAGAAGAGGAGTGAAAACTGAAAGTGAAACAAGGTAAAGAGCTTACCTTGTATTGGTTTATCTTCTTGCAAAACAGATTTTGTAAGTGGTGAGAATGATCTTGTATTAGTGTAGTTGAGATACTACAATTTAAAGATGAGTGAAGCTGTTTTTAAGGTTGCTTAAGTGAGAGAAATAAGCTTGAGTCTAAACTAATACATATGTGTGAACAAGTGGGATTTTTATGTGTTGTTTGTGTTTAAACCAAACAGGGGAGAAGAGGTGTTTGTGAACATGTTTAGTGTGGTGAAAATGCTTAGTAAAGCAAGCAAGTGCTGTCAAATTTTACTTGGAAACCAAGGGTGATTAGGAGAGTGAAACCTAGGATAAACTAGGTATGTTTAGAAGATGAAAGTGAGTGATAAATCACTTGGAATTTGGAAGAATAAGAGAAGGGTGCTTGGAGTAGAACTGGAGGGGAAAATAATGTCATTTTGGTGCTAGGAATGACATTAGTAAGTGAGTTTTGAAGGGTTTAAAGAAGAGACCCAAATCTGTTGCAAATCTGATAGAAAAGCAAGTGGAAAACTAGTTTCTAAGTGTAAATAACTTAAGAGAAATTAACTAGATTGGTGAGTGTACTTGATGCTTAGTTTAAGGTGATTAAGAAGGGTATTTAAGTGCTTAATCATGTGGATTTAAGGTGGGGAAGATTGGATAATTAAAGGACTAAGAGATAACCTGTAACAGAGATAGAAAATGCCAATTCTGCAAAATCTGTAGCAGGGTCCGGGACTTAGGTCCAGGACCAAGTCCCGGACCACCCCTATTTTTACCCCCGAGAGCTGCCTGCTTGTTTGGTCCGGGTCCTAGCTCTATGCCCAAGTCCCGGACCATATACAATTTTCTAGCCGAGAGTACACACCCATATTGGTCCGGGACTTGGCCTAGGTACAAGGTCCCGGACCATGCATTATTTTTGGCCGAGAGTTTGTTTTGTGATTGATCCGGGACTTAGGGTATGGACCAAGTCCCGGACCACCCCCAGAAACCTACAGAGAGCATTTTAAAGGTTTGAAATGATGGGGGTTTAATGTTAATGATGTTATAAGATGTTAAGGCCTTGTTTGGAGATATGTTAAGGCCCTAGAAAGTGTTAGAAGTGTTTGAGAAGTGAGAACTCAAATTACAAGAGTAAAACCGAGTAACGGGATAACGGGGTAAGTACGGGAGTAGCATTTAATAATGTACCGTATGAGCTTAGTATTAATAATATGTTTGAAACATTATCAGAGAATCGTGCGTGACCCGAGCATGGTGAGATGACACGGTAAAAGTAAAAACCCCGGTGAAAGGTATGATTTTCTCATGCCCCGTATGCTAACCGAGTTACTCTGATTTGTGTGTTTGTGCCGGCTTAATCAAGATTAAAGCATGAAAATAATCCCTTGTTTGATTATGAATGTCTTGTTTGTATGTTGAATGAACTAACATACTTGTATGCCGGTGTGGTCTAACATAGTGCATAGACCGACTCATAGAGAGTAGCGATTGACTAATAACCCGTAGTACGGGTAGTCTCGTAAGCAATGGAAATATGCAAACACACATAAACTATCGATTAAAGTATAACGATATCGTAAACATATGAACTCCCTAGAATGTGAGGAGATGTACGGGTTGAGTAAATACCCGATAACGGTTAGGAAACCTTATTGCAACAATCCACGAAATAAATATGAGTGGAGGGATAAACGAACCTCCATCGAGGGGATCGAAGTCAGTCCAATAATGTAAACATATAAGAAGGGTAAAAGAGACCTAAGGGACTATGTGACTCCCTTGAGATACGGTCGACCTCTTATATGAGGATTTTACCCGGTATAAGAAAATATCCGAATGTACAAGCATATGATTGTGAGGGTAACCCTTAAACCTAAGATTACCCGAAATTAAGTAAAGTTTCCAAAGTCATTAGAAACATCGAGAATGATGCTTCTAGACTAATATACATGATATTATTATAACTCCGAGAGAGGAGTGTATGGGAACGAGAGTAGTCCGAGAGTAGTCGGACCTAAGTAAAAGAGATAGGAACTAAGAGAGAGTTCCGTGAGCTAGTTGAACCTTCCCACCATGCTAGACCCAGAGTAGGGTCGAAACCGGGGAAGTAAGACTATGCTAGAGAGCCATGAGTTTTGGCTTAAGTAGGTAAAGAGAGTAACAAGCGTGACGTAGGAGACCTGTAGTGTCTCGAGAATCTACAAGAGCTTGAGTATGAATAACCCAAGAGTGTGGGTGAGATAATGAGTATAAATAACCCGAGAGAAAGGGGTGAGTATATGTATGAGTAACCCGAGAGAATGGGTAAGTATAAGAATGAGTAGCCCAAGAGAATGGGTGTGTATACGAATAAGTAACCCGAGAGAGCGGGTGAGGTATTGAATAAGTAAACAAGGCATAGTGAGGAATAACCCTCAATGCCTAAGAGTAACCAGTTACCACTAACAACATTGTTATGTTAGTTAGGAATCGTGTTCCGTGATTGGATGTAGATTCCTTGTGTGATATACATATATATTGTATTGCCATGATGCATGTTGTTGATTAAAATGAACTCCATGTATATCCGACCCAAAGTAGTCGGCGTACCGCGGTTAGCACGCGGTATATGCGAATTTCATGCGCAGCGTAAGCTGACCCCCTAGGGGGAACGTTTTTAGTGTGCAGGTACTTGAAGCTGACCACCGTTCGAGAGAGTAGGACGGGGACTGCAGTGAGCATGGGTAGTTAGATTGTAATTACTTATGCGTTTGAATGAGGTGTAAGTCCGAGTATGCTTCGGCATCCGTATATTGTAGACTCGGTATAGTAGAGATATGAATTGAGTATTGTATTTGTATGAAGTGCTCGGTTGTTCCAGTTCATCAGACCGTTACGGTATGTAAGAAAGGCCTGGTTAGCCACATGGGTGGCTAACGGCGTTGTTTCACCCCTCGTTGTAGTTAGAGTTCCGCTGCGCGAATAGGAGTAATTAGTAACGGTTTAAGAGCTAACGATGAGATTAACGGTTGGGGTGTTACATTAGGTCTTAACCAAGCTTATCCCAGGCTTAGAGCACATTTTGGCCTTTATTGACCTTAAAGCACATTTTGTGTTTTCTTTTGTTTAAATTTGTTTACTAATGTTTCTAAGACTCTTTTTTGTGTTAATATACCATATTTAGGTGTTTAAACAATATACTAAGGTTTGGGGTATTTCAATCTACCCCCCTTAAAAGAACTTTGTCCTCAAAGTTCACACTTCCAATTATCCTAAATGTTAGAACACGGGAATACTTATAAACAATACTTCCATACATCATTAACACCACACTTACATAACATTGGACACAAGGTCCATACAACATAACATCGGGTACATATCATTGGACACAAGGTCCATACAACATATACAACATCATTCAGACACAACCGTCTGTAATATGACAACATAGCATAGACGATGTATTTAAATACACGTCGTACTCACATAACCGAAACGGCTCTACCCCCCTTAAAAAGGGGTACGCCCCGTACCCTATACACATAAGCACTAAGAAGTAAACAATGACGGGTACTTCGCCTTCATCTTGTCTTCCAGCTCCCAAGTGGCCTCCTCAACGTCCTGGTTAGACCATAGAACTTTCACCAGTCTCACAGACTTATGGCGAGTGTCTCGAGTCTTAGTATCCAGAATTCGTACCGGAGTCTCCACTAATCGCATGGTTGGCTCTAAGGTTAGCCTTTCAGGCTGAAGCACATGAGACGGATGAGACATATACTTCTTCTACTGGGACACATGAAATACATCATGTACCTTGCCCAGCTCGGCGGGTAAATCAAGTCTGTAAGCTACCGGGCCGATCCGCTCCGTCACAACATAAGACCCCACATATTTTGGGCTCAACTTGCCTTTCTGGCCAAAACGAAATACTCCCTTCATGGGGGATACTCTCAAAAATACCTGATCGCCCACGGCGAACTCCAGGTCACATCTGCGCACATCTGCGTACGACTTTTGTCTATCCTGAGCTGCCTTCATGTTAGCCCGGATCTGGTGAACTTCTGCCTGAACTTGTTCAAGATACTCTGGTCCTATAATGACCGTCTCACTCGACTCATCCCAGCATAATGGCGTGCGGCATGGTCTACCGTACAAGGCCTGGAAGGGAGACATCTTGATCGATGCATGATAACTGTTGTTCTAACTAAACTCGATCAGATGTAACTTATCAATCCAGCTGGTCTGAAAGTCAAGTGCACATGCACGTAGCATATCCTCAAGTGCCTGGATGGTGCGCTCACTCTGACCATCTGTCTGTGGGTGAAACGCTGTACTCAATTTCAATTCGGTACCCAGTGCTTCTCGCGTAGACTTCCAATACCTCGATAAGAATCTGGTATCTCTGTCGGATACAATTGTTTTCGGTACCCCATGATGTCTTACAATTTCTCTATCAAAGAGTTCTGCCAGTTTTGCCACTTTCCAGGTGTCCTTCATCGGGATGAATCGGGCAACCTTGGTCAGTCGGTCAACAACAACCCATATCATATTCAGACCTCCCCTTGTAGGCGGAAGCCCTACTACGAAGTCCATGGAAATATCATGGAACTTCCACTCAGGCACTGGCATTAGCTGTACCATACCACCAGGCCGTCGGTGCTCAAACTTGACCTTCTGGCAAGTGAGACACCTCAACACATAATCACTTACATCTTTTTTCATTCCAGTCCACCAAAAATATCTTTTCATACCCTTATACATCTTTGAAGCTCCGGGGTGAATCGAAGTAGTAGAACAATGGGATTCACTCAATATGCTCTCCTCACTCCCTTGTATCAATTCCAACTCAGCGCTACTCCTAGGTATACACAATCGGCCATTAAGCCTAATTATGTCATCATCGTGGAGTCTGAAGTCGTACTTCTGACCCTCGAATGTGCCATCAATAAGCTTCTGCCTGATCTCTATCATATACTGATCCGTCATCTGAGCACTCCGCACCTCTTCAACCAAGCCAGTATGAGAGACTAGCGAATGGAGAGAGTGTGCTCGGCGACTCAATGCGTCAGCTACCACATTTGCCTTACCCTCTTTATATTGCAGATTAATGTCGTAGTCATTCAGAAATTCAACCCACCTTCTTTGCCTCATGTTCAACTCCTTCTGAGTAAACAAGTACTTTAAGCTTTTGTGGTCAGAATAGATCGTCACACTTACCCCATACAAATAATGTCGCCATATCTTCAATGCGAAGACAATGGCACCCAACTCTAGATCGTGGGTAGGGTAGTTCTCCTCATGCTTTTTCAGCTGTCGGGAGGCGTAAGCTACGACCTTCCCGTGTTGCATCAATACACAACCTATACCTCTACCTGATGCGTCGCAATAGACCTCAAAACCATCTGGACCGTCTGGTATAGTCAGGACTGGTGCAGATGTCAGATCATCCTTGAGACTCGTGAAAGAACTCTCACAGTCGACTGTCCACTTGAATGGTGCATCCTTCTTCATTAAGGAAGTCATCGGCTTCGAGACACTGGAGAAGTCCTTTACAAACCTCCTATAATAACCTGCCAGACCGAGGAAGCTCCTGATATCGGTAACTGTCTTCGGCCTAGGCCAGGTGCGCACTGCATCATCTTTGCCGGATCAACAGCGATCCCGGCCTCAGAAATCACATGTCCAAGAAAGGATACTTGGTTCAACCAAAATCACATTTCGAAAACTTAGCATACAACTGATTCCTCCTCAATGTTTGTAACACATTTCTCAGGTGGCTTTCGTGCTCACCTCTCGATTTCGAGTACACAAATATCATCGATGAAGACTACCACAAACTTGTCCAACTGATCTTGGAACAAGCGGTTCATTAAGTCCATGAACTTAGCTGGTGCATTTGATAAGCCAAACGGCATAACTGTGAACTCATAATGCCCATACCTAGTTCTGAATGCTGTCTTTTCAATATCACTGTCACGGATGGCAATCTGGTGGTATCCGGATCGTAGGTCTATCTTGGAGAATACTGATGCTCCCCTCAACTGATCAAATAGGTCGTCGATGCGTGGTAAAGGGTAACGGTTCTTCACCGTAACTGCATTCAGTTCTCGATAGTCAATACACAGGCGGAGACTACCGTTCTTCTTCTTCACGAAGAGGACCGGCGCTCCCCATGGTGAAACGCTAGGGCGGATGAACCCCTTGTCGAGTAGGTCTCTCAGCTGCTCCTTGAGCTCTGTCATCTCTGCTGGAGCCATACGATAGGGCGCCTTCGCAATTGGTCCGGTACCCGGAACCAAATCAATCTCAAACTCCACTTCCCGTGCTGGCGGCATGCCCGGCAGTTCCTTAGGAAATACATCAGGAAACTCCGACACTACCGGCACATCTGGGCTAAACTCTGGATCTCTCTCTATGTCCTGGACATAGCAGAGGTATACATCACTCCCTCGTCGTAGTTCACGACACATAGCCATGGCGGTGATGATCTGAGTCGAAGGCTCCCTGGGCCTCTGGCGGTAAGATATAGTAACCCCAGATGGACTCCGAAGAAGCAGTCGATGCTCGGCACATAGGATTCTGCCCTTGTACCGCTCCAACCAGTTCATCCCGACAATCACATCAAAGCCAAGTCCGTCGAACTCTATCAAGTCGATCGGAAACTCTTCACCTCTGATTCTTACAACAGCATCTCGGTGGTAGCGGGTACACCTGATCCGCTCTTTCGACGGGAGAGTGACTAGGAAGTCTGGCATCTCATCACCGTCTAACCCCAGCCCTTCGCAAAGATAGCGAAATAAATGTGTGTGAGGCTCCGGAGTCGAACAAGATCGAAGCGTCCACGCCATTGACTGGAAAGGTACCGGTGAGGATTGTGCCGCTCTTGCCGGCTTCTGCCTCATTGCAGACACTCAGTGTACCTCCCGTTCCGAGTGCACAGCCTAGTTCATTGGCAAACTAATAAGTATTGGGTAACAACACGGTTGATATACTTCAATAACTCCATTTTATTCATTAACACATTCTCCTTACAACATTGTTGGTGTACACTGTTGACATAACTTAACACATATATAATATCCCTAACATACACTGGCTTAACACATTACATAATTATACAAGGCTTTAAAACTGTCTGAAGGTCAAATTCAAACGTCCGGGTTTCATGTGTGTGGCATTGATCACTGCCGACGGTGCGGTATTCAGTTTGATCTTTCTGATGCCATGATATAGCATCCTTGACTGCCCACCCATGATTAACACATCTCCTGACTTTAGTATTAACTTCCTTGCGAGATCAGCACGCTTCTGCTCGCCATACACAAACACTGCGGTATCACCAATGGACCAAGACACCACGGGTACTCCCTTACTTAGAGACTCGGGTGACTCGTCCTTATCTTGGTGTAAACCTAATCGTCCACTTTCTGGTAGAAGTTCACAATACACAAATCTGCTTTCACATTTGGAATTGAATCCGTTTCAACTTGTTGAGCAATTCCCACGGCGTGATTAACGACCGCATGGAACTCCTCGGTATACTTGGTACTGTTGCTCCATCTTCAGCTCGCACTTCTTGATATGTCTTGGTGTAAGGGTTCCAGTCCTTACCCATGCACATCATCTTCAATTGCATTCTTGATCCGTTCGGGTATTCGGGTGTGTAGAAACCTCCAGTTTTGCTCCTAGTTCATCGCATCGTCTGATGATATGGATTTGTGCTTCCGGTGTCAGGTATCCATTTAAGAGTACATACCTGGTGGATAACCTGACATTGCTCCATTGGAAAGTCGGTGATGTTGATGGTGGTTTCTTCAGGGTTTGGTGTGGGTGGGATTGGATAACATATATTGAAGGTTCCTTTAAGTTTAGAATTATCTAATTAGGTGACTTTCACACTATACTTTAACTCTTTACTCACATGATAACACATTTGGACTCACTAGTACACACATGCATGAAATGCGGTATGCAATCACTTATTACATTCAACAGTTTAGGCGGTACCTGGTCTAGAAGAGGGCCCTGGCGCCTCAGACCGGTCCACCACATTCAGGGCGGCCTTGCTAGGTCCCGACCCCTTCCCCTTCTGGGAATCAGTGTGTCTCTGATCTGTGGGTGGCTGGTTAGCCGTCTTCGGGCCATCAATAGCTGCTGGCCTTACCCTTCCACTGCCCCTTGGGCTTGTTGATTCTGCTGTTGGGGTTCCGGTAACACTCGTAGTCACGGTGACCCCACTTCTCGCAGTAACGACACTGTACGTCGTTTCCCTTGCAGTCCTTGCCGGGGTGGTCTCCGTTACACCACTTACAGTAATAGTGGCGCTCCGGTCCAGAGCCCGTGCTAGCTGCTATCACAATACACAATCAATACTTGTCTCACAACTTATCAACATACACTTCAACTTATCACACAAGATTAAATAATTACCCTTAGGTGGGTAAGAGCGTAGGGGTTTCGCCGCATAAGCATATGTGAGCTTCAGTGGCTCCTCAGCTGTGGTGGTTTGGGCTTGGCCCTTGTCACCCTGGTGCTGACTCTTCTGGGGCTGGGAATAAGGTTTCTTCTTCTTCTTTCCTCCCCCGTACCCCTGCGGACTCTGGCCCTCGCTCGTAGCCTTGCGCTTGTGCGCATTCTCCTCGTCCCTCAGACGGACGGTGATCTCCACCTTAGCAGCGACATGATAGCACTCCTGAATTTAGGATGTCAGTCATGCCCCGCAACATACTCACAAACTCACATTAATATCACTTATGGATACACTTATCACATCACACTTCATTAAAATTACCTGCAAGGTAGTATACTCAGCTGGCCCCACCCCATAGCGAAGACGGTGGCTGAGACCGTTGTAGAAACGGTTTACTAGCACCCGGTTCGAGTACCCCAGGTCCGGTAACAGGTGGATAAGGCCGGTGAATGCAGTGTAGTACTCATCAACCGACACCTTGTCCCCCTGCCTCAGACTATCCAGCTCCAGGCGCTTGGCCTCTTGAACATGCACAGGGTAGTATTTGGCTCGCAGTAGAGCCGTGTACTCCCTCCATCCAAACTGAGGATCCGCCATCCGGTCCTCTCTCACAAGCTTCCACCAACTCTGTGCCGAACCCTTCAGGTAGTAAGCGGCAAGACGGACCATAGCCTCTGCAGGTACAGCCAAGGTCTCGTAGGCGGTCTCCAACTCGGAGATGTACGCCTCCAGCTTACGTGGGTCGGTCTCCCCATGAAATGAAGGGGGTCTCAAGTCTGCCAATGCCTTGACCCAGTTGGTCTCTCGTGGCGGTGGCGGTGGTGGTTGAACTTCGGGGTGTTGCCCCTGCTGAATTGCAGCTACTAGTTGTGGAACCATTTGGGCTACGGCGGCCGCTACAGCTTCGGCCATGACCTGGGCCGTAGTATTCTCGCCCTGGTCATCCGTATCTCCAGTACCGCTTCCGCGGCCCCTACCTCACGGTCTACCTGACATCTGAATTCACATGAACATTATTAGCATTATGCTTACACACTTATCGGTTCCAACGGTTGAAACGTTTCCCGACAACAAGGTATCTCCACACTTGGTTAGTGGTTAACCTTTCCATAACTGATCACTTAGGTAATGTAGTTAGGTTTCCTAACTCGGTATATTCCTAAGCTCGGTATTCTAGTCATCAGAGCGATACTTCGCTCTGATACCACTTTTTGTAACACCCCTACATCGTACTTCACAACTAAATGAAATCGCAGCGGGAATAAATAACTAACGCTTCGGTGCTACAACGCCGTCAACCACCCACGTGGTTGACAAGGCAGAATAAATACAAGTGTACCGGTCTGATGATCAGACTCCCGAGCATAAAACTAAACCATAAATACATCATATACAATACCGAGTATTACTTACATTCCTTCACTGTAAACTGTCAATATACCGCCATAGTAATTTCAACGGAATCAAAATATAATGCCACGGGAGCACAGGCGCATCCCGGGCTCAACATCCAAAATAAACCAAATACAACTGCAGCCTAGATCCTACAGCCACTCTGCTTCCTCGATCCTCATCCTGCAGTAAAATATGGAGCCCCCGAGGGGGTCAGCAACCCTTGGCTGGTATGGTTAACGCGCAGCCCATCGGCTACCGGGATACGCGCAACTAATTGTCATGATAACATGGCATTCATTTTATACATAACATAACATAACATAATATGTGGCATAGCATCAATAGTGCATAGCACAACATCACATACACAGTGGATCTTCGTTCCACAATAACAAACCAAGGAGGTAAATAACATAAGAGCCTAGAGAATGATTCACCCTCATGTTAAGCTCGTTACACACACTCATTACCGTTCTGTTATTCGAACGAGTAACTTAAGTCACAGATGGTTCGGATATAGTGACCCGAACACACCACACAACACATGTTCCCACTAAACCGATCATAAGTCAGAATAGGTAAGCTTAGGAGGAAGCTAGCGGGAGATTGAACGCCAAATTAAGGAGAACAATCTTAACAACATAAGAGTCGAATCTGATTCAGATATCTACTCTTAACTTACATGCATGACCGGACAACCGGATTCCTCACTTCCCAGTTAACACTTGTTAGAAGTTCATGGTGGAACTTAACAACCAATACACAATAGGTGGTAAGTCATGTTAGACACACACAAGGGAAATGAGTCACATCATAACATCATAATAATATGAACAACTGTAAACTCATTACATGTTTAGATCTTATAACGTCATGAACACACAGAAAAACATACAACACACAAGCCGTGTAAACCGGTAGACAACAGACTGCAAGAAAACCATACCTTGGTCCTTGCCTCGATTGATTTCCTCCGTAGGTCACTCCTATACATGATTAATAACGTCGGTTAATTATTTATTTAACTTCAAACTTATAAATGTTTAACATATTGTATGACATGTTTTTAATGCCCAACTAACCCTATTACCCTCATTATACCCTAGGGGCTAACTACATTTGTCACATTCTGTACTGTTTTTTTTTTATAAGTTTTGGTCTGTCCGACCCACCGTCCGACCCACAACTGGGTCGGACCCTTCCAGTGATTTTCGGGTTTGGAAAAACTTAGCTTGTCCGACCCATGTCTGACCCAACCTTCTGGGTCGGACCATTCCAGAGAATTTTATCGACCTTAGAACATACATGTCCGACCCATGTCCGACTCACTCGACTGGGTCGGACCATTACAGAACATTTACCAACTTTCAGAACAACCATGTCCGACCCATGTCCGACTCACTCGACTGGGTCGGACCATTCCAGAACATTTTCCGTCCTTCAAAACATGACCGTCCGACCCATGTCCGACCCAAGTCCTCTGGGTCGGACCGTTCCAGAACAATTTCCTGACGTCTAACAGAGGCTGTCCGACCCAAACTTGGGTCGGACCCCTGGGTCGGACGCCATCTAAACTTGCCCAAACTTTGTCAAATCTTCACCAAACTTCTCCTTAAGCCTCTTAATGTTTCCTAACAACATTTGGTACACTTATATCCACATACAACATCCATGAAACTCATTATCTATAACCTTAAACACTTACTTATTTCATACCGAAATTCCAAACACTTATGTTATTTCCTCCTTAATTTTCCAAATGGTGTTTCATACCTATGATAACTACTATCCCAAAAATGCTTTCTCCTCATTTTAACATCATCTCCAAAGCATCATTTCTTACCATCAACTCCTTATGTCATTCTTGAAATCCTTTTTCAAGTTCACACTTTCTCCTTGTTCACCAAAGTTTGCCCAAATCCTAACACAAGTCCAAATGACTCTAGTGTATCCCAAAACATTCCTGGCATTATAAAATCCTCTAGAACATTTCCTAAGCCCTTCTCACATCTTAAAACACCTTAATGCATGTTTCTTTCCCAAGGAAAGCACTTAACCACTCTAAACATTTCTTAACTCGTCAACTTATTTTTAAACCTTAGGACTTCTTGTTTGTTACCTAAATTTTGACATAGGTTCTCCTAGAACATTACTAAACCAAAACATATTGTTTTCACCAACAAACAACCAAGAACACTAAAAATCCATCAAGCACTTTCTTATACACAAACTTCACTCATATAGCACTACATCACAATATAGTGCATAATTTAAATTGCATGGCACTTAGGCCCTTAAATAACATGGCTCTTAGGCCCTTAAGGTGCATAAATCATAAACACTGAATTTCCACAATATATTTGCCTTTGACCTGCAAATACACTCAACAACACATATGCCTTTTACTAAAATCTTAAGAGCATTCTTCTAAGTCACTTCTCATTGGCTCCTTAGATCATTTTCATTAGAAATACAAGCTCATTTCTCCTAAAGCATTAAACCACATTAGGTTAGTATATTTACCTCTTTTCCACACAAACTTCTTCCTTGATTCCTTATAAAACCGGTAAGGTATTTGATTCCTTGTCAACTACTAAACATTATACAAATAACATAATGAGTATTCAAGCTTTAAGCTTCATCTCATTGTAAACCCTAGGTTTACATTATTTCAAAAACATTAATGTAGTTGTTTTACCTTGGTCTTTGAAGAGAGTTTGAATATATATCAAGAGAGGACTCCACCTAGTCCATGAAAGGTTGGAATGAAGCTAGAACAAGGTCACACAAAGAGCACCATTAATGGGCATTTTCGGTCAAGGTAAAAACATGGAGGAAACATGATTTTTCTTTGAGATTCCTTACCTAGAAGCAAAGGAGAGTAATAATATGTAGAAATACAAGCTCAAGCTCCTTCAATGGTGGAACTCCATGGCACCGAAATGGGGCTCTTGAAGTTTTGAGAAGATAGGAATGAAGAGCTTGATGAGAGGAAGAGAATGGTGGTGTTTGTTTTTTATTTGGTTAAGTGAGCTAGGAATTACAAGTGGTCAAAGATGGAGTTTGTGTGTTTACTATTGCAAATCGTGTATGAAGAGAAGAAGAGAGGTTGAAGAAGACTTGGAACCGTGGGAATGAAGGAAAGAAATGAGAGAATGAGATAAGTGAGTTTGTTTTGCTTTTTAGAAGATATTTATGCTTATAAAGTAAAAAGTAACTTAAGTAGTCTTCTTCATTTTCTTAACATGTTAACAAGAGAGTGGTGAGTCACCACACTTAAGAAAACCGGCCCCCAATAGTACTTAGGGGTAATATAGTCTTTATTTGTCAATTTAATTACTTATACAACATATGTTACAAAATAGCTTATTAAAATCACTATTCATAAAAACAAGGCACATAGAAGTGAAATTTTTGATTTCCCATTGATATAGATTCCAAATGTGATACTATATAGTACACATGTTAATTAAAGAGTAATGATGGACATTTATCCATTCAAAACTCATTTACAAGACAATTGTTCAAAAATGTGCTTTAAGACTCCTTAAAGCACATTTTGTGTTTTAACTTGTTTTCAAGCTTGGTTTTCTTTTCTAATTAGTTTAATATATTCATTAGTATATAAATAAGGTCTTGGTAAGTTCATTAGGTCTTAACCAAGCTTATCCCAGGCTTAGAGCACATTTTGGCCTTTATTGACCTTAAAGCACATTTTGTGTTTTCTTTTGTTTAAATTTGTTTACTAATGTTTCTAAGACTCTTTTTAGTATTAATATACCATATTTAGGTGTTTAAACAATATACTAAGGTTTGGGGTATTTCAGCATACCCCGCGTACTAGCGAGGATACGCCGACCTCTTGGTCGAATACATGCAATTCATTTTACAAATACATACATACATGCATGCTTCCATTCATACCAATACAATAATACACAAATATTACATACATACATTTCAATACATACAAGGTAGTCCATACAATCCAACTGATACTTACTTACCTTTCCTGAAATATGCATACACAATACATACTCAATACATACGCAATACATACACAATACATACACAATACCCAGTACTTGTTAGCTCCATTTGTCCACCCGGGTTAATCGAGTGGAGATTACTCTTTTACTCGGGGTCAATGACTTACACCAGCCAAGACCATTACTCATACAATACTTTACATACTTACTACTTACTCAAGTCAACTTGTTGGGACCTCCGGCCCGGGGACTACTCTGTCCCACCACCGGGATTTACTTGGTTCACTAATCCAGGATGCTACCCATTTAAGGGGTTTGGGCCGTGGAAAAGTTTAAGAACCAGGAATCTGATCCAACCTCTTGTGTCTCCTCATCCTGACGCATGGCCGAAGCAATATCGGACTTCTATTCAACCAATTTACTCAATACTTACGTTAGGAGTTAGGTAGTTAGGAATTAGTAGAAGTCATTCACATCCAAGCCACACAATGATTCAATACTCCCATACACATACTCTCACGATATAATACAATACACGAATACACTACAAGGTACATACACACTTCATTTTCATCCATTCATTTCATGAATTATACAAACTAAATGTTCAAGACAAAATAGCAAGAACAAATATAAACAAGCACATGTAAGTGCATTATAGTACGATTCATGCATTTATCTTATTTAGGTGATCAAATAAGCACGCAAATCGGGATAACCAGGTTAGGATACAGAGCATGAAGAAATCATATCTTTCACCGGGATTTACTTCACCAGGTGTTCCCTTGTTCCTTGGTTCTCCCTTGTTCCTCGAATCTTATTCTCGAACCAATGACTACATGCCAAATGATTCTATTAATTCTAAGCATCACAATGCATACGTAATTACTACTCCCGTACTTACCCCGTTATCCCGCTATTTTGGTTTAACTTAATGTTCTTATACTTACAACCTTCTTAATTACATCCTCAAACTTGTTCTCTTACTCATATACTTACTCCCTCACCATTATTGTTCCATTAATTGTGTATTACTAAAACCCATATATATACATATATCCAGATATATTTATACATAAATATGATCACTATATTTTTTTTTTGTAAGTTAGGGTCGACCGACCCACCGACCGACCCAACCCCTTGGGTCGGTCCATTCCAGTAAGTTTCCCGTTCCTTAAATTCTTCCCGACCGACCCAGGACTGTTCCGACCGACCCATACACCTCTGGGTCAGTCCATTCCAGAAGGTTTTAGTTCCGTTGTTTATGCTCCGACCGACCCACCGACCGATCCAACCTCTGGGTCGGTCGGTAGCAGATTTTGCCTATAGACTTTGTTTTTCACTTCTTTCCTTACCCATTTCTTCCCCAATCTTCCTACATGTAATCCCACAAGTTTTAGTACCATTTAGGCTTCCTAAAATACCTTAATTCATCCACCAATTCCATTACTAAATTCATCAATCAACGTACACAATTTCCTCACTTCGTTTTCAACACATGCAACAGTTTTTGTTTCACTTATGCTAAAGATTTTTAAACTAACTTCCACCATCCAACACTTCCTCTACCAATGCCCCTCCTAGCATCCCAAGTACATTTCCAAGCAAATACAATACCTATACCGATGTCCAACATTCATTTCACTAAATCTTGTACTCTAATTTTTCCTAGTTTCTCCAATGCAATCCAATACCTCTTGCCACAGATTTTTATACCCTTTCATTCTTATACTATAACTACTACTCCATGGTTACTAAACATCTCTACTAACTCCAATACACACCTTGGTTCTCCCATTCACCAAGTCATCCAATAATGCACAATTCCTACCAAAGTTTTGCCATAGTTCACCTACAATTCTCACTTATCCACACACACACTTTCTCACCAAATTCATTCCTAATCTAGCCACACCCATACAAGGGTCCTACCAGCAATCAAAACAATACCAATTCATAAATACTTCCTCAAATAGCAATACTAATACACATACACCATTCATTTAGCTCTAAGGCCTACAATCCACATACTTGCTCACAAATACTCAAACTTCCACAACTACAGTACTAATACAATATTTTGGGTTCTTTAAATTAGTTTACCTATTCCCATTACTCTAATGCATTAAAACTTAGCATTAAGAAGGAGCTCTTACCTTGAGCTTATAATTCCATCTTTCTTTTCCAATTCTTCTCCTTCTCTCTTTCTTGCACAAATCGGCCATATGGGGAATGGAGTTGCCAAACTCCATTCCCATCACCCAAAGCACACTTAAACAAGCGTAATTAAAATATTAACCCTTTGATTTATACTAATTCATTGAAATGTTTAAAACACAATTTCTAGGGTTTACCTTTGGAGTTTTTTATGAGGGGTTTTAGCCCTTGGTTCAAGAAGGTGATTCCACCACCATTGCAAGGTTGAATTGATGCTCAAAAGAGTGAGGAAAATATAGCATTACAAGAGGGTAAAAATCTGTAACACCCCTACCGCTAATACCGTCATTACTGTACAATACTTACCTTCACAGCGGACATTACCTACTCAACGGCGGGTGTACAATGCCGTTAGTCACCCACGTGACTAACAAGGCGAGTTACAATCCTACGTACTATCGGTCTGATGAATGTGAACATACCGAGTACTCTACACAATACAATACTTCCAATTGCATACTTAACCATAATCCAATTACAACTCCAATACCTTACTATACCGAGTATACTACAAACCTTACATTACCGATACAGTTTAGACTTCCAAATTCATAATACGTTACAATACAATTCCTTTTACTCAACTATCCATGCTTATGTAGCAGTCCCCGCCCTACTCTCTCGAACGGTGGTCAGCTTCGAATACATGTACACTAAAAACGGTCCCCCTAGGGGGTCAGCTTACGCTGCATATGAAATTCGCATATACCGCGTTGATAAGTGCGAAACATATAGACGTTTAGGGCTTAAATACCTTAACTGATATATTTTATGTATTAAATGCAGAAGAAGGCCTTGGAATCACATAGTACACTTCACAAGCTTCGCAACGCAACAAACGGGGATCAAATCGGAGCTCAAACGAAGAATCTGGAGCCTATCGAAGTTTGCAAAGAAAGCAAAAAAAATACACACATCCGGACCTGTGTCCGGACATGCAGGTCCGGACGCAACACATGTCCGACCCTACAGGTCCGGACGCAAGTCCGGACACATGTCGACGAAGCATTTTCTCACAACGTCGACATGTCCGGACCAGTCTGGTCCGGACAGTGGTCCGGATGCGTCTATTTTGACAGCACACAGGGCATGTCGACAAGGTGTGAATTGGTAAATTATATTTTACCAATTCACACCGACACCCCCTCTCTTTTTACCCCATTTTCACTATAAATAAACCTATAACCCTCCATTAATCCATATCTCATTCCACCCCAAACTTATGCCATTTTTCCTCCATAAAAATACCATAAAACTCTCCAAAAAATCATACATCTCATCCACATATTATCCACATAAAAACATTCCATTTCCATACCGTTGTTCTGTCCAACCTCTGCCCAAATATTAGCAGTCAAGATAGTGGAGCTGAATTAATTATCTATCCCAGATGATTTCTTTTACTTCTTATTCTGTCTTTTTAATTATGTTGGGCTAAGAGGATTTACTCCGGGCGAAGGTTTAGCCGTAATTTGTTTAATTATGTAATCTATATTTCTACCGGTTAAACTAAATACAGTTTGTTACTATTAAAGTTTATCTCTCGCCTTTTTAATAAATTTTATGAATTTATTAGAATGCTTTACAAAATCTGTTTTAATCTGATCGGTGATAAGCAGATAGGTTAATTAAGCCGTAAATCTGTAGGAAACTTGTTTTCATCGGATAAGTTAGTACTCAGTTGCAAGAATATAATTCCTCGCACTTAATTTCCGTTTACTAGTGCTTGCTTGAGTTTTCATCGGACCTTGCATTTTCTGGTAAACGAGTTCTTATGAGTCTATGATTAGTCCTTAAGATAATAACAGGAATTTTGCCAAACTATTTTAATAAACCGGTAGAGATAGCATAATTAATAAGATTATATAAACCTGAACCCGAAGTTCCGTTTAATTTATTTTCAACTCAGTTAATTTTATCTGTTGCTTTACTTTACAAAAACAGGTCAATTAATTCCCCCCTTTTTGTGACAAGCTTAGGTACTATATTATTTCGCTATAAGTCCCACGGTTTGACCCCGGCCGCTTCTGTCTTACTATACTACTGCGACCGGGTTTTATTTGCAGCTCGACGGATATTTTGAGTATTAATTTCATTCTCAATTGTTTTAATTACACCAGTTCCAACCACTCACAATATACAGTCTGCAAAATGGCGCCGTTGCCGGGGACTTGATTTATTCTAGTCCCTAAGCCCCGGATAATTCACTTGCTATATTACAATATTCTGTTTATATTATTTTATTGTTTGTTAAATTTCGGACATCTAATTTCGGACATCTAACTTCGGACATCTAATTTCTGACATTTATTTTCTGCTCTTTATTTTATTGTCATTTATTTTTCAGTCATTTAATTTCCATTGTCCTTTAAATTTTAGTAAATTAACTTCTAACATTTAAATTTTCTGTCTCTAACTACTAACCTTAAAATTTCTGTCATTTAATTTTCTGTCATTTCAATTCTGTCAACTAACTCCTAACATTTAATTTCCCAGTCATTTAAATTCAGTCATTTAAATTCAGTCTACTAACTACTAACTTATAATTTCTGTCATCTAACCACTAACTTATAATTTCTGTCATTTAAATTCCTTTGTCATTTAAATTTCTGCTATTTAATTTTGTCCTTTTCTTTATTTAATTTTACTGTTTTTATTCAAAAAAAAAAGTAGTTCTCAATTTTCGAATTATTTCTGTTTAACTGTTTAATTTCCCCCTCCTCATTTCTTTCCATTTTTATTTATTTTATAACATCACGAATTTCTTTTTCTGTTTTGAGTGGTGAATGCCTTTTACCAGGTCATACAGCCTCCCGGAAAATATTAATAATCACACGGTTGGTTACATCCCAGAGATCGAGAGAACCTTTCTGCGCACCCTAAGGCAGAAACGAACTCAACAAAACATAACCACCACAGTGATAGAGTCTAACCCGGAAGCTGACATGGCATTTTCACCAGCGACAGTCCGAAATATCAACAGGCCGTCTAATCAAGGACAACAGCCTGCCATCATCCTTCCCCACCTTACCCCATCCGAATACGATGAGTGGCAAAAGCTAAAGCCATATCATCAGATCCGATGTGTAAAGGAGTTGGGCATGTTCGATGGCTCCAGTCCTAACGAAGCTCTATTACATGTTGCCAAGTTCTTACAGCATGCCAATAGCCTAACCGCGACAGACGCAGTACTTCAGTACGCAAGACTGTCATTATTCCCTCACAGCCTGACGGGAAATGCGAGCAAATGGTATCATAGCCTGACACCAAGTACCATTGGTACTTGGGATGAAATGGCCACCAAGTTCTACGACAAATTCCTGCCCCCGAGCCGAACGTTGGAAATGATTGCTGAAATCTATAATTTCAAGCAACCAGGGTCGGAAAACATCTGTGAAACTTGGGACCGTTTCAAAGGACTACTACTTACTTGTCCTCACCATGGTCTCACGAAAGAGCAAGTATCACAATTTTTCTACAAAGGCTTAATTGGTCCGTGTAAAACAATGGTAATATCCTCTTTAGGTGCTGACATCTTGAAAAAGCCCGGAGCACAGTTCTTGAATGGCATAGAATCCCTCTGCGAGGAGATCAGAGACTGGGCCATAGGTGGATCAAGAGGCGGTACTCCAGGTTTATACCATGTTGGGGAGAGTGATAATAAATTTGATCAGCTGATGAAAAGCCATGAGCAACTCATGGAGAGTAATGCGCAGCAGGCAACAAAAGTAAGTACTCTGTAGAAAGTGGTTGATCAAATGGCGATGAACTCCTACCCTCAACAAGCAAAGTCGATGACTTCTCGCTCATCTACAATCCCTCCAGGCTATGCTCCTCTATCCCGATCATCTCCTGATATTTCTTGTACGCAATGTGGTGGACCTCATGACTATGAACAATGCCCCCAACTACAAGAATTAAAAGCAGCAGAGGAAGCGAACTATCTCACCAACAATTCAGGGTACAGGCAACCTTGGCAACGTAACATGCAACCCAACCTTCGCTACTCAAACACCGACAATATCCAAAACCCACATACACTACAACCATCTGAAAATTACAGACCTCAGTCCAATTTTCAAGGAGCCCAAAGGCAGTATCAGCAACAGCCTTATGGCAATGATGCTTCTTCGAGTCGACCAACTCAACCTCCTTCGAATCCTGAATCTGAAATGTCCCAAATGCAAGAGATGTTTAAAGCGATGATGGGTAAGTCCTGAGATACGCAAGAGGAGGTCGCAACCCTTCACAAAGACCAAAGAGCCTTGCAGTCCCAAATACAACAGCTTCTAACTCAACAAAGACCTCCTGGTCAACTCCCTTCACAAACCAATCCAAATCCAAAACTGTATGCAAATGCAATTTACGTAGTGGACCAGCCCATCACACTAGCTCAAAGGGAGCAATAACATGAGAGTGAAATGGTCCATGAAGTGGTACAGCGGCCTGAGGAAGAATACCTCGACATGAACCAACTGAAGGTCTATGCCAAATTAGTTGCGATAAATGAAATGATGGAGGGTCCACTAGTCCTTGCATCACAACAACCGGAGAGCGAAACGGTTCATATAGTGGACGACTTACCTGAGGATTTGAGTTACTCTTTATCACCACCCCCGTTCGAACCTAAGCAAACAGCATCAAACCTTCTGGTTGAGCTTGAAGACAAGCCATCAGAGGACAACTTCTACCTCAACTTCAGGGAGACTCCTCCCTCTTAAGTCAATTACCGTTATTTTCCCTCCTTCTCTGTGCTATATCCAGAAAATGAGGATAGTTACATCCTCAAAAATGAAGAGGAGGAAATGCTCGCTCCCGCCAGAACATCCAAACAGAACGCTACAATCAACTTCACGGAGCCATCTCCCTCTGAAGTTGAATTCAATCAGGGCTCTTTCTATGAGCCTCTTCAAAAAGATGAGGATATTTACGTCCTCAAATTTGAGGAGGAGGAGCCATCCAACTTTGATCCTAGAACCAAGGGTCATGCATTGAAAAATCTGGGCCCTTCTCCAAAGAAAAATAATGCCCACCCAACCCACCCATTGAAACCCACTTCACCTTCATTTTCGATCCAGGGGAGGAAACTTATATCCTCGACTCTGAGCAAGCACCACCACTACCATCTTGCCACCATACGGCTAAACAACAAAAGGAGAATGTTTACATTCTCCAGTTTGAGGGAGCAATACAACCATCACCCGGTTTTCAATACAATATTAATTGCAGCACACACCTCCTTCAAAACCAGGTTTTGTGGAGTATGTATTTTCCTACTTTAATTGTTGCAGTAATACTTTGTTTTGATCCAGGTGGTTCGGTCCTACTTATTGCCAATTTCCTATTCCCGGTACTACCATTGTCAACTTTCATTTATGATCCGGGATAATGAAGAACATGCGTCTAGCTAGAGACGTTAAACCCGGGCAGCTTGGTGGGAGGCAACCCACTATCTATCTTTTGTCTTTCCTTTCATTTAATGTTGTTTTCTTTTTTGTACTATATTTCACTTTTATATGTTATATTAAAATGCGGGTTTTACTTGAGTTCTTCTGGCTGTGTGGAATATTCTTTACAGGTACATTTCATGTAATTCTACAGCTACACTCAAGTGTGGGGGAGCTCTACACACTCTACGAACTCTGGGGAGTACACTCTTTCCTTCTGATATTTCATATTCCCTTTTGCTTTGTTTTGTGTAATTTCCTTTATCAGATTGCATGCCCTGTTAATTTAATTCTTTCTACGCAATGAGGGCATTGCTTGAGCTTAAGTGTGGGGGAGTACTCGTACCCTCGTATCTTGTTCTTAAGTTTTCTCTTTTGACAATTTGTTTAGATTTGTTAAGTTTGAAATAGTCAAAAAGGGAGTCATAGAGGAAATATTGCAAACCGACAAACATTATGGGGTACTAAAAATTTTCAACTATTTTAAAATTTATTCTGATTAGAAATTGCTTAAAGTTTAAGAATAATTATCATTTGAGCCTTGTTTTTAGCTTTGAGCCTGGATTTGAATTGGAATGAAAAGGTGGAAAAAGAATAAGGAAAGGTACTCCTCTGATCCAAACAGGCATATTCTGAACCTAAGCAGGCCTCGTCCACTCGGTTATTAAGTACTTTGGGGTGTTTTATCACCTAGCTACCTAAGGTATTTTATATCTGGGATAGTTGACCCAAAACCGCTACAAGGGTGGAGGGAAAAGTCTGAGGTGAAAGGAAATTAAACTTCAATCGAAGTATCTTTGCATTATGTACTTAAATGATAAAAACTTCATTATTATGGATCATGAGTATGTGACATTGAAAGGTATAATGGAATATGATTTTACTTCATGCCCCTTGTCGTTTCAGGAAATGTGAAAGAAAATAGTGGATTGGCTCAGGGTTAAAAACTGGATTCTTATGGTTCTACTTCTCCTTCTTAAAATAGTTGTTTTTTTTTATAATTTCAAGGTTCTTTTCAAAAACTAATAAAAAAAAGGAAGTTTCTAGTACCCTTTAATCTAGAAGTTTTGTAGCAATCTTTTCTATGCTCTCCCTGTTTGGTTATTTTATATTTAACTTGTTTAAAGATTCTGTCATAAAGATTTGCTTGAGGACAAGCAAAATATAAGTATTGGGGAATTTGATAAGTGCGAAACATATAGACGTTTAGGGCTTAAATACCTTATAACTTGCAACACTTTAGGCAATGTTTCCCACTTCCTATGTCCATTTTCTTGGATTTATGTTTTGATATTAACTGATATATTTTATGTATTAAATGCAGAAGAAGGCCTTGGAATCACATAGTACACTTCACAAGCTTCGCAACGCAACAAACGGGGATCAAATCGGAGCTCAAACGAAGAATCTGCAGCCTATCGAAGTTTGCAAAGAAAGCAGAAAAAAATACACACGTCCGGACCTGTGTCCGGACATGCAGGTCCGGACGCAACACATGTCCGACCCTATAGGTCCGGACCCAAGTCCAGACACATGTCGACGAAGCATTTTCTCACAGTGTCGACATGTCCGGACCAGTCTGGTCCGGACAGTGGTCCGGATGCGTCTATTTTGACAGCACACAGGGCATGTCGACAAGGTGTGAATTGGTAAATTATATTTTACCAATTCACACCGACACCCCCTCTCTTTTTACCCCATTTTCACTATAAATAAACCTATAACCCTCCATTAATCCATATCTCATTCCATCCCAAACTTATGCCATTTTTCCTCCATAAAAATACCATAAAACTCTCCAAAAAATCATACATCTCATCCACATATTATCCACATAAATTCCATACAACACCTCATTTCATAAAAACATTCCATTTCCATACCGTTGTTCTGTCCAACCTCTGCCCAAATATTAGCAGTCAAGATAGTGGAGCTGAATTAATTATCTTTCCCAGATGATTTCTTTTACTTCTTATTCTGTCTTTTTAATTATGTTAGGCTAAGAGGATTTACTCCGGGCGAAGGTTTAGCCGTAATTTGTTTAATTATGTAATCTATATTTCTACCGGTTAAAATAAATACAGTTTGTTACGATTAAAGTTTATCTCTCGCCTTTTTAATAAATTTTATGAATTTATTAGAATGCTTAACAAAATCTGTTTTAATCTGATCGGTGATAAGCAGATAGATAAATTAAGCCGTAAATCTGTAGGAAACTTGTTTTCATCGGATAAGTTAGTACTCAGTTGCAAGAATATAATTCCTCGCACTTAATTTCCGTTTACTAGTGCTTGCTTGAGTTTTCATCGGACCTTGCATTTTCTGGTAAACGAGTTCTTATAAGTCTATGATTAGTCCTTAAGATAATAACAGGAATTTTGCCAAACTATTTTAATAAACCGGTAGAGATAGCATAATTAATAAGATTATATAAACCTGAACCCGGAGTTCCGTTTAATTTATTTTCAACTCAGTTAATTTTATCTGTTGCTTTACTTTACAAAAACAAGTCAATTAATTCCCCCTTTTTTGTGACAAGCTTAGGTACTATATTATTTCGCTATAAGTCCCACGGTTTGACCCCGGCCGCTTCTGTCTTACTATACTACTACGACCGGGTTTTATTTGCAGCCTGCGGATATTTTGCGTATTAATTTCTTTCTCAATTGTTTTAATTACACCAGTTCAAACCACTCACAATATATAGTCTGCACGCGTGCTAACCGCGGTACGCCGACTACTTTGGGTCGGATATACATGGAGTTCATTTTACATGCATACACACATACAATTACTACACAATACATTTAACAATACTTACATACACATACAAGGTTCAATACCTACTAAGGAAGACACTTCGATAGTCGACCGTTCGTATTAGTTTCTTACTCATTGCTACTTCGTGGTTTGTTCGATATTCGTTACTCTACTCGCGCCTACTCCTTACTTGTTACTTGTTACTTTACTCTTACATTCTCATCACTCCATGCTCATACCCTTACTCGTACACACCCCTTACTCCATACTCGTTACTATACTTGTACATACTCACTGCTCAAAACCCTGTACTTACTCATACGTACTCATTACTCAATACTTACTCATATGTACTCAATACTCAATACATACTCATACATACTCAATACTCGGTACTCATTACATACTCATACTTGCTTCTTACTCAATACTCATTACTTTGGCCACCTGGCGTAGTCATACACAAGACTCGCCACCAGACCTACAATACGAGGGCTATACGTTTAGCTCCTCAAATACTCAAATGTTCGTTTTTACCGGACTACTCAAATTCCCAACACTCTTCTCTCAGAGTATAATACAATCACATGGATTAGCCTAGAAGTATCTCTCTTGATAACCTCCACTAGCTTAGGGAATTGCAACCGACTAGTGTCCTCAGATTTAAGGGTTTCCCCAACCTATCGAATACTCTCATGTTCGGGACATTACTTTCATCAGTCGGGTCCTCTCATAATGGGTCGACTATATGCTAAGGGGTTTGGAGATCCCTCATCATTCTTTACTACTCTCATGGTTCATGTCTTGCACCAAGATTAATTCCTCTAATAGAGGTTACTTATGTACTTCCACTACTTTGTTTGTGGATTATTCATTTTGGTTCTCCTACCGTTATCGGAAGGTTATTGCTCCCGTACATTCTCTCACATTCTAGTGAGTTCATTGGGTTGCGTTATCGTTTGTTGATTCGTTAATTTAGTGCGTTGCTACGGTTCCATTAGTTCGCAACATGACTCTTACTACGAGTCACTACACAACAAGACTCACCTATGAGTTGTACTACGCACTAAACGAAGCCACACAATCATTCAAGAAGGGTTCGCTAACAAAACATATAGCAAGACATACAATGAAAGGCAATAAACCGTTTTCATGCTTTAGTCTTGATTAGCTGGCATACAGCACACAAATCAACGTAACTCGGTTAGCATACGGGGCATGAGAAAAGCATACCTTTCACCGGGGTTAGCTTTACCGTGTGTTCCCTTGTTCCTTAGTTCACACTTGGTCCACTGATAATGTTTTCAACATTGTTATTAATACTAGGTTCATACATTACACAAATAATTACTACTCCTGTACTTACCCCGTTATCTCGGTATACTTAGTTTCACTCATGTCAAACTATGTCCTTACTTCCCATTCATTACCTACACTTGTTTACACTTCTTAGGACCTTTAAATATCACCAAACAAGGCCTTAACAACTTCTAAAACCATTACCAATCAAGCCCCCATGTTTAAAAGCCTAAAAACCACTTTCAGCACAATTTTCGGGGTGGTCCGGGACTTGGTGAAATACCCCGAACTTAAAAATGGTGATTAAATTATTTTTATATCGTATTTAAGGGCCTAACAGTGCCTAAGTAATTTTGGTAAGGAAAATAAATCCAAAAGAAATAAAGAAACACTTTAAAAAGCGAAAAACGCTAAAGGAGCGTTAAATAACCATAGGAGGTATGAGACCTCAGTTAGCGTATTATGTGGATTCCTAGGGTTTAATAAGACCGAAATAATATATGGGAACAACTCTCGAAGAAAACGGAACCAAATAATGTATTAAAACACTAATATACCTTTAGCGCGCGTTTTTCGAGAAAACCCGAAAACGTAATTTTAAGTGGTCAAATGAACCCGTAAAAATTATAGTTCATTAAATCACTATAAATAAACATTCTCGGAAGCTTAATGTCCATTAAAATTAAAGAAACGAGAAATTCCGGAAAACGGACCCGGTTAGTGAATAGTATCAAAACCGGGTAAAATAACGAGCATTTTCTGTAAAAGACGAAAAACTGCTCCAGCTTAACAGTATAAGTGGGCCGGTTTTTATAGGGTATTAATACTCTCTCTCACACACAATTAAATATTACTCTCTCACACACACACTAGAAGACAAGAAAACAAAAGTAACAAAAAGTAAAAAGTAGCCCTCTCTCCCCTCATTTCCTTCACTCTCTCCTATTCTTTCCTTCCCCCATCGTGAGACTCCTCTCCTTCCCCCCCCCCCCCCTTTCAGCGATTTTTGCAGCCCTCTCATGGCTTCCATGGCAGCCTCCTTTCTTCCTCATGCTCTAGCTCCATTTGAGCTCCAAATGTAAAATAAAATACATATTTAAACTCCTCTCTTCAAGCTCTACATTCCTATCTTTTCAAAATCCGAAAATGGGCAACTTCATCTCCATGGGTTTTGAGCACTTGAAGAATAAATGACACCATTTCGAAGCATGGAGTCTCCTCTTCCTCCTAAGGTAAAAAGTTTCAAGAAAAAACCATTTTTCCTTCATTCTCTATAGTGGCCGATTTTTGCCCCTTCTTGTAATGCCTTGTTTCTTCTTTGTTTGAGCTTGGTTCAACTCTCCAATGGTGGAGGAACTCTCCTTTGTATTCAATGCTTAAAAACCTCTCTTAAAAGCTCCAAGGTAAAACCCTAACTAATGGTGATTTAAACCCTTCATTGAATTAGTGAAGTTTTAAGAGGTTAGAAGTTTAATTATATGCTCTTTATGTAATTTGGGTGTTGGGATGGAGTTAGGCAACTCCATCCCCCACATGGCCGATTTTTGAAAGAAAAAGAGAAGGAGAGGAATTGGAAAGGAAATGAAGGAAATATAAGCTCAAGGTAAGAGCTCTTCTTAATGCTAAATTTTAATGCATTAGGATAATGGGAATGGGTAAACCAATTTAAAGAGACCAAAATAATGTATTAGAATTGTAGTTGTGAAAGTTTGGGTATTTGTGAACAAGTATATGGATTGTAGGCCTTAGAGCCAAAGGGTTCTGTATGTGTATTGATATTGTGTTTTGAGGAAGTAATGATGTATTAAGATTGCTTGTATTGCTGGTAGGACCCTTGTATGGGTGTGGCTAGAATAGGAATGATTTTGGTGATAATGGATATGTGTGGATAAGTGAGAATTGTAGGTGAACTACGACAAAATTTTGGTAGGAATATGTACATTAGTGGATGACTTGGTGAATGGGAGAACCAAGGTATGTATTGGGGATGATAGAGATGTTTAATGACCATGGAGTAGTGGTTGTAGTATAAGAAGGAAAGGGTATAAAATCTGTAGCAAGAAGTGTAGTAAAACATTGTAGAAACTAGAGAAAAACTAGTGTGCAAGATTTTGTAAAAATAGTGTCGGACTTGGGTATAGATATTGTAGTTGCTTGGAAATGAATTGGAATGGTAAGATGGCATTAGAACAAAATGCAAAATGCAAAGAGGAGTGCAGGAATACACAAGGGTGTAAAGTATGAAAATGTGAATGGAAATTTGTAGAATTTGAACAAGAAGTTGAGTAGGTATTGAACCATGGATTTAAGGAGTTTTAGTGAGTGTTTAAGTTTGTTTAAATGTGTACAAAACATGTGGAAAGATCATGGAATGATTAGAGGTGGATTAAGGATTGAATTGGGGTTAAAAAATGATGTATGTTGCAGGTTGTAGCCGGGTCCGGGACCTAGTCCTTGGACAAAGTCCCGGACCACCCCATTAAAATAGGCCGAGAGTTCACCCTGCACATGGTCCGGGACTTGGGATATGGACAAGGTCCCGGACCACCCATGAAAATTCACCCGAGAGTCTGGCAATGTATTGGTCCGGGACTTAAGATAGGGACCAAGTCCCGGACCACCCCCAGAATTCAGCAGAGAGTGTTTTTAAGGGTTCTAAACATGGGGGATTGATTGGTAATGGTTTTAGAAGTTGTTAAGGCCTTGTTTGGTGATATTTAAAGGTCCTAAGAAGTGTAAACGAGTGTAGGAAATGAATGGGAAGTAAGGACATAGTTTGATATGAGCTAAACTAAGTATACCGGGATAACGGGGTAAGTACGGGAGTAGTAATTACTTGTGTATTGTATGAACCTAGTATTAATAACAATGTTGGAAACATTATCAGTGGACCAAGTGTGAACCAAGGAACAAGGGAACACACGGTAAAGCTAACCCCGGTGACAGGTATGATTTTCTCACGCCCCGTATGCTAACCGAGTTACGTTGATTTGTGTGCTGTATGCAGGCTAATCAAGACTAAAGCATGAAAACGGTTTATTGCCTTTCGTTGTATGTCTTGTTGTATGTTGTATGAGCTAACCTTTGTTGATTGATTGTGTGGCCTCACTTAGTGCATAGACCGACTCATAGATGAGTCTCCTTGTGTTGTGACTCTTAGTAAGAGTCATGTTGTGAACTAATGGAACCGTAACAACGCACTAAACTTATAAACCAATAAGGTTAACGAAAACCAATGAACTCACTCGAATGTGAAAGAGTGCACGGGAGTAGTAACCTCTCGATAACAGAAGGAGAACCAAAATGAATAATCCACAAACAATAAGTAGTGGAAGTATATAAACAAACTCTACTAGAGGAGTTAATCTTGGTGCAAGTCATGAACCATGAGAGTAGTAAAGAATGATGAGGGATCTCTAAATCCCTTAGCAAATTAGTCGACCCACTATGAGAGGACCCGACTGACGTAAGTAATGTCCTGAACATGAGAGTATTCGATACGTTGGGAAACCCTTAAACCTGAGAATACTAGACGGTAGTAATTCCCTAAGCTAGTGGAGGTTATCAAGAGAGATACTTCTAGGCTAATCCATGAGATAGTAAGATACTCCATGAGAGGAGTGTTGGGAATTTAAGTAGTCTGGTAGAAATGGACAATCGTATATTTGAGGAGCTAAGTGTATAGCCTTCGAATTGTAGGCCCGGTGGCGAGTCTTGTGTATGACTCCGCCCAGAGACCAAAGTAATGAGTATTGAGTATTGCGTAAGTATGAGTATGTAATGAGTACCGAGTATTGAGTACGTATGAGTATGTACTGAGTATTGAGTATTGAGTATGTATGAGTAAGTACGGAACCTCGAGCAGTGAGTATGCACAAGTATAGTAACGAGTATGGAGTAAGGAATGTGTGTGAGTAAGGTAAAGAGCATTGAGTGATGAGTATACAAGAGTAAGTGATGAGTAGCGAGTGAAGAGTAAGTACGAGTACAGTAACGGGTATTGAACACAGTACGAACAGAGTAGTGAGTAAAGTAACGAAGGAGTAATGAGTAAGTAAGTAACACGAATGGTTGACTTTCGAATTGTATTCCCTAATAAGTATGAAACCCTATACATGTGTGTAAGTGTTGTGATTGTATTGTGTAGTAATAGTATGTATGTATGCATGTAAAATGAACTCGATGTATATCCGACCCAAAGTAGTCGGCGTACTGCGGTTAGCACGCGGTATATGCAAATTTCATATGCAGCGTAAGCTGACCCCCTAGGGGGACCGTTTTTACTGTGCAGGTATTCGAAGCTGACCACCGTTCGAGAGAGTAGGATGGGGACTGCTACATAAGCATGGGTAGTTGAGTAAAGGAATTGTGTTGTAACGCATAATGAACTTGGAAGTCTAAACTGTATCGGTAATGTAAGGATTGTAGTATACTTGGTGTAGTAATGTATTGGAGTTATAATTGAATTATGGTTGAGTATGCAATAGGAAGTATTGTATTGAGTAGAGTACTCGGTATGTTCACATTCATCAGACCGATTGTATGTAGGATTGTAACTCGCCTTGTTAGTCACGTGGGTGACTAACGGCATTGTACACCCGCCGTTGAGTATGTAAAGTCCGCTGCGAAGGTAAGTATTGTACGGTAATGACGGTATTAGCGGTCGGGGTGTTACACTTGGTCCGCACCCTAGGTCCCAGACCATACCAGAACATCACTTATGGCCTATTTAATACCCTGGTCCGGGACTTGGTCCTGGACTATGGTCCCGGACCAATACCCATGTCGAGTCTCGAATTGATTTTTGTAGCGGTCCGGGACTTGGTGCCTATCCTAAGTCCCGGACCCTACTAAAATCTACTACTTGGTGGATTTTTCAGCCCCTAATCAACCTTTAATCCACCTCCAATCATTCCATAATCTTTCCACATGTTTTGTACATATTTAAACACACTTAAACACTCACTAAAACTCCTTAAATCCATGGTCCAATACTTACTCAACTTCTTGTTCAAATTCTACAAATTTCCATTCTCATTTTCATACTTTACACCCTTGTGCATTCCTACACTCCTCTTTGCATTTTGCACTTTGTTCTAATGCCACCTTACCATTCCAATTCATTTCCAAGCAACTACAATATCTATACCGAAGTACAACTCTATTTTTACAAAATCTTACACACTAGTTTTGCTCTAGTTTCTACAATGTTTTACTACACTTCTTGCTACAGATTTTATATCCTTTCCTTCTTATACTACAACCACTACTCCATGGTCATTAAACATCTCTATTATCCCCAATACATACCTTGGTTCTCCCATTCACCAAGTCATCCACAAATGTACATATTCCTACCAAAATTTTGCCATAGTTCACCTATAATTCTCACTTATCCACACATACCCATTATCACCAAAATCATTCCTATTCTAGCCACACCCATACAAGGGTCCTACCAGCAATACAAAGCAATCTTAATACATCATTACTTCCTCAAGACACAATATCAATACACATACACAATTCTTTGGCTCTAAGGCCTACAATCCACATACTTGTTCACAAATACCCAAACTTTCACAACTACAATTCTAATACATTCTTTTGGTTTCTTTAAATTGGTTTACCCATTCCCATTATTCTAATGCATTAAAATTTAGTATTAAGGAAGAGCTCTTACCTTGAGCTTATATTTCCTTCATTCCCTTTCCAATTCTTCTCCTTCTCTTTTTCTTGTAAAAATCGGCCATGTGGGGGATGGAGTTTCCAAACTCCATCCCAACACCCAAATTACATAAGGAGAATATAATTAGACTTCTAATCTCTTAAAACACCACTAATTCAATGAAGGGTTTAAATCACCATTAGTTAGGGTTTTTACCTTGGAGCTTTTAAGAGAGGTTTTTAAGCCTTGAATACAAAGGAGAGTTCCTCCACCATTGGAGAGTTGAACCAAGCTCAAACAAAGAAGAAACAAGGAATTACAAGAAGGGGCAAAAATCGGCCACTATAGAGAATGAAGGAAAAATGGATTTTTCTTGAAACTTTTTACCTTCGGAGGAAGAGGAGACTCCATGCTTCGAAATGGTGTCATTTATTCTTCAAGTGCTCAAAACCCATGGAGATGAAGTTGCCCATTTTCGGATTTTGAAAAGATAGGAATGTAGAGCTTGAAGAGAGGAGTTCAAATATGTATTTTATTTTACATTTGGAGCTCAAATGGAGCTAGAGCATGAGGAAGAAAGTGAGAAGCCATTGAAGCTTCTTTGGGGCTTCAAAAATCGCCATCAGCAATGGGGAGAAGGAGAGAGAAATTGCTGGGAGAGGCGGAGGGAGGTGAGAGAATAGAGAAAATGAGGAAATGAGAGGTGAGAGAAAAAGTAAGTACCTTTTCTACTTTTTCTATTTGCTTTTTGGTTCCCTTTACTTATTAGCTAGTTACATTTGTGTGAGAGGGTTATTTGACCCCTTAAAAATCGGCCCCACACATTACTACTAGTTGGAGCGTTTTTCGTCTTTTACAGAAAATGCTCGTTATTTTACCCGGTTTTGATACTATTCATTAACCGGGCCCGTTTTCCAGAATTTTCTTGTTTCTTTATTTTTATTGGTTATTAAGCTCCCGTTAGTGCTTAATAATAGTTATTTAATGATTTATAATTTTTACGGGTTCATTTGACCACTTAAAATCACGTTTTCGGGTTTTCTCGAAAAACGTGCGCTAAAGCTCTATTAGCGTTTTAATACCTTATTTGGATCTGTTTTCTTTGGGAGTTGTTCCCATATTTTATTTGGGTCTTATTAAGCCCTAGGAATCCACATAATACGCTAATCGAGGTCTCATACCTCCTATGGTTATTTAACGCTCCTTTAGCGTTTTTCACTTTTTAAAGTGTTTCTTTATTTCTTTTGGATTTATTTTCCTTACCAAAATTACTTAGGCACTGTTAGGCCCTTAAATACGATGTAAAAATAATTTAATCACCATTTTTAAGTTTGGGGTATTTCAATCTACCCCCCTTAAAGAACTTTGCCCTCAAAGTTGGTGAATCCAATATTATTACTTGTATACATACTCTATGCTAAGGTTATAACCTCTACATATGACTTGTCAAACTCCAAATATCTGACATGATGTATACTACACATCCACACAGCATGTCACTACATGCATAACAATTAAAAATATCCGTTTGACTTCTCTCCAAGGGGGTCCATCCGCAGACAATTAGGTACCATCCTCCCCCAATGGCGAGTGATCCCTCAGGTACCGGTCACGTTTGAACACTTACGCTTTCTGGTTCACGGCCGTCATGACTTGAGCACTTACACTTTCTGGCTCTACGGTCCTTTGGTTCTGATCAAATTCATTTGCAGATATAGAGATCCTCAGGCACTTACTCATACTTACTTACTCATACTTTACTCATACTTACTCATACTTACTCGGGACTACGCCGCCCCAGTGCCTTTGGAAAAATACAAATCACACACTGTCACCCACGAACGGTGTAGTGGTTTCAAACTACTCTACACTTCCACAGACTCAAAACTAGCTTCACCTCCTATGGTTTCGACCGGATACCCGTGCCTAGGCATGGAAGATCCACTAGCACCCGTGGAAGCGGTTTCAAAACCGATCCTCATTCTCAAGTTTGAAGAAAACATTGTACCAAATTAGTTTTAGAAATTCGTTTTGAAAACTTGCATACATCTCCCAATTTCAATTTATGATGATTATTCATATTACTAGTGTTATTACTGTGGCCACTTAAGGGAGCTTCCAGAGTCCTTCAACCCCAATGTGATCAGCATTGGTGTTGAATTATCCTTCCACCCCCAATTTGTGCTCGGTTTCCCTTGATCGCTAGCAAATCAAGTTCCACTTCCCACCTCGATACAAACAGATAGAATGTCAAACATTATTTCGTTTTCTATCTCTTTAATCTTGCTAGTCATAATCACACACATACATTTTCCAATTTATATGGTTCACTTACTTACTTACTAATCATCTCATCCAATATTACCACATCTTCTCCAACTACTATACATAGGAAATTCATGGGTATAATATCCCTTTAATTTACTATACTCCAATTTATACTCATAAAATACCTCGGTTTTATACCAATTTATACTCATTACATACATCGGTTCCATACCGATTTATACTCCTCAAGTCTCCCATACATACTCTTTCTCATGCTATTACCAATTGGGGTTCTCATTCCCCTGGAGTTTCTCTACTCCTATTCCTATTCTTATTTCCCAAATAACCATAATTACACGATGAGTGAATACAAATGTTTATGTAACATAAGTATCAATCATCAAAACAAATACTTTTACGCTATGCGCATTGTAGTTTACGCACCTATCACGTAAAACGTACATTTCGCGGTTTTCGCTCTACCCCCCTTAAAAGGGATTACGCCCACGTAATCTACCATGTTTCATCATTGGACATTGGTCGAAGGCACTCAGCCGTCATGGAGTGGTTCAGCTTCCATGCGGTCTATTATACAATGTTCCTTGATCAATGAGTCTTAACCGTATTACCGGTTAGTCCCTACATCAAGAAATTCCATCGGAGTTTATTTAACTCTGAACCGGGTTCGGTTCTAGCATAAATGGCTTCAAGGCATTGATGATTGACATTTTATTCACTAGGTGTATTTCACTTAGAATTTTGGGCCCACTAGCTTCTGCTGCGTGACTCTGATAGCTCGGGTTATTCGCCCTTCTTGTTATCCTTAAACATCATCTTTTTACCCCTCTTTTTGTGGGAATAAGGTTTGTCCCATTAAGCGTGGTATTCTTTTACCATGCGCGAACTCAATGAGTTTTAGATTTATAACCAGCTCTCTGGCAATCTATATACATACTGTTGTGCTTTGTAATGACCATTCACTTGGTTCCTCCGACTTATTGTCGGGTGAGGTTAAGCCACTACTTAGTTGTAGTGCTTTCTCTATTGTCAATGGCTTCTGAATTCTGCTCACTATTTTGTTTGGTACAAGTGTTCTTCACTTGTATGACCTTACATTTTCTAAGCGTCGGTCGTAGTGACTTTCTGAAGTCTCCTTTCACTTTTTATTCCAATGGAATTCACATCTTGTGATTGTAGGTGTGCTTCACACTCTTCGTGCTTCTTCGGCCTTAGGCCGCACGGTTTGTTTCTAATCTTTTGCTCAACTGGCTTATGCCATATTCATTGGTGAATGGAAGAATTTACCATGATTTACCTTTTTCCATCTTCCTAGCTATCCCACTTGATCATTAACTGCACAAGTGCAATACCAAAACACTCAGTCCTATAGAGTGCAGAGGCGTAAACTCTTGGCAGTAATTCTCTTATATGATCGCAATAGGAATGATCGTTACTCCTTCAGGCGGTGCTTCATTTAGCAAGTCCATAGCATTGGTGATTACTCATATACATTGGTCGCCTGCTGCGCACCATGTTCTTACGGATTCCACACTATTGGGTTACATGGCATCCACTGTTGCTAGCTTCAGGTCATGCATTTCCATCATTTATATCATGGTTCGGTGTTTATACTCCTGAGCTCCTTGAGCGTCATTTACTTATACTTTATATTCCCATATGGCGTGTTCCTCCTGAACTGATTACTCCTTGGTTGTCAACAATTGCTGTTGATGCTTATCGAACATTGCTTGGCCGTATTTGTATGCTCAAGCCCCACTACGTTAGTAGTTCTGAAAGGAATATATATTTTCAGACATTTATTTATGGTATCCCCTTCTTTAGAATCCATGTGTTCACCGCTCTCGCGGTCTCACATTTATGAGAGCATCCTTGCCCGTTGGTTATTTAGCCATCTCACTGGTGTCATTCTTGGCAACTCCTCATACTGTTCTCATTGGTTTTTGCAACCTTTGGGTGGTGTCTTATAGTAGGTTTATGGCATACCTAGCCATGTTGCCTAGAGCTCTGCTCATCTTAGGTGGTTCACAAGCCTTGCTCTTCCTTATACCATCAGTTGGTTTGGAGGTAAGTAATTTGATGTTGATTGTCGTTTTGATTAATTTAGGGTATCCCCTAGTAAGTGGGATCCCTTCGGCGTTCTAGCCGAGTGTCCATTATAGCTCTTGTACTTTTATCACGCTTCCGACACCCTTCAAGGATTGCTCCTGGGTGTTGTCAATTATGCCATTACGTCTAGCTGACACTTATGAGTATGTCCAGTTTGTTATCCTACCTTGCGGTTTTGGATCTGAATTATCCCGTTAAGGTTTATAAAGTCTCCCGTTCTGAAGGTAGACCATTGGCGTTTCTCCTTATACTTTTACCGGTTTGGTATTTCCTTTGGTGGTGAATGGTATCCTTAGGTACCTTATATGATCACCCTGTGTGTTTGTGGTAGTTGTCTTGGGAATTCCATCCCGTTCATTGACACTGGTGTGCTAATGTTAGGCATTTGCCTTACAGTGTTTAGACTGGGTATTCCTTCCAGTTATCGTGCTTTACTTCAATATCTTCTAGACATATCCAATTTCTTGTTCCGTTGTTAGTGCTTCTCGCACTTTAACTCTTAACCATCCTCCTGGAGTGAGTTCTTGACTCTTTAGCTTGTATGCTTATCTGTGCTCCTTTTGCTCGTTGAAGTATCCAACTGTTTGGGTTTGGATTTACTTATGGTCCGTAGGATGGAGTTGACTACTTCCCGTGTTTCGTACACTACATGTATACAAACGTGGGGTACCTTGTTGGCACGTTACCACTTACCTAACAATCTGTCAGGCCCACAAGCTCCTTCGGAGTGCGGTCGTCCCACATCCCATATTTGGGTACACTCGTAGTGTTCGTCACACGCCTAGGTGAAGTATTCTATTGTCAACTCTTCTTGTATCATTCTATGATACTCACCGAAATCCCGTCGGTTCGGTTTTTAAAATCCAAGGTTTAAAAGAAGGGTTTGTGGTTTTGAAAGAAAAAGTTAGGTCTTGACCCAGTCCAGCTTCTCGCTGACTGGTATGTTCTTAATACAATGGTCGGGCCGTTAGGCCTTTCCAAGGCTTCATTGTTTCAATCTCTTAGGATTAGTGATCCTATATTTTACTTCATTCTTCATGGTGGTACCTTCGCAGGTACTTGTTGGTCATTAGAAGTCTTCTAACCGTCTTGTAGTTGTTGCACTTGCCCTGGGCAAGTGCGCGGGTAGGTTGTTTTTCGGTTAACGTATACCGGTTACGGTATCGTTTCCATCCATACTTGGTGGTCTCATTAGACCTTCTTTGGATCCTTTGACCTTGGTGGTCCATCTCCTAAGTTGTTTCTCAATGTTCTTGACATGATTGTTGTTAGTCCGGGTGCCTCTGAAATACCCCAAACCTTGATATGTGGTTTAAATATCAAACTATGGTATGTAAAGGCTAAAAAGTGCCTTAGTAACATCAGTGAACAATTTAGACCATAATAAATGCAATAAAGCATTAAGACACAGTTTGAGCAAAAACATGCTCTAAGCTATGAGTGAACTTGGTTAGGACCCAAAGAGCCTACCAAGACTTGATAACATTTAATTATGATTTGATAGGGCTAAATAAGTCCTTAGGAAACTTTGGTGGACAGTTAAACCAAATAAAACACAAGGAATACCTTAAAGTCAATAAGAGCAAAATGTGCTCTAAGCTTGGAATAAATTTGTATAAGACCTAATGGTCATACCTATACCTTATAAATATGTTAATGAACATATTAAATCAATTACCAAAGAAACCAAGCTTGAAAACAAGTTAAAACACAAAATGTGCTTTAAGGAGTCTTAAAGCACGTTTTTGAGAAATTGTCTTGTAAATGAGTTTTGAATGGCTAAATGTCCATCATTACTCTTTAATTAACATGTGTACTATATAGTATCACATTTGGGTGGCTATATTAATGGGAAATCAAAAATTTCACTTCTAAGTGCCTTGTTTAGGTGAATAGTGGTTTTTTTTTATAAGCTAGTTTGTAACATATGTTGTGTTAAGTATTAAATGAGTCAACAAAGACCAAACTACCCCTAAGTATATGATGGGGGCCGGTTTTTAGTAAGGTGAGTCACCACCATGTAAAAATCAATTAAAGGAAGGAAGGAAAAGAAAGTAAAGAAGAAAGTTACTTATTAACACAAATCTTGTAAAAGCAAACTTATCTTCATTTCTCCTTTCCCTTCTCAATTCATACGTCTTCTTCCTTTCTTCTTGCTCTCCATTCACGTTTGCTACACCAACACCAACACCATCACCATTTTCCATCTTTGAACCCTTGTAAAACCTAGCTCACTTAACCAAATCAAAAACAAACACCACCATTCTCTTCCTCTCATCAAGCTCTTCATTCCTATCTTCTCAAAATTTCAAGATCACCATTTCGGTGCCATGGAGTTCCACCATTGATGGAGCTTGAGCTTGTCTTTCCACATATTATTCATCTCCTTTGCTCCTAGGTAAGGAATCTCAAAGAAAAATCAAGTTTCCTCCATGTTTTGTGTGTGACCGAAAATATTCATTGATGGAGCTCTTTGTGTTGCTTTGTTCTAGCTCCATTTGAATCCTTCAAGGACTAGGTGGAGTCCTCTCTTCATAGATATTCAAACACCCTCCAAAGATTAAGGTAAAACAACTACATTAATGTTTGAAATAATGTAAACCTAGGGTTTACAATGAGATGGAGCTTAAAGCTTGAATACTCATTATGTTGTTTGTATAATGTTTAGTAGTTGACAAGGAACCAAATGCCTTACCTGTTTTGTAAGGAAACAAGAAAGAAATTTAGGAGGAAAAGAGGTAAATATGCTATCTTAATGTGGTTTAATGCCTTAGGAGAAATAAGCTTATAATGCTTGTTAAAAATACCTAAGGAGCCAATGGCGAATGAGCTAGTAAAATGCTCTCAAGGAGTTTATTAAGGGCATATGTATTGTTGGGTGTATTTGCAGGTCAAAGGCATTACTTATGTGGGAAATTCAGTGTTTAAGGTTTATGCAATTTAAGGGCCTAAGAGCCATGTTGTTTAAGGGCCTAAGTGCCAAGCAATTTAAGCTTATGCACTATATTGTGATGTAGTGCTAAATGTGTGAAGGTTGTGTATAAAAATGTGTTTGATGGATTTTAGGTGTTTTTGAATGAAATAAGGTAAAAACCTAAGTGTTTGGATGTGAGTATATACAAGAGGAGCTATGGCCAAATTTGGGAAAAATGTGTGAGAAGTTCTAAGTGTTTTAAATGGTCTTGGTGATCTAGGAAGTGTTAAAGGTGAATAAATGTTTACTTGAGAAGAAAACATGTGTTAAGGTGATTTAGAGTGATGCAAGGATTTAGGTGTTATCTTGGAAGTTCTAGGAATTCAATGTGTGTTTTGAGGATGTATTTAAGTCTTGGAGGAGTTTGTTTAAGGTTTAGATAATGTTGATATTTAAGGAATAAGTGATGTTTAGGTGAGATGTGAAAAAGGAGATTTAGTTAGTAAGAAAAGAAGTTGAGAGGTGATGTTAAGGTGTAGAGGAAACACCTTGGTGTAGTGGTCATTATTGGTGAACTACCACTTAGAAAACTTAAGGAGAAAACATCCCAAGTGCTAGGAATTGTGTAAGAAATTTGTGAATGATAAGATGGTTTTGGTGAGTGATTTAAAGAGTTTAGCACATGGCTAAAGGTGTGTTGATGTGCCAAATGATGTTAGGAAACATTATAAGGCTTTAGGAGAAGTTTGGTGAAAATGGTTGTGTTTAAAGACTTGGAAATTGAATGTTTTGCCGTGTCCGAACTTCCGTCCGGACATGGAAGTTCGGACAGGCTCTGTTGGGTAAAGGATTTTCTCATTCTCGAACTGTGTCCGAACTTGGGAAGTCCGGACACAAGTTCGGACGTGACTGTTTCTATCTGGGATTTACTCTCGAACTGTGTCCGAACTTGGGAAGTCCGGACACAAGTTCGGACGTGTGTATAGTATTCAGTATTAGGTCGCGGCTTGCGTCCGAACTTGGAAGTTCGGACACAAGTTCGGACAGGCCACTGTATGGACCAAAATTGTTGTTTTAAGGTATAGAAATGATGTGTAATGATGGGGATTGATAGGTAATGATGTTATAAGGTTGTTAAGGACATGATGGGTGAGTTTTAATGGTAATTAAGTGGGTGAAAAGTTTATGAAATGTAAAAGTAAAACAAGTTAAAATATAAAGTTATGTAACTAAGTTAACGGGGAAGTTAAGCATTAGACATTAAATAATCAAGCAAACCCCAATGTTAATAAAAACACATGTGATGTTAACAGTTGTTCGAGAATCGCTCGAGGAACATAAGTGGACGTGGTAAAGTGGACTCCGGTGACAGGTATGGTTTTCTTGCAACCTGTGTCCTACCGGATTACACCGGCTTGTATGCCAATGTGTTTTTCTGTATGTTTGCCACGTTGTAAGATAAAACATGTAATGAGTTTACAGTAATTCATATATGTGGCGTGTTCAACTCCGATACCATTTAACCTCGGCAGTGTTAACCTTAGTTAACTGAGTCTAGGATCACATGAGAGTTCGGTATTCGGAGTAAACGACCCGAACCATGGGATGTACTAACCACGGCTATGCGTGTGTTAAATGTGTGATATGTGTATGTGAATGTAGGGATCTCTCTTGTATGTTTAACTCAGTTGTAATACTGTATGTTGTGTGGTTGTGATAGACTCCATAATGGGGTTCTAACTAATATTTAATAGTAAGTATGTACTAACAGTGGTGAGGAATCCGGTTTGGCCGGTCGCACGTTGTTTGGGAGAGGGTATCCTTCTTAGCCTTACCCTTCTCTTTGTTATGGTTGTTTCCCTCACGGGTTATGATCTCCCATTAGCTTACTCCAAAGCTTAGCTATTCTGACTTATGATCGGTTTAGGGGGAACATGTGTTTGTGTGGTGTGTTCGGGCCTCCAAACCCGAACCGCCTTAACTTAAGTTACTCGTCCAACTATTAGGACGGTAATGAGTTTGTTGTTATTGTATAACGAGCTTACCATGAGGGTGACATCATTCTCTAGGCTCACCAGTGATTTAACTATGTTTGGGTCGGTTCCTAAGAGGACCGTTCCCGTTATGTTATGTGATGTTATTGTAAGCAATTCCTATTGCGATGTTATCATGTGCACGTCGATACGTGAAAGTATTGTTAAGTTTTGTATGTGAGGAATGATATATATTGTGAGATATGAAGTGTGTGTGGATCATGGATATGATTCCCAGTTCGTGATAAGAGGCGTTTAAGGATAACCCGATTTAAGGGTATGTGTCGTCTATTAAGGAAGTAGCTCCATTAGAGGAGGAACACTCTAGGGATGATGAATACCATGAGTGACTTATTAAGTAAGGATATAGTATCCGTTTGTTGAGCCGTTGAGGCGAATGTTATGTGATGTGTGTTCACTGTTACATGCATGATTTTAAATATAATCAACCGCATCCTAAAACGACAAGTAGTTGTGCGTGGCCCGGTAGCATGTGGGCTGCGGGATTACCATACCAGCAAAGGTGCTGAGCCCCTTGGGGGCCACCCTTTCTCTTCTTTTCCTATTTCAGGTACAGAGAGCTGGAAGCCGTCCGAGAGTAAGACGGGGTAGACATTGTACATGGGTATTCATTTAAGTATATATATACAGTAGGTGTAGTAAGACCGATATTGTTGTCGGCACCAGTTTGTAAATACTCGGTATAGTTGAAAGGTGTATGTTGCTGTTGTTGTTGTTAATGGAAAGGGATAACAATGTGTAGTTGCTCGGGAATTTAGCCCATCAGACCGGTACAATGTATGTGTATTAGCCTTGTTAGCCACGTGGGTGGTTAACGGCGTGTAACACCAGCGAGTTGAGTTAATTGATGAGTTGTGTATTCCGCTGCAGATTGTTGTTATGTATTTGTTGTTGGATGGGGTGTTACAAAAAGTGGTATCAGAGCGAAGTATCGCTCTGATGACTGAATTACCGAGCTTAGGAAGTACCGAGTTAGGATTTAAGTACTTTGGGTTAAGGGTTGAGTGATAACGTGAGAGATACGCTAATTAGGTATTACCAGTGACTACTGGAAACCTACTATATCCTTCCCGCCCTCCACAATCCCTGTTTTATAACTTGGGAAACAACGCCAGAGAGATGAAAGTCCTCTCATACTCGGGAATACCCGATCTGGTTGTTATTGAATACCTCTAAGGGTACGGAGAACCTGTCATACGGTAGATCCCGAAAACTGGGAATCCCGGAGACGGTCTCCATCTGAACAATGTTAACCGCATTTCATAACAATGAATGAAGGATTTTGTGTATAGAGGAATAGAATTTCCGGCAACCTGGGTCGACATGCTAAGCAGTCGAGAAAAAACCAACTTGCAATGCACCAACCGTGCAACAGGCAAGAAGTGGATTAAAGAAACCCGAGACAAGTGTCTACGGGACCACAGTTGTTAAGTGATACACCAACGGTATACCAACCGCTAAAGGAACTACAAAGTAGTGCCCAAACAAGAGACAAGTCTCAGTAACCACGACAATGCGTGGAACGGGCTATAAAGAGGATACGATACTAAGTAAAGAGGGACTCCAAGAGTGGGAGACACCCCAGTTGATAATTACCATATGAATACAGTGAGGAGTTATCCAGAGGGTTATTATCAAGGCAGTAAGATCAGTAAGGGCCAACAAGGCCACTGATGACAATATGGGTAAAAACAATACCATAACCAGTATGTGTTAAACCGATAGCCAGTTAGCATGGCGCACTTGCCATAGCAAGTGCTGCTATAACAGGGCTGTTCGGGAAATTTATAACCACTACAAGTACTTAGTAAAGTACCATGAAGTTAAACATGATCATTATGACCATGGAAGGGCTTGGTAGCCTAACCTCTGTAATTGTAAATACGCCAGTCAGCAAGAAGCTAGACTTGGCTAAGGTAAGAAGATGTTGTGAAACCATGAAAATTTTCTTTCAAACCCGGATTTATACAAACCCTTTTCTTTTCAAAACCAGATTTTCTTTCAAACCAACACTTCTTTCCAACCTTCTTTTAAACCAAACCAGTAAAACCAAGGACAGTTGACAAGGATGCAACAATGGATAAACTTCCCCTCGATTAAGTTCGGGAAGCATGGAATGAATATTGTCACGGGACAATATAAGGGAGTTGACAACAGAATACTTCACCTAGGCGTGTGACGGACACTACGAGTGTACCAACTGAATTGTGGGACGACCGCACCCCGATAGGAGCTTGTGGGCCTGACGGACCTACTTATGGGTTAGTTGGGTAAGTAGCAATGTATCAGTATGGTACCCCACATATGTATACGAGTGGAGTCCGAAACACGGGAAGTAGTCGACTCCGTCTACGGTCAGCAGTATAAATCAAACAAGAGCTAAGGATTACAAGGAATAGTTGAAGCTAAGGAACTCAGTGAAGTTAACGAGACTAAAGGAGTCAGTGAATTCATTTTCAAGGAAATGTTTAAGAGTCAGGAGGTGCGAAGTGCACTAACTGAATGTAAAGATATCGTATATGACTTAAAGATCCTCAGGGATAGACATGATAGCTGGAATGGTGACCCAGCCTGTACATGGCAAAGCAGATGCCTAATGTGGACACATTAATGTGCAATGAACGGGATGAAACTCCCAGAATGAGTACCTACACTAACAGGAAATGTTGATCTTCACAGAAGAAGATAATAACCAGTTAAGAACGCAAAAGGGCGTGGCTAACATAATATACCAATAAGTGTGAGCCAAATGTAATGGCATAACTTAGCAACACCCGGGAGAAATCCTTGAAGGGTGTTCGCATCAACAATCATTGAATGAAATACATGACAGAAACACAAGGGTTGAAACTAACACCCAGTTTAGACATAAGTTGTCAAGAGACGGACTGACAATCCTAAGGGGCATCCCGTAAAAGGAAACGTGATGTAACGACCTTGTCATGGAGCTCAATATAACATCCAAACCATGTAATGTTGTACAGAGAAGTACATGTGTGTGGACAGCCTATAATGAGCGCAGCTCAAGGCAAATAAGGCTTATAAGCCATAAGCAAGATATGTTATATAAATTCGATTGATGGTATAAGTGAATAGAGTGGTAAACGAACCACTGCATTAAGAGTGGGGATACCTCTCGATATTGTGACACCGCAGGAGCGGTAATTATGTGAATCAAGTTCAAGAAGTATGTTAAGGATGGACGATGTTATTATTGAAAGAGAGCAATTAGCTTAGTAGTATGTGTATAAAGTGAAGAACCTGGCTGAATAATGCCGGCTTATGACTCGAATGATTAATGCTCAAGGAGCATTCAGTAGTCATCCAAATGAGTGATGAACCATAATACGAATGATGTAAGTATATGTGTGGAAGTTAGTGTGACAGTAAATACCATGTAAGTTATTGTTATGCAATGGGTAAGAGCACGGTTCGCAGCTGGCGACCGTTGTATCAATGTTATTGAGTAATAATGTGGCAGATAAGACCAGTTGTGAGTTAAACTCAGTGGAGATGTAAGGTAAGCGATGTTACACAGACTGGGCAATAAGCCAATGGTAGGTACTATGTGATGAGGAACTCAGTGTGAATTCCATGGCGAATCGCATAAGAGATTTACTGTCAAGAGTTTACACCTCTGCACTCTGTATGACTGAGTGTTTTGGTATTGCACTTGTGCAGTAATGATCGAATGAGATAGCTAGGAATTGGAAACATGTTGATTGTGGACAAATAATTTTATAATGGCCGATGCATAAGAAATGCAAAGCCGCACCAATAAAAGAGTACTTGTACAAAACCAAATGTGGAGGCATGATTAACAGTAAGTGACTACGGTAGCACTAACTGCCAAATAGCGGTATGGAATATACCACAAAGGTTGTAAATAACTGAGAGAGCACTACACACTAGGTAGTAGCTCAATCTCAACCGACAATAAGTCGGAAGGGAACAAGTCAATCATTGTGAAATACATAGCTGTATACACAGTAAATTGTTATGGAAGTGGATAGAAAGTTTATAACTCACCGAATTCGCTCACGGTATGAGATACCGCGCGTCGGTGGAGAAACCATTGTTACCAAGATGAAGGTGACAATTGGGGATGTACAATACAGTAAGAATAACAAATGGAGCAATTAAGCTCTACAGTTATTAGAGTTTCGCAGCAGAAACTAGTGAGCCAGTGATTCAAGTGTTGAACGTACATGGTGAACATGAGTGAATGGCTAATTATTAACGCCTAGAAGCCTAACAGGCCAGAATCGAAACCAACTAAGAGTTTAAACAAACTCCAATGAGAATTCTTGGTTTAGGAACTAAACCGCCAATATGGTTAAGATCCTCTAATCAGAATCCATTGTGTAATAGACCGCGTGGAAGTTAAAACACTTCACGACGACAGAACATTATAAGCCAATGTTTAGTGATTGATTACGTGGGCGTAATCCCTTTTAAGGGGGGTAGAGCGCAAAACCACTTAGCGTATATTACCGTACAAGTGTACGTAGTGTATGTGATTTATATTGTGCATAGCACAAAATTATATTATTGTTTTGATGATTGGTGTGTGTGTTACGTAAACATACACATTCATTCATGGTTTAATTGTGGTAATTGCGCACAGAAGATGCGAATACCATTGTGATAAGTGTGTGTGTTTGTTAACAGTTGTGTGTGATAGTACAAGTGTGGGGAGTAGAGAAACTCCCGGGGGAACAAAAGCCCCGACAGTGTATAAATGTAAAACCAGGTGTTGTATTTTGATAAAATATATGTGTATATATATATATACTTTATAGTGATGCATGAAAGGGTATGAGACCAATATAAAACCTAATGAGAATAAGATTCCATAGGCAACAGGACTAAAGTGTATGGAAATAACTGATAGACGAAGTTCTATCCTTGGAGATGTTATGATCATGATTAGAATGATTTAAAAGATAGAAAATTGGAAATGAGTGATTTATTTGATGCTTGAAAATGAAGTGGGAGGTGGAACTTGATTTGCATGTGATCAAGGGAAGCCGAACACAAATTGGAGTAGAAGTATAGTTCAACACTGATGCTGATCACATCAGGGTTGGATGATTCTTGAAGCTCCCTATAAGTGGTCACAAATAACCACGCTAATAAAAGAAGCAAAGAGCTTAAGTTGGACTTGGAGTTGTGTGTGTTTTCAAAGGGATTTTCAATTGGTATTTATAAAACGTTGATAGATACTCTATATAATTAAAGTTCTCTTACTTAACCTCACAAGGAAATTTAAATTTAAGTGATTGTTTTGACCTCCCAAAGGCACGGGGACGGAAGGTGTCCATCGCGACCGGGTTCTGCGGGATCACAGTGTATATCAAGGATATTTTGATTGCTATACATGCTCTGACATGTTGTGTGGTATGTGTAATGAATGTTGTTTTGACTTTGATTTCCTAAAGTGTATACTATCAAGGCCTATGAGTCTAAATGTGTTGTGTTACATAGACCTAAGTGTCTGAAGACTGTTATGTTGTGGGGACCTATGTGTCCAAATGTTGTTATGTTACCCAAGACCAGTGAGTCAAAGGGGTTGTTATGTATGTGTAAGTGTTGTTAAGATACCCGGACCATAAAGTCCGAGGTTATCATGTGGATATGTTATGTTATGTGTGGATGTGAATGTGTTGCCCGGACCATTAAGTCCGAGGTTGTGATGTAACGTGTGCTTGGTTATGGAAGTTTATTTCCAAGTAATCCCCGTATTCTGATTTAATGATGTGTGGGAAAGTGTGAACTTCGAGGACGAAGTTCTTTTAAGGGGGGTAGATTGAAATACCCCAAACCTTGATTTGTGGTTTAAATATCAAACTATGGTATGTAAAGGCTAAAAAGTGCCTTAGTAACATCAGTGAACAATTTAGACCATAATAAATGCAATAAAGCATTAAGACACAGTTTGAGCAAAAACATGCTCTAAGCTATGAGTGAACTTGGTTAGGACCCAAAGAGCCTACCAAGACTTGATAACATTTAATTATGATTTGATAGGGCTAAATAAGTCCTTAGGAAACTTTGGTGGACAGTTAAACCAAATAAAACACAAGGAAATACCTTAAAGTCAATAAGAGCAAAATGTGCTCTAAGCTTGGAATAAATTTGTATAAGACCTAATGGTCATACCTATACCTTATAAATATGTTAATGAACATATTAAATCAATTACCAAAGAAAACCAAGCTTGAAAACAAGTTAAAACACAAAATGTGCTTTAAGGAGTCTTAAAGCACGTTTTTGAGAAATTGTCTTGTAAATGAGTTTTGAATGGCTAAATGTCCATCATTACTCTTTAATTAACATGTGTACTATATAGTATCACATTTGGGTGGCTATATTAATGGGAAATCAAAAATTTCACTTCTAAGTGCCTTGTTTAGGTGAATAGTGATTTTTTTTATAAGCTAGTTTGTAACATATGTTGTGTTAAGTATTAAATGAGTCAACAAAGACCAAACTACCCCTAAGTATATGATGGGGGCCGGTTTTTAGTAAGGTGAGTCACCACCATGTAAAAATCAATTAAAGGAAGGAAGGAAAAGAAAGTAAAAAGAAGAAAGTTACTTATTAACACAAATATCTTGTAAAAGCAAACTTATCTTCATTTCTCCTTTCCCTTCTCAATTCACACGTCTTCTTCCTTTCTTCTTGCTCTCCATTCACGTTTGCTACACCAACACCAACACCATCACCATTTTCCATCTTTGAACCCTTGTAAAACCTAGCTCACTTAACCAAATCAAAAACAAACACCACCATTCTCTTCCTCTCATCAAGCTTTTCATTCCTATCTTCTCAAAATTTCAAGATCACCATTTCGGTGCCATGGAGTTCCACCATTGATGGAGCTTGAGCTTGTCTTTCCACATATTATTCATCTCCTTTGCTCCTAGGTAAGGAATCTCAAAGAAAAATCAAGTTTCCTCCATGTTTTGTGTGTGACCGAAAATATTCATTGATGGAGCTCTTTGTGTTGCTTTGTTCTAGCTCCATTTGAATCCTTCAAGGACTAGGTGGAGTCCTCTCTCATTGATATTCAAACACCCTCCAAAGATTAAGGTAAAACAACTACATTAATGTTTGAAATAATGTAAACCTAGGGTTTACAATGAGATGGAGCTTAAAGCTTGAATACTCATTATGTTGTTTGTATAATGTTTAGTAGTTGACAAGGAACCAAATGCCTTACCGGTTTTGTAAGGAAACAAGAAAGAAATTTGGGAGGAAAAGAGGTAAATATGCTATCTTAATGTGGTTTAATGCCTTAGGAGAAATAAGCTTATAATGCTTGTTAAAAATACCTAAGGAGCCAATGGCGAATGAGCTAGTAAAATGCTCTCAAGGAGTTTATTAAGGGCATATGTATTGTTGGGTGTATTTGCAGGTCAAAGGCATTACTTATGTGGGAAATTCAGTGTTTAAGGTTTATGCAATTTAAGGGCCTAAGAGCCATGTTGTTTAAGGGCCTAAGTGCCAAGCAATTTAAGCTTATGCACTATATTGTGATGTAGTGCTAAATGTGTGAAGGTTGTGTATAAAAATGTGTTTGATGGATTTTTGGTGTTTTTGAATGAAATAAGGTAAAAACCTAAGTGTTTGGATGTGAGTATATACAAGAGGAGCTATGGCCAAATTTGGGAAAAATGTGTGAGAAGTTCTAAGTGTTTTAAATGGTCTTGGTGATCTAGGAAGTGTTAAAGGTGAATAAATGTTTACTTGAGAAGAAAACATGTGTTAAGGTGATTTAGAGTGATGCAAGGATTTAGGTGTTATCTTGGAAGTTCTAGGAATTCAATGTGTGTTTTGAGGATGTATTTAAGTCTTGGAGGAGTTTGTTTAAGGTTTAGTTAATGTTGATATTTAAGGAATAAGTGATGTTTAGGTGAGATGTGAAAAAGGAGATTTAGTTAGTAAGAAAAGAAGTTGAGAGGTGATGTTAAGGTGTAGAGGAAACACCTTGGTGTAGTGGTCATTATTGGTGAACTACCACTTAGAAAACTTAAGGAGAAAACATCCCAAGTGCTAGGAATTGTGTAAGAAATTTGTGAATGATAAGATGGTTTTGGTGAGTGATTTAAAGAGTTTAGCACATGGCTAAAGGTGTGTTGATGTGCCAAATGATGTTAGGAAACATTATAAGGCTTTAGGAGAAGTTTGGTGAAAATGGTTAAGTGTTTAAAGACTTGGAAATTGAATGTTTTGCCGTGTCCGAACTTCCGTCCGGACATGGAAGTTCGGACAGGCTCTGTTGGGTAAAGGATTTTCTCATTCTCGAACTGTGTCCGAACTTGGGAAGTCCGGACACAAGTTCGGACGTGACTGTTTCTATCTGGGATTTACTCTCGAACTGTGTCCGAACTTGGGAAGTCCGGACACAAGTTCGGACGTGTGTATAGTATTCAGTATTAGGTCGCGGCTTGCGTCCGAACTTGGAAGTTCGGACACAAGTTCGGACAGGCCACTGTATGGACCAAAATTGTTGTTTTAAGGTATAGAAATGATGTGTAATGATGGGGATTGATAGGTAATGATGTTATAAGGTTGTTAAGGACATGATGGGTGAGTTTTAATGGTAATTAAGTGGGTGAAAAGTTGTATGAAAATGTAAAAGTAAAACAAGTTAAAATATAAAGTTATGTAACTAAGTTAACGGGGAAAGTTAAGCATTAGACATTAAATAATCAAGCAAACCCCAATGTTAATAAAAACACATGTGATGTTAACAGTTGTTCGAGAATCGCTCGAGGAACATAAGTGGACGTGGTAAAGTGGACTCCAGTGACAGGTATGGTTTTCTTGCAACCTGTGTCCTACCGGATTACACCGGCTTGTATGCCAATGTGTTTTTCTGTATGTTGCCACGTTGTAAGATAAAACATGTAATGAGTTTACAGTAATTCATATATGTGGCGTGTTCAACTCCGATACCATTTAACCTCGGCAGTGTTAACCTTAGTTAACTGAGTCTAGGATCACATGAGAGTTCGGTATTCGGAGTAAACGACCCGAACCATGGGACGTACTAACCACGGCTATGCGTGTGTTAATGTGTGATATGTGTATGTGGTAGGGATCTCTCTTGTATGTTTAACTCAGTTGTAATACTGTATGTTGTGTGGTTGTGATAGACTCCATAATGGGGTTCTAACTAATATTTAATAGTAAGTATGTACTAACAGTGGTGAGGAATCCGGTTTGGCCGGTCGCGCGTTGTTTGGGAGAGGGTATCCTTCTTAGCCTTACCCTTCTCTTTGTTATGGTTGTTTCCCTCACGGGTTATGATCTCCCATTAGCTTACTCCAAAGCTTAGCTATTCTGACTTATGATCGGTTTAGGGGGAACATGTGTTTGTGTGGTGTGTTCGGGCCTCCAAACCCGAACCGCCTTAACTTAAGTTACTCGTCCAACTATTAGGACGGTAATGAGTGTTGCTGTTATAGTATAACGAGCTTACCATGAGGGTGACATCATTCTCTAGGCTCACCAGTGATTTAACTATGTTTGGGTCGGTTCCTAAGAGGACCGTTCCCGTTATGTTATGTGATGTTATTGTAAGCAATTCCTATTGCGATGTTATCATGTGCACGTCGATACGTGAAAGTATTGTTAAGTTTTGTATGTGAGGAATGATATATATTGTGAGATATGAAGTGTGTGTGTGGATCATGGATATGATTCCCAGTTCGTGATAAGAGGCGTTTAAGGATAACCCGATTTAAGGGTATGTGTCGTCTATTAAGGAAGTAGCTCCATTAGAGGAGGAACACTCTAGGTGATGAATACCATGAGTGACTTTTAAGTAAGGATATAGTATCCGTTTGTTGAGCCGTTGAGGCGAATGTTATGTGATGTGTGTTCACTGTTACATGCATGATTTTAAATATAATCAACCGCATGCTAAAACGACAAGTAGTTGTGCGTGGCCCGGTAGCATGTGGGCTGCGGGATTACCATACCAGCAAAGGTGCTGAGCCCCTTGGGGGCCACCCTTTCTCTTCTTTTCCTATTTCAGGTACAGAGAGCTGGAAGCCGTCCGAGAGTAAGACGGGGTAGACATTGTACATGGGTATTCATTTAAGTATATATACAGTAGGTGTAGTAAGACCGATATTGTTGTCGGCACCAGTTTGTAAATACTCGGTATAGTTGAAAGGTGTATGTTGCTGTTGTTGTTGTTAATGGAAAGGGATAACAATGTGTAGTTGCTCGGGAATTTAGCCCATCAGACCGGTACAATGTATGTGTATTAGCCTTGTTAGCCACGTGGGTGGTTAACGGCGTGTAACACCAGCGAGTTGAGTTAATTGATGAGTTGTGTATTCCGCTGCAGATTGTTGTTATGTATTTGTTGTTGGATGGGGTGTTACAGCCTCACACCTTCATTGTGGTTAACGAGACTTGACTTATCCTTAGGAACCACTTTGTGGTCCTATGGTGTATGTTCCATGAATACCTTCATTATCATCTGTACTTTGTTGTTCGGTTATTACGGCCCCTTGGCATGTAGGTTTAGTGTTATCCCAACACTCTTCTCTCAGAGTATAATACAATCACATGGATTAGCCTAGAAGTATCTCTCTTGATAACCTCCACTAGCTTAGGGAATTGCAACTGACTAGTATCCTCATATTTAAGGGTTTCCCTAACGTATCGAATACTCTCATGTTCGGGACATTACTTTCATCAGTCGGGTCCTCTCATAATGGGTCGACTATATGCTAAGGGGTTTGGAGATCCCTCATCATTCTTTACTACTCTCGTGGTTCATGTCTTGCACCAAGATTAATTCCTCTATTAGAGGTTACTTATGTACTTCCACTACTTTCTGTTTGTGGATTATTCATTTTGGTTCTCCTACCGTTATCAGAAGGTTATTGCTCCCGTACATTCTCTCACATTCTAGTGAGTTCATTGGGTTACGTTATCGTTTGTTGATTCGTTAATTTAATGCGTTGCTACGGTTCCATTAGTTCGCAACATGACTCTTACAACGAGTGACTACACAACAAGACTCACCTATGAGTCGTACTACGCACTAAACGAAGCCACACAATCATTCAAGATGGGTTAGCTCACACAACATACAGTAAGACATACAATGAAAGGCAATAAACCGTTTTCATGCTTTAGTCTTGATTAGCCGACATACAACATACAAATCAACGTAACTCGGTTAGCATACGGGACATGAGAAAATCATACCTTTCACCGGGGTTAGCTTTACCGTGTGTTCCCTTGTTCCTTGGTTCACACTTGGTCCACTGATAATGTTTCTAACATTTTTATTAATACTAGGTTCATACATTACACAAATAATTACTACTCCCGTACTTACCCCGTTATCCCGGTATACTTAGTTTCACTCATGTCAAACTATGTCCTTACTTCCCATTCATTACCTACACTTGTTTACACTTCTTAGGACCTTTAAATATCACCAAACAAGGCCTTAACAACTTCTAAAACCATTACCAATCAATCCCCCATGTTTAAAAGCCTAAAAACCACTTTCTGCACAATTTTGGAGGTGGTCCGGGACTTGGTCCGCACCCTAGGTCCCGGACCATACCAGAACATCACTTACGGCCTATTTAATACCCTGGTCCGGGACTTGGTCCTGGACTAAGGTCCCGGACCAATACCCATGTCGAGTCTCGAATTGATTTTTGTAGCGGTCCGGGACTTGGTGCCTATCCTAAGTCCCGGACCCTGCTAAAATATGCTACTTGGTGGATTTTTCAGCCCCTAATCAACCTTTAATCCACCTCCAATCATTCCATAATCTTTCCACATGTTTTGTACATATTTAAACACACTTAAACACTCACTAAAACTCCTTAAATCCATGGTCCAATACTTACTCAACTTCTTGTTCAAATTCTACAAATTTCCATTCTCATTTTCATACTTTACACCCTTGTGCATTCCTACACTCCTCTTTGCATTTTGCACTTTGTTCTAATGCCACCTTACCATTCCAATTCATTTCCAAGCAAGTACAATATCTATACCCAAGTACATCTCTATTTTTACAAAATCTTGCACACTAGTTTTGCTCTAGTTTCTACAATGTTTTACTACACTTCTTGCTACAGATTTTATATCCTTTCCTTCTTATACTACAACCACTACTCCATGGTCATTAAACATCTCTATTATCCCCAATACATACCTTGGTTCTCCCATTCACCAAGTCATCCACAAATGTAAATATTCCTACCAAAATTTTGTCATAGTTCACCTACAATTCTCACTTATCCACACATACCCATTATCACCAAAATCATTCCTATTCTAGCCACACCCATACAAGGGTCCTACCAGCAATACAAAGGAATCTTAATACATCATTACTTCCTCAAGGACACAATATCATACACATACACAATTCTTTGGCTCTAAGGCCTACAATCCACATACTTGTTCACAAATACCCAAACTTTCACAACTACAATTCTAATACATTATTTTGGTTTCTTTAAATTGGTTTACCCATTCCCATTATTCTAATGCATTAAAATTTTGCATTAAGGAAGAGCTCTTACCTTGAGCTTATATTTCCTTCATTCCCTTTCCAATTCTTCTCCTTCTCTCTTTCTTGTAAAAATTGGCCATGTGGGGGATGGAGTTCCAACTCCATCCCAACACCCAAATTATATAAGGAGAATATAATTAGACTTCTAATCTCTTACAACACCACTAATTCAATGAAGGTTTAAATCACCATTAGTTAGGGTTTTTACCTTGGAGCTTTTAAGAGAGGTTTTTAAGCCTTGAATACAAAGGAGAGTTCCTCCACCATTGGAGAGTTGAACCAAGCTCAAACAAAGAAGAAACAAGGAATTACAAGAAGGGGCAAAAATCGGCCCTATAGAGAAGAAGGAAAAATGGATTTTTCTTGAAACTTTTACCTTAGGAGGAAGAGGAGACTCCATGCTTCGAAATGGTGTCATTTATTCTTCAAGTGCTCAAAACCCATGGAGATGAAGATGCCCATCCATTTGGATTTTGAAAGATAGGAATAAAGCTTGAAGAGAGGAGTTCAAATATGTATTTTATTTTACATTTGGAGCTCAAATGGAGCTAGAGCATGAAGAAGAAAGTGAGAAGCCATTGAAGCTTCTTTGGGGCTTCAAAAATCGCCAGCAGCAATGTGGAGAAGGAGAGAGAAATCGCTGGGAGAGGAGGAGGGAGGTGAGAGAATAGAGAAAATGAGGAAATGAGAGGTGAGAGAAAAAGTAAGTACCTTTTCTACTTTTTCTATTTGCTTTTTGGTTCCCTTTACTTATTAGCTAGTTACATGTGTGTGAGAGGGTTATTTGACCCCTTAAAAATCAGCCCCACACATTACTACTAGTTGGAGCGCTTTTTGTCTTTTACAGAAAACGCTCGATATTTTACCCGGTTTTGATACTATTCACTAACCTGGCTCGTTTTCCGGAATTATCTCGTTTCTTTATTTTTATTGGTTATTAAGCTCCCGTTATTTCTTAATAATAGTTATTTAATGATTTATAATTTTTACGGGTTCATTTGACCACTTACAATCACGTTTTTGGGTTTTCTCGAAAAACGTGTGCTAAAGCTCTATTAGCGTTTTAATACCTTCTTTGGATCCGTTTTCTTCGGGAGTTGTTCCCATATTTTATTTGGGTCTTATTAAGCCCTAGGAATCCACATAATACGCTAACCGAGGTCTCGTACCTCCTATGTTTATTTAACGCTCCTTTAGCGTTTTTTGCTTTTTAAAGCGTTTCTTTATTTCTTTTGGATTTATTTTCCTTACCAAAATTACTTAGGCACTGTTAGGCCCTTAAATACGATATAAAAATAATTTAATCACCATTTTTAAGTTTGGGGTATTTCAAAATCGGTTACAAAAGAAGATGAAGAAAACATGAGTTTTTCATGTAGATTTTTACCTTAATGGAGAGAGGAGACTCCAAGCTACCCATTGATGCTATTTTCTCTTTTAATGGGGAAAACCCATGGAGATTAACTTCCTCATTTTGAAATTCTAAAAAGAGGGAAGTGAAATACCCCTAACCTTTAAATAATTAAATAAAGGGAAATATATATTATTTAGGGGATTATTAAACCCTTAGAAAAGTATATAAGCACTTGGGCGTTAAAACGCACCTAAACTCCTTAAGGTCAAAAACGTGCGCTAAAGCCCGACCTTAAGCTAAACAAGTTATATGAGCTATAAACTTCATATGAAGTTAATCAAGGATCATTATATGATCTTTAAAATACAAGTCCTCAGTTAGAACTGAGTAAAAAATACAATTTGCCCGGGAGTTCCCTTAAGGGCCCCTTAAGGCCCGAAAGTCCCGGAGATACTTTAATAAATAAAGTAAAGCATTACACTTCATTATAAATACACAATAACACTTTAATGAACATTTAAGAGGATGTTCTCAAGCTAAATTCTCAGTTAAAGACAAAGTGCTCGGGGGTTCCCGATGAGGACCCCATAAACCCATGGGAGTGCCTCGGAGAGGTACCGAAGTGGCACAAACCCCTATATAAATTATTCTAAGAGTTCCTAACATCAATATTCACCATTCTAAAGAGAATACACGAGCTACTTCCTCCAAAATAAACAAAGTGCTTGGACAAATTTTTTAACACTCCTTTTTGCCCAGTTAGCCCGGGAGTTGTGTTTATAGTTGATATAACCCCATATAACTCAATTTAACACCTTAGCATATTATTATTGACTATAAACAATGTCAATAAACACTTGGAACTCATAGCGACTAATTATTTCTCAGAAAATCCTTAAAGCACAAAAACGCACCTTCGGGTGTCACAAAAATGCGTTTTACGCAATTGCCTTGAAGTTTTTGAGGAGACACGAGTTGATAATCTTAAAAGGGGATAAATTGACCATCTAGATTAATTGATGGCAGTACTAAATTCATAGCACAAGTAGGGCCGATTTAATCATCAAAAAGGTACCTAAAATCAGCATTTTTACCTTAAAACTTTCATCTTTTACCATGATATAAATGTACCAATTAAATGCTGGAACCTATTACACATATTAGTATGGTCTTAGTACAATATAGTGTAACAAAAATTAAATAAAAAATCAGTCCCAATCACCCTTCATGTTAGGCGCCAATTCATGTGAATTTGGACTAGTTTTTGAGTTGTAAATTTCCTATTGGAATGATGAGTCATCCTAGCATGTACTATATGACAAAATGACAAATTAAATCGGTCAATTGGAGCTCTACCATCGTAAGACCTGAAAGGAAAAAAATAATAAGAGATAAAGTTTTGAAAAACAAAGAAATTAAATACACCAAAAGTGGAGCTATACTTGTATAATGTAAAGCTAGTAATTAAAAAATCAAGCAGCCCATGTGCAAGCTAATGGCTGCCAATTTCTTACATAAAGAAGGGGGAATTATTGCTGTACTTTAGTCTAAATAATACACTACCTAACTATGTCTAATCCCTTGCCTAATATTGACAAAATCAATTGTCTCCAAACAGCTCATATGTCCGATTTCAAGCATGGAAAGGAAGTCTAATTGCTGTACAATAATTAAACTAAGACATCTACTAAATTAGACATGTTCTCTAGTCTTAAAAGACAAAGAAATCAATTGCCCAATGGACACTACATTATCGTAAAAGACTAGTAAAGAAGACAACAATTAACTTAGAAAAATGCTAGATTATTACATCTACCTAACTTGCATTTGTCTTATAGTTTCAAGTGGCAAACAAAATCAATTATCTTCTTATCACCAGCCGTAAGTCTAGTCCATTATGGACAATTTTATTGAGCTAAATACCAAATTAATAAACATGAGAAGGATTAAACAATTAGGCAATCATTATGTCAATTAATTCCAAGTTGACTCCCTTCATTCTAATGCCTTAATACCTTACGTGAACTCTCATTTCTTCCTTGCCAACACCTTGGCCGGTTGTGTAAGTGTTCCTATTCTCTCTTTTCTTCTTCTATTGTTAGTTAATTCCTTAGAGCTCTAAAGCTCCATTAATGGTGAATTAAGTTCTAACACCATTTCTATGTAAATTCCTAGTTAAATCTACTAAGTCTTGAAGCAAGACTCATCCTAGGAATTCTTACAATTTTCGCCAAGCTTAGATGCTCCAAGGAGGTTCCTAGATTCAACAACAACACAAGGAACAACAAGATCAAGTAAAGGTATATTTTCATGTTGAAAAATCCTAAGTAATTATCTAAACCATTTTCGAAAATTTAGAACTTCTAAACCTATGTTCTCTTCATTATTTCATGAAGGAAACTTGGATCTACAATCATCACAAGGTGTATCAAAAATACCTTGATAAATTCGTAAGGTAAACTCTTGTAAAACTACTCCAAATCTTATTTATAATTTTTGTTAGAAGTCTAACAAATGGATCTCCTAAATATATACAAGGAGGCCGAGTTCTCTACATCAATATAGCATTTGAAGAGCTTGGAATTCAAGGAGAAATCAAGTACAAGAATTGTCTTGATTTAAGGAGTAAGTTTATATAATTAAGGTTTATTAAGTTTAAGCTTGATTTAAGCTTCAAACTTCAGTATAAAAATTATGTATAACCATTACATAAATTATGGCCGAAAATATTGGGTTATATTGTCAAGAAAATAATTTATAACATATAAGGTAAGATTATTACCTTAAGGTATAAATATGTGTCACAAAAATTAGTTAGGATGCATATAAATATAAACCGAATTATCTAAGGTTTATTTGTTCTATTTTGAGATTATAATCATTCTAAGTCATTAGCATAATTTTTAGAAGTGTTATATGGCTTGTATACATTTATATGTATTTATTATAAAGTTTAAGTCAAGTTTTAAAAACTATATGGCAAAGTATTATTAAGGCCGAGAATGAAATATGTTATTTGGTGATTTTCGAAATATTTAAGTATATAGACTTATATTATAAATTTAGGGAATATTAAAAGTAGCTACAAGTATTTAAATGGCTAGTTTAATAAGTTATGTGGTTAAAATGTAAATTTTGAAAAGTTTGGTGTATTAAATGGGATTGCCGAGAGTTAAGGAGTATATTGGTATAATTATGATATAATATAAGGTAGGAATTAATATTATGAATTTTGGTGAATTTAAATAAGTGTTTAAGTGTTAAAATAACAAATTATAAAGTTTTGGGACTATTTTGCAATTATTGGAAAGTATAGAGTATGGCCGAGAATTACTTATGATTTTATGGGTTTATTAAAGTATTAATTATGAAATTAAGTCTTGGTCAAAGTGTTGACCAAAAACTTTGGGTTAAAATGATTTGTGAAAAAAATATTAAGTTTATAAAAGTTTTAGAGTAATTATGTAATTTAAGGAAATATATTTATGAAACCGAATTTAACAAGGGGCGAAAGTGCAATTTGTAAAAGTATAAGGACCTTTTCGGTATTTAAAGAAAATTAAATATTAAAACTATAGTTTACAAGTTAATATGTAACTTATACAAAGTTTTGGGGTTAAGTTGAAAATAAAGGAAAGATATATGTTAAGACCGAAAGTATATGTGGTCATTTGGTGATTTATAAAAGATTAGAATATTTGGTAGTAATTACCGAAAGTCTTTAGGGGTTAATTAATAATTACAAAGGTTAATGTGGGTAATTAGGGAATTACAAAGTTATGAGGTTGTTTGGCAAGTTATAAAAGTTAATATATTTGTTTTACAATTTCCGAAAATTAATATGGGTATTTAATAAATTATAAAAGTATATGGTTATTTGGTAAGTTGTAAAAGTTAATGGGATCAATTATGATTACCGGAAACTATATGTGGTTGTTTAGTAATTCATAAAGTTGTTGGGTATAAAATATAAATACCGAATTAATAAGGTTGGTTTTGTAATTTAATAAGGAAAGGAAGTAAAACTGGGTAATATAATGTATTATGGTATATTATGGAGCATAAAGTAAAGTTTATAAAATAAAGGTGGTTATAATAAAAATAACCAAATGGTATAATATAAAGGATAAGTGGAAACAATTATGAGAATATAATTAATGAAATAAAGATATACCATATAATGGAAATTCATTATCACATGTGAACACCACATAAAATAATGAACTGATGAACTATCTGGAACCACTGTTAAATAACAGGGGGAAATAAAGAACATACCAAGTTATTATACAACGAGTATAAACGCTACAGTGACAGTACTGTAATATTTAATGAATAATTATATTAATATTACCCGGTATTGCATGTTTATATAACAGCGTACGGGAAGGGACTATTGGACAGGGATTTGTCAAGCTAGCAGTTACTTGGTGAACGGTATGTTAATTGTGTGGTCTGAATGTCCTAAGGATTATCCTAAGGTCTAGACATTATATGTTTAATTATCAAGAGCGATATCTGTGATTTTATGTATGTGATGTGGTGTACTGTATTGCTTAAACAGTTGCGTTGTATTTTATACGCGAACGTCTTATGACTGGGAGTTTATACATTTAAACTGGAAAAGACTAACTGACCTTTAGCCAATATTGAACCTAACAAAGGTCAACTGTTAAGGTCTTAATTCAAATCTTGGTTATTGTACCACTGACAAAAGGGCTAACTTATAAAGAGAGGAATCCAGACTGTTTCGACTTTCTGGTTGCGCATCGTGATCACTACGAGAGACTTCAATGGGGAGTCACTCAAAGGAAATCCATCAGCCACATTCGGGGATGGCGGAAGGCACTGCCGTTGGTGCACAGGTTCGACCGGATCGGTCAATATATATATTCGTCCAGGGCCATAAGGCCAGCTAGTAACGGCTCCATTGGAACCCAGGGGACTAACGTCCATTAATAAGTTATTAAGGTTTGTCTTATCATGACGCCTGAAATGGAATTTAATTGGAAAAGGTTAAATGATTTGGTTTAAAAGGATAAGGGTCAGATGGCCAACTAACAAGTACAGTTTAATACGCATATCTTGTTTGGAGATTGTTATGGATTACTGATGTGTGACTATTGGTTATAGCTATTGATTATTGTTGTGTGGTTATTGGTGTTGTGTAATATAGTACACTGATGTTTACAGGTGAATTGTTTTTGTGAGCGTTTAATGTTTACAGTTATTACTGTTATTATTGTAAACCGGTATTTCATGTAAAGAATCTAATATCAAGATGGCTAAAACGACTTAAGGAATCTAGATGACTTAAGATCACATTTAGCATACCAGCATTTCGATTGCTAAGCCCTTCAATGGGCCAAACATTCCAGGTTATTGAAGAAGACTCAGGTCGGAGTGCGGGACACGGGGGTAGCTGATGTGTTGCAGCAAACACCTTTGGTTTATTTTGTATTGTAATAAAGAGATTGTTGTATTCAGTTAGTTGCTCATTTAGTTGGATTTGGTTTGTAATAATTAGGAGCGCTCAGTATCTGTTCATCACAGCGCGTAGAGTTAAGGTTGTTGGATGGATGCCTTGTTACTTGCAAGGGTGAGTAACGGTGTGTAACACCAAGGTAGTTAGTTTTATTTTCCGCTTCGAATTATTATTTATTATGCTACGACTTGCGACGTCATTACAGGTTTAGGATTAGGGGTGTTACAGGAAGTGTAGAGAATGATGAGGGGAGTAAGAATATGTAATTATTTTTACATTTGGGGCTCACATGGAGGTAGAGCATGGAGAAGAAGAGGGAGTAGCCATGGGAGGAGGAAGAAATCGGCAGCAAACCAGAGGGGAGAAAAAACGGTAAAGGGAGAAGAAAGAGAGATAAGAGAAAAGGAAAAGAGAAAGTGAGGGAGGAGAGAGAGAGGGTGAGGTCCTTTTGTACATTTCTTTCTTTCTTTCTTTTATTCCTTTCTAGCTTATTAGGTGTGTGTGTGTGAGGGAGCTTATTATCTATTAAAAACCGGCCCCTCACATTACTACTAGTTGGACCGTTTTCGTCTTTTACAGAAAACGCTCATTATTTTACCCGGTTTCGGTACTATTCACTAACCGGGCCCGTTTTCCGGAATTTTCCCGTTTCTTAAATTTTATTGGTTAGTAAGCTCCCATTAACGCTTAATTATTGTTATTTAATGATTTATAATTTTTACGGCCTCGTTTGACCACTTAAAGTCACGTTTTCGGGTTTTCTTCGGATCCGTTTGACCACTTAAAGTCACGTTTACCCGGTTTCGTGAGCTAAAGCTCTATTAGCGTTTTAATACATTATTTGGATCCGTTTTCTTCGAGAGTTGTTCCCATATATTATTTACGCCTTATTAAGCCTTTAGAATCCATATAATACACTAACCGAGGTCTCATACCTCCTATGGTTATTTAACGCTTGTTTAGCGTTTTTCACTTTTTAAACGTTTCTTTATTTCTTTTGGATTTATTTTTCCTTACTAATATTACTTAGGCAACATTAGGCCCTTAAATACGTAGTAGGATAATCTTAATCACTATATTTAAGTTCGGGGTGAAATACCCCAAACCTTGATATGTTGTTAAACATTTAAACTATGGTATGTAAAGGCTACAAAGTGCCTTAGAAACGTTAGTGTACAACTTAAACCATAGTAAAACACAATAAAGCACTAAGACACAGCTTGAGCAAAAACATGCTCTAAGCTTGGAGTGAACTTGGTTGGGACCCAAAGAGCCTACCAAGACTTAGTAATATTCAATTATGATTTAATAAGGATAATTAAGTCCTTAGGAAACTTTGGTAGACAATTAAACCAAACAAACACAAATAAATACCTTAAAGCCAATATTGGCGAAAATGTGCTCTAAGCTTGGGATAAGTTTGGTTAAGACCTAATAACCTTACAAGACCTTATTATATGTTAATGAACATATTAAATCAATTACTAAAGAAAACCAAGCTTGAAAACAAGTTAAAACACAAAATGTGCTTTAAGGATCCTTAAAGCACGTTTTTGAAAAATTGTCTTGTAAATGAGTTTTGAGTGGCTAAATGACCATCATTACTCTTTAATTAATATGTGTACTACTTAGTATCACATTAGGAAGTCTAAATCAATGGGAAATCAAAAATTTCACAAATATGTGCCTTGTTTTGTGAATAGTGCTCAAATAGTGCTAGTTTAAGTTATAAGTCAACATAAGTTGTTTAATTGGTCAACAATGGCCATATATATGTTATATATTGAAGGGGCCACGGTTTTTAAGGTGGGGAGTCACCAACCTAGTCATCCAACTAAAGAAAAGAAAAAGAAATAAAGTAAAGTTACTATTTACTTTTAAGCTTAAATATCTTGCAAAAGTGAGACCTCTCACCTATCCTCTTCATTTCCTTGCCTTCCCACCGTGTTCTTCCTCTATCTCCCAACCAGAACCGAGCTTGCTACAGCCCATCTCTTCTCTAACTTCAATTGCTCACCAAATGTTCATTAATGCTCCAAATCAAATTCTAAGACCATATTTGTCTTTGTTAGACCAAGCTCTTCACTTCTATCTTTTCAAATCATCAAAAGCTTCATTTCGGTGCCATGGAGATTCTCCATTGAAGGGGGAAAAGCTCATCTTCTTCCATATTGTCATTCTCCTTTGTTTCAAGGTAACAAAAACCAAAGAAAATCTAAGTTTCCTCTCATTTTTGTATGTGTCCGAAAATTCACCTCACAATGGTGCTTTTTCTTGCTCTCTTCATAGCTTAATTCAAACTTCAAAGGACTAGGAGGAGTCCTATCTTGCTACTTAACCAAGCTCTCTTTCGAATTCCAATGGTAAGCATCAAATTTTGGTATTTTAAGACACATATGCAAACCTAGGGTTTGACTATGAGTTTGGGTATTAAACTTAATGCTCATTACCCTTATATGTGTAATGGTTAGAAGATTGACAAGTGAAAAAAGCTCCTTGCCGATTTTCAATCAAGAAAGGACAAGAGAAAACAAGTGAGAAAACTTGGAAAACAAAGAGGTAAATGACCTCTCTTAATGTAGTTTTATGTACTAGGAAATTGAGCTATACTTGCTTAATAATTAACCTAAAGAGCCAATGGGAAATGAGCTAGAAAACTATCCACAAGGTGGACTTAAAAGACATGGGAGCATTGTTGTGTGTATTCACAGGTTGAAGGCATTAAATGTGGAGATCATTGTTTAAGTTTAATGCAATTTAAGGGCCTAAGAGCCATGTTATTTAAGGGCCTAAGTGCCAATCAATTTAAGTTTATGCACATATTGTGATGTAGTGTAGTTTAAAGGTTTAGTTGTGTGTAAAGAACATCTCTTGTGAAGGTGAATGTGTTTGATGGTTAAAGGATGAAAAACCATATGTTTGTGTATAAGAGGTGTATTAAGAGATTGAATGTTCTTGATTGTCTAAAGGTGAAAAACAATGTGTTTTGGTGTAAGGTGATACAAGAGAAGCTATGGCGAAATTTAGTTGATAAATAAAAGAGTTTATGTGTTGTAATGAGATTTTATGACCTAGAAGGTACTAGGAATTTTTAAGTGTTAAGATGGTGAAAGAAAGTGAATTAATGTGTTCTTAGGCGTTAAGATGCCTTAGGCATAGTCTTGGAGATTTAGGGAACTAATGGATGATTTCTTGATACACCAAGGTGATGGTGGAGGTGTCGTAAAGTCTTGTGCAAAGTTTGGTGAACAATGGAAGTGTAACGCCTTGTGAAGGTTTAATTATGAACTTGTGGGAAAGACATGAGGAGTGTGTGTAAAGGGGATGAGTGTAGTGCAAATGATGTTTAAAAGGGTGGTTATAAGGTAGTGAGGGATTACTTTGGTTAGGTGAAGTTTTAGGCAAGAATACAAGTTACAAGTGTAAGGAAAAAAATGTTCTAAGTGTTAAGGACTTAGTAAAAGTTGAGTAAAAGTTTAAGGAATTTTTGGGATGTTTCGAGAGGGTTTAAGTGTGCCCAAAAGATGTTAAAACATGTGGGAGAACATGTGTAAAGCATAGGAAAAAATTGGGATGAATTTGGAGTTCAGAAAGAGGAGAAAAAACACATTAGAAAATTGGTTCTGCAGTGGACCGCCCCTGTGGGGAGGTCCAGTGCAGAAAGTGAAAAAAAAAACGTGTAGCATCTGTTGTGGACCGCCCCTGGACCGCCCCAGAGGAGCGGTCGACCAGAGATGAAGAAAACAATTTGTTTAAGGCTCCTAATGATGGGGATTGAATGGTGATGGTTTTAGATGATGTTTAGGCCTTGTTTGGTGACATGTAAAGGTCTTAAAGTGTGTAAACAAATGTTAGGTTTGATGTGAGAGTTGTGAACTTAGATCACAAGTGTAAAATAAATAACGGGATGACGGGGTAACTATGGGCGCATTAGACGTTAGACAAGCATGTTACTCCAATTAATGAAAGTAATTGTGATGTTACCAGTTGTACGGGATTTGTTCGAGGAAACTAGGAGGACAATATTGTGGACCGTGGTGAAAGGTATGGTTTTCTTGCAACCTGTGTCCTACCGGATTACACCGGCTTGTATGCCAATGTGTTTTTCTGTGTGTTTGCCACGTTGTAAGATAAAACATGTAATGAGTTTACAAGTAATCATTATGTGGCGTGTTCAACTCCGATACCATTTAACCTCGGAAGTGTTAACCTAGTTAACTGAGTCTAGGATCACATGAGAGTTCGGTATTCGGAGTAAACGACCCGAACCATGGACGTTCTACCACGGTATGCGTGTGTTAATTGTGTGATATGTGTGTGTGAATGTAGGGATCTCCCTTGTATGTTTAACTCAGTTGTAATACTGTATGGTGTGTAGATGTGATAGACTCCATAATGGGGTTCTAACTAATATCTAAAGGTAAGTATGTACTAACAGTGGTGAGGAATCCGGTTTGGCCGGTCGCGCGTTGTTTGGGAGTGGGTATCCTTCTTAGCCTTACCCTTCTCTCTGTTATGGTTGTTTCCCTCACGGGTTATGATCTCCCATTATCTTATTCCAAAGCTTAGCTATTCTGACTTATGATCGGTTTAGGGGGAACATGTGTTTGTGTGGTGTGTTCGGGCCTCCAAACCCGAACCATCTTAACTTAAGTTACTCGTCCGACTATTAGGACGGTAATGAGTGTTGTTGTTGTTGTATAACGAGCTTACCATGAGGGTGACACCATTCTCTAGGCTCACCAGTGAATTAACTATGTTTGGGTCGGTTCCTAAGAGGACCGTTCCCGTTATGTTATGTGATGTTATTGTAATGCAATTCCTATTGCGATGTTATCATGTGCACGACGAAACGTGAAAGTGTTGTTATTTTTGTTATGTGAGGAATGTTATATGTTGTAAGATATGGAGTGTGTGGATCATGGAAATGAATCCCAGTTTGTGATAAGAGGCGTTTAAGGATAACCCGATTTAAGGGTAAGTGTCGTCTATTAAGGAAGTAGCTCCATTAAAGGAGGAACACTCTAGGGATAATGAATACCATGAGTGACATATCAAGTAAGGATGTATTATCCGTTTGTTTGAGCCCATTGAGGCGAAATGTTATGTGTTGTGTGTTTACAGTTGCATGCATGATTTAAATATAATCAATCGCATGCTAAGACGACAATTAGTTGTGCGTGGCCCGGTAGCATGTGCGCTGCGGGATTACCATACCAGCAAAGGTGCTGAGCCCCTTGGGGGCCACCCTTTCTCTTCTTTTCCTATTTCAGGTACAGAGAGCTGGAAGCCGTTCGAGAGTAGGACGGGGTAGACATTGTACATGGGTAATCATTTAAGTGTATATATACAGTAGGTGTAGTAAGACCGAAATTGTTATCGGCATCAGTTTATAAATACTCGGTATAGTTGAAAGGTATATGTTGTTGTTGTTGTTAATGGAAAGGGATAGTAATGTGTAGTCGCTCTGGAATTTAGCCCATCAGACCGGTACAATGTATTGTATTAGCCTTGTTAGCCACGTGGGTGGTTAACGGCGTGTAACACCAAGAAGTTAAGTAATGTGCTGAAGTTTGTTTTCCGCTGCAGTTTGTTGTTAAGTGAGTATGTTGTTTGGATGGGGTGTTACAAAAAGTGGTATCAGAGCGAAGTATCGCTCTGATGACTGAATTACCGAGTTAGGATTTAAGTACTTTGGGTTAAGGGTTGAGTGATAGCGTGAGAGATACGCTAGTGAGGACTTACCAGTGTACTGGAAACCTACAATATCCATCCCGCCCTCCACAACCCCAGTTTTATAACTTGGGAAACAACGCCAGAGAGATGGAAGTCCCCTCTTACTCGGGAATACCCGATCTGGCTGTCATTAAATACCTCTAAAGGTATGGAGAACCTGTCATACGGTAGATCCCGGAAACTGGGAATCCCGGAGACGGTTTCCATCTGAACAATGTTAACCGCATTTAATAGTGAAGAATGAAAAGCCTTGTGTATAGAAGAATAGAATTTCCGGCAACCTGGGTCGACATGCTGAGCAGTCGAGGATAACCAGCTTGCAACGCACCGACCGTGCAACAGGCAAGAAGTGGATTAATGAAACCCGAGACGAGTGTCTACGGAACCACAGTTGTCAAATGATACGCCAACGGTATACCAACCGACAAGGGAACTACAACGTAGTGCCCAAACAAGAGACAAGTCTCAACAACCACGACAAATACGTGGAACGGGCTATAAAGAGGATACAATACTAAGTAAAAGGAGTCTCCCAGAATGGGAAACACCCTAGTTAATAATTAACATATGAATACAGCGAGGAGTTACCCAGAGGGTTATTGTCAAGACTGTAAGATCAAGTGAGGGCCAGCGAGGCCACTGATGATAGTACGAGTAAGAACAATACGCAACCAGTATGTGTGCTTAACCGACAGCCAGTTAGCATGGCGCACTTGCCATAGCAAGTGCTGCTATAACAGGGCTGTTCGGGAAATTTATAACCACTATGAAGTACATGGTAAAGTACCATGAAGTTAAGTGAGATCATTGTAACCATGGAAGGGCTTAACGGCCTAACCTCTCTAATTGTAAGTACACCAGTCAGCAAGAAGCTAGACTTGGTTAGGGTAAGAAGATGTTGTGAAACCATGAAAATTTTCTTTCAAACTCAGATTTATTTCACACCCTTTTCCTTCAAAACCAGATTTTCTTTCAAACCAATACTTCTTTCTAACCTTCTTTCAAACCAAACCAGTAAAACCAAGGACACTTGACAAGGATACAACAGTGGATAAACTTTCCTTCGTTTAAGTTCGGGAAGCAAGGAATGAATATTGTCACGGGACAATATAAGGGAGTTGACAACAGAATACTTCACCTAGGCGTGTGACGGACACTACGAGTGTACCAACTGAATGTGGGACGACCGCACTCCGATAGGAGCTTGTGGGCCTGACAGACCTACTTATGGGTTAATTGGGTAAGTAGTAATGTATCAGTATGGTACCCCACATATGTATACGAGTAGAGTCCGAAACACGAGAAGTAGTCGACTCCGTTCTACGGTCAGCAGTATAAGTCAAACAAGAACTAAGGATTACCAAGAATGGTTGAAGTTAAGGAACTAGTTAAGTTAACGAGATTAAAAGGATTAGTGAATTCCTTTCAAGGGAATGTTTAAGAGTTAGGAAGTGCGAAGTGCACAAACTGTTAAGTAAAGACATCGTATATGTCCTAAGGATCCTCAGGGATAAACACGTTAGCTGGAACGGTGACCCAGCCTGTCCATGGCTAAGCAGATGCCTGATGTGGACACATTAATGTGCAATGAACGGGATGAAACTCCCAGAATGAGTACCTACACTATCAGGAAATGTTGATCTTCACAGAAGAAGATAATAACCAGTTAAGAACGCAAACGGCGTGGCTAACTGAATATACCAATAAGTGCGAACCAGATGTAATGCATGACTTAGCAACACCCAGGAACAATCCTTAAAGGGTGTTTGCATCAACAATTGTTGCACGAAATAACGTGACAGAAACACGAGGGTTGAAACTAACACCCAGTTTAGACATAAGTTGTCAGGAGACGGACTGACAATCCTAATGGGCATCCCATGAAAGGAAACGTGATGCAACGACCTTGTCATGGAGGCCAATACAACCTCTAACCATGTAATGTTGTACAGAGAAGTACATGTGTGTGGACAGCCTACAATGAGCACAACTCAAGGCAAATGAGGCTTATAGGCCACAAATAAAATGTGTTATGTAAATTAGACTGATTGCAGAAGTTTATGTTATATAAGTGAATAGAGTGGAGAACGAACCACTGCACTAAGAGTGGGGATACCTCTAGATATTGTAAAACCGCTGGAGCGGTAGTTATGTGTACCAAGCTCAAGAAATATGCTGTGGACAATATTATTACGATTTGAGAGCAATTAGTTAGTAGTATGTGTGTATAAAGTGAAACACCGAGCTGAATAATACCGGCTTGTGACTTGAATGATCAATGCTCAAGGAGCATTCGGTAGTCATCCAAATGAATGACGAACCATAATGTCTTAAAACATGGATTAAACATCTAATCACATTGATTAAGGCCTAAACATGCCTTAAAAGTCAACTAAGAACAACAGTGGTCAACACAAAGCAAGATGTTGCACCCTTTGACTGTTTAGGGTAAATAAATACCCAAATGAACTACTTAGGACCTAAAACTTTGTCCTAAGCTTATTAACACATAACTAAACATATTACAATCGTTGGACAACACTCCAACACAAATAACAAGCATTTTCATGCTTCAAGGTCAAGTAGGGCAAAAATGTGCTCTAAGAAAACCTTAAAGGTCTAATGACCTCTATTTTATAAAATTGGATTCCTAAGATCACTTATCATCTAAGGAACACAATGAAACCGTTCTCAAAGAAAATAGAGCTCAGAAACACCTTGTGACACAAAATGTGCACTAAAACACCTTAAAGCACGTTTTTGTGTAATTGCCTTCTAAATTGGTTTTTAATGGGCTTAAAGGTTATAATTACCTTTAAATATGATAATATATCATATTAGGAATTTAATTCCAGAAATTTACAAATTTTTACGAATTTAATATTAAAATATTAATAAAACCCTAAAAGGGGGCCCGTTTGAGTCAACATTGACTAAGAATGGTCAAGAGGTCAAAGTTTGACCCCTTGGACCACATGAGGTCGACAGCCACAAGCAAGGGAGCCTATTTTCCACTTGCAAGCACAAGGAACAAGGTTCCAACACATTCCTTAAATTAGGGGACTACTTTTACCTTTTAATACTTTAATCTATATATTCAACTTTGGCTCCTTATTTGACTAAGCCAAACCGTGTGAGACCCTCCAGCCCCTCCAATAATCGATGCCAATCTCCTTTGGTGAGTCATCAATCACCAAATACAATTAACAAAGCAAATAATGTGTTTTAAGGCAAAATTGACCTACCTCTCTCACTTGCCTTGCTTCCCAGGACACAAGGCCTCCTCCATCCTCTATTTGCTTCTCCAAACCGTGGCTAACATGCCAAGAACAGAGGAGAACACCAATTGACATAGGTAAGCTTATTAGGCCATTTTATGTTCAATTTCTTCACAAATCTTTCCTCTTTCGGTGGATCTAAGCATCAACCATTTCCATCCATGGATCTAGGTTGTTTTGGAGGTTAAATGAAGAGCAATCTCGGCCATAACAAGGGAAGAAGGTGGAGAAACCCAATCTTGTTCTTAAGGTACAAAAATGTGCTTTAAGCACTTATCTTTTGATTTTCTTTGGATCCGGTTGTAAAACCTGTTCTCCTAGCCTTATAATCTTCTTCTTAACATACTTATTCAGTGGATCTATCAAGAGCTTCAAGGTATAGCGAGATCCAAGCCAAAAACACCATTTTTGGCATTTTAAACAAGGTAAAAATTGGCCATTTTCGAATCTAAGTTATACCAGTTTAAGCCATGGTTTAGTAGCTCTTTTGATGCTCTTTACCTTCTGTATATTTAGGCCGAAGACAACCCTTGGCTACCTTGGTATTCTAAGGTAAAATTTACCTTGAAATATACATTAAAACACTTCTTATGGTTAGATCTTGCTTGGAGACTAACTATGTCTTATTTGCTGTTGGAAAACATGTAAAAGAAGCTGTGGAAATTTTATTCCTAGGCAGCCGAAACCAAACAAGGCCTAAACTAGGCAAAAACAAGGTATAAATCACTTAAATCTACATTTGGTATATTAATAGTGTTTATACATATTTATACATATATGCCGTGAGTGAATGAGTAAATTAAGGTCTTTTTTTGACCTTAGGTGATTAAGGAATGGTTAAGTAAATTTATCTAACTAATTAATTAACATAATTGTCAAATTTAAGACATTATATGGAAAATTGGTAAATATGGAAAAAATATGTGTAAGGGCCGAGAGTTTAATGCATTTTTGGACATTTATGTGTAATTCATTTTATAAGCTAATGTTTGTAATAAGGCCATGTACTTTAGGCCATTTTATTTATGCATTTATAAGGTTTTATTTAAGTTTAAGTGGTATATAGCATTACCGCATATTATAAGGGGTTAAAGTGATATTAAATTAAATTTGGGGGCTATATAATAATAAAGCCGAAAAGTAGAGGTTTAAATGAGTTTATATAAAAATTATAAGATTTATAATGTTTTGGGGTTAAATGGTAATTTCTGAAAAATAAGGGTACAAGTCGTAATATGTGGAGTTTAATGGTGAAGGAAATATTAAGGTGGTCAACCTTGACCATATGGTAGGTTTTGACCAAATTAAATAAGTTAGATAACTTATTTAAGGTTTTATAATAAGATAAGTATTTTATTGAAACAATTTTATAACATATGTGGTATATATGTTATTTCCGAAAGTTAGGGTGTAAAATGGTATTATAAAACACCTAGGGGATATTAGGGATTTTTAGGAATTTATTGGGTTAATTTTGGAATTAAAATAAACTATATATGTATAATATATAGTTATTATGTCATTATGACACTTTGGAGAAATATATGTGGTGGTATAGCAAATACCGAAAGTATATGGGTTAATAAGGATATTTATAACCCTTTGGTGAAATTTGGTGATTTTTAGAATTATATAAGGGTATTTAATAAGATATGTGTATAATATATGGTTTTAATGATATTATAAAACTATATGTTATAAATAGGGCCAAATGGCAATTAAACAGTTTTGGGTCTGTTCGGTATTTTATAAATATTGACCATAGGTTATGAAATACCCCGTAATTAAATATAGTGATTAATTAGGCTAATAAGTAATTTAGAAGCTTAATTAAGTATAAATAATCATGAGGGAACAAATCCCGAAGAAAACGGACCCTTAAAGTGGATTAAAATCACTAACGAACCTTAAAGCACGTTTTTTGAGATAACCGGGAAAACGTGTCTTTAAGCGGGTCAAATAGACTCGTAACAGTTTTGGTCAACTAAATAATCATTAATAAATATTAGTGAATCTTTAGAACCAATAAAATCAATAAAACGAGAAATTAGTAAAAACTGTCAAAAACGGGAAGTTATGGGGTAGAAACATAAATAACCAAAACTTATGTGTCCACTTTTAAAATAAAAAGTAAAATTTGTGTGTGTGTGTGTTGGGTGCAGCCGATGGGCCCCCCCCCCTCTCTCACACTCTCACACACTCTATAAATTCCTCTTATTTACAAACAAACAAAATAATAAAGTAACCCCCCTTTATTACTTTACTCCCTCACTCACAATTCTCTCTCCTCCTCTCATTCTCTTCTCCACGTACAGACCCCCATCTCACTCTCTCTTTTCTTTCTTCTTCTTCCTCATGCGATTTCCATGGAAGCTTGAGAGAACCCCCACAAAACTCTACTTCTCTCCTCTTGAAACTCCCTCAAACCTCTTCCAAAAATTATAAAAACTACACCATTGTCTTCCTCTCCTCAAGAGCAACATTTCCCTCTTTTCAAAATTTGGAAAAGAGCATTTTCGTTTTTATGGGTATGCCCCATTTGGAGCCTCAAGACCACCATTAGAAGGCCCTCCTTCTCCTTGTTCTATTGAGGTAAAAATATTCTTAAAAACTCCACCTTTTTTTAGCCTCAAGGGCAAAACGAAAATGTAAACTAAAACCCTTGTTTGCTTCTTTATGCTAGCCGATTTTGGCATTTTGGTGGAGTTGGAATTTTGTTCTTGAGCCACTCCAAGCTTCATTTGCACCCTTGGAACGTAATGAGATTTCCAAACCCTAGAACTTACATTAAAGCTTAAATAATGTTAGGGTTAGTTTTAGTATTGAATGTGTGTGTATGTATGGGTTATGATATTAGATTTGTGAAGTACTATAACCGGTGGAGAAAGAGAGGAAGAAAGAAGAAGGAAGAAGAAAGGAGAAGCTAGTAAAACAACAAGGTAAATCACATTCTCTTGTGTAGTTAGTAATGTATAATGTAACAGATTTTTAGAAGTGAAAATTGGTATTGTTAAATGGTAGTGTATTGGTAGTGAAATGTGTAGGAGGAAACAAGTGTGTTAAACCTTTGTAAACAATTAAAAACTGTCACAAACATAGTTGGGAATTAATGTTGAGTGCAGGAATTTCTATGAGTGTTTTAGTATGGGTATTGTATATGGGAGCTTGTATATTTTTGGTTGTTGAAAACAGGTGAGATGATGTGAATGTGTGAGGAAACATTGTGTTGAGAGTGTAAAAATATAGGGGAGGTTATGGCAAAATTTACCTAGGAATAGAACACTTAGTGTATTAGAAACTAGGTGTCTAATAAGTGTTGTAACAGATTTTAATAGAGAAAGATGGAGGGCAAGTTGAGAGAGGTAGATAATGCAATCTAAATGCATTAGGAGTGTTAGAAATGTCAATAGAAGAGGGAGATATAGAAGAGGAGTGTTAGAGTCAAAATCTGTAGCAAATGCAACTAGGAAAGAACTAGTGCAAGTGTTGAAATAAAAACTTAGAGAATTGTGTGTATAAGTTAGTATAGGATTATGTAATGAATTAAGAAATGAATTAGCATGATTTAGAGTGTTTAAATTGTACTAAAACATGTTAGGATGCATGTAGGAAGATTGGGGAAGCAATGGGTGAACTTGGGGAAGAAAAACAAAATCTGTAGCAATGTTCTGCTACCGTCCGACCCAGGGTCTGGGTCGGACAGTGGGTCGGACGGGACATAGGCAACAACAATAAATCTTTCTGTAATGGTCCGACCCAGGACCGTGGATCGGACGTGGGTCGGACAGGCAAAAAAAATAGAGGTCGAAGTTTCTGACTTCGCCCGACCCAGAGTATGGGTCGGACAGTGGGTCGGACGGAGTAGGGACACGGGACCGAAACCTTCTAGAACGGTCTGACCCAGAGGGTATGGGTCGGACGGAATAGTGCTGGGTCGGACAGGGTGAATTTCAGAGGACGAACTTTACTGGAATGGTCCGACCCAGGGCTTAGGTCGGACGGTGGGTCGGACGGCCCAAGACTTACAAAAAAAAAACTGTAAGCTTATAACTAGTATGTATATATGTATATATATATATGTGTGTATACCCACCTATACATATGTATATATATTGGTAAGTAAACCATGGATAAGTAATGAAAAATGAGTAAATGAAATATAAGTGTTAAGAATGCAAAGACTTAGTAAGTATGGATTAGTAAACGTCAGAGTAATGAGTTAAGTTAATGAAGGCTATAATAATCATTTAATTGTATATGTATAAAATAGGATTCGATTTGTGACATCGGAGGAACGTTTGGAAACACGTACGACGGTGAACGGTGTGAATTCCTCATGCCCCGTATGCTATCTTGGTTACTCTGATTTGTGTGTTGTGTGCTAATTGATCACCAAATAAGATAAATGCACGAATCGGAGTTATCATGTTTACTTGTGAATATGTAGTGTTGTATATTGTGGTATATTTTCTTTAAACCTCAGTTTGTATAATTCATGAAATGTATGGATGATAATGAATGTGTGTATGTATGTTGTATTGCATCATGACCGATTATTTGTGTGAATGGACTTCTAACTTATTCCTAACAAGCTAACCATCCTAACTTAAATTGGTAATTAAATTGGAATGAGTAGAAGTCCGATATAGTTTCGGCCACGCATGAGGATGAGGAGACACAAGAGGTTGGATCCGATTCCTGACTCTTAAACTGGTCCGCGGCCCAAATTCCTTAAGTGGGTAGCATCCCGGATTGGTGAGTCAAGTAAATCCCGGAGGTGGGACGAGTAGTCCCCAGGGCCGGAGGTCCCGACGACTTAACTTGAGTATAAGTAAGTAAGTAAGAACGAGTAAGTAAAGTAATTGGAAGTAAGTAAGTGTAAGTAAGAGAAAGTAAGTAATGAGTAAAAGAGTAAAAGCATTCCGATTAACCCGGATGCATAATTTGGCTAACCTTGTGAAGGTAAGTAAGATGCGTGCTATTGTATTGTGGCCTTGGAATGTGTAATGTATTGAGCATGATTGTATGATGTATGTAAAGCATGTATGTATGAAATTAATGAACCGCATGTTTAGTGGACGTCAAATAGTCGGCGTGCCCTAGCTAGCACGCGGTATATGCGGAGTTTATACGCAGCGTTTGCTGAGCCCCTTGGGGCACCATTTTTACTACTACACGCAGGTACAAGAGAAGGATGAAGGCCACGAAGAGACGTAGCTAGTCCTTTTGATTTCTTTTGTCTGTAAACAATGAATTTGAGAATGGTGTACTAAGTAGTACACGGCTGTGAGTTTTTGTTAGCCGGTGTACCATGGGGTACACCTTTTTGGACATGGATAGAATGGAGCATTGGTATAGATGAGTAGGTGATTAAACTCATTCTTTTGGTAGGTTGGAAATGGGAATGTAATTGAATATACTTTAAATACTCGGTGATCCCAGAATGTAAGAATGTTATTTTGTATTCGGTATGCATTAAGGTAGTGGCTCGGTATATTATGTTCATCAGACCGTGACTGTAAATAGAATGAGCCTAGCTAGCCGTATGGGCGGATAGTGGTGTTGTACCACCCGCCGTAGTAAGTAGTATTTCCGCTGCGAGTAACTCTGGATTATGGGATGATTACGGTAAGCATAGGATTAGCGGTTGGGTGTTACAAAAAGTGGTATCAGAGCGTAGTAACGCTCTGATGTCCTTAGTTACCGAGCATAGGGGATTACCGAGTTAGGATTTCAACCGTCTTAAGACGGATACTTAGAAACCTAACTAGGAACTACCGTTGTTAACAACGGATACCCTTGACATTCTTAGGAACGATACCTTGTTTAAATTCCAAGATCTTTGAGTCATATCTTGCGGAGCCTAATGTAACTGCTAAATGTTCAGATGTCAGGAAGAGGTCCAAGTCGCCCTAGAGGAGGGGGCAATGACGGACCCGGCACGCAGACGATAGCTGAAATCATCGCTGCCACGGTAGCGCAGATGCTACCCCAAGTAATCCAAGCAATGCAACAAAACCAACAAAACCAACAAACTCAAGCGGGGCCAATCCCTCCCCCGCCACCTAGAGAAGTGAACTGGGTAAAAGCTATCGCAGATCTCTGTCCTCCCTGCTTTAGAGGCGAGAGCGATCCTGCAAAGCTAGAAGCCTACATCTCCGAAATGGAGACTGCTTTTGAGACCCTCGAAGCTCCTGCTAGAGTTCGAGTGAGAGTAGCTGCTTACTACCTCAAGGATGCTGCTATGGACTGGTGGAAACTAGTCAAGCACGAGTATGTCAGCGACCCCACCTTTTATTGGGAGTCCTTTGCCGCTATCCTCCGATCCAAGTACTATCCAGAGCACGTAAAGACAAAGAAAAGGCTAGAGCTAGATGCCTTGAAGATGACAGACAAGATGTCTGTGGATGAGTACTACCGCACCTTCACTTCCATTCTCCGTCTTCCCTTGATCTAGGATACACCGGCCAGGTGTTGGTCGATCGCTTCTATGGCGGTCTGAGCCATCGCCTTCGGTACGGTATGGGCTACACATGATTTACCTCCCTTCAGGTAAATATCGGTTAACCCTTAGTATCATTTCAATTCCTTGAATTCCTTAAATTCCTTGAATTCCTTGAGTCTTTCCATATCCTTCTTAAATGAGAATCCCGGCTAATACCTGAAACTTCAGGAGTGCTATCACGCGGCTTCTCGCGTTGAATTCACTTGCCAACTAAGGGATGAAGAAACCGCGCTGAAGCGCAAGGCCAACAACAAGAACACCAATGGCGAGGAGCAGAACCAGGGTAAAAGTTGGAAAAAGAAGAAGGGAAATTTCTTTCAGCAATCCCAAAAGAAATTCCCAAGTGAAAGCAGTGCCCATGCTGAGCAGGGCAAACCGGTTGAACTGCTTCAACTCGGTTCATCTGCACCGGTGGCAGCAAAGCCACTGAGATCATACCCACCTAAGGGTAAACTCCTATTTCTAATTCGTATTCGTATCAGTATCTAGACGTGTATATCTGAGTGGTTAAACTGGTGTAAAAATAAAAGAAAAGAAATTGAAAACTCAAAATAAACGTCGGGCTGCAAACAAATCCCGGTCGTGGTAGTATAGTGAAATGTAAGCGACCGGATGTCGAACCGTGGGACTAATGTGCATATTATAGTACCTAAGCGTGTCACAAGAGGGGGGATTAATTGACTTGTATTATAAATAAAAAGGAAAGATAAAATAAACTAAGTTAATAAATAAACTAAACGGGACTCTGGTTCAGGTTATTATAATCTGCTTAATTATGCTATCTCTACTGGTTTAATATAATAATTTGGCAAGATTCCTGTTATTATCTTAAGGACTAAGTCATAGACTCATAAGAACTCGTTCCAGTTGTGCAGGGTCCGATGAAAACTCAAGCACCCACTGGTGGACGGCAGAGGAGTATGAGGAATTTTATTCTTGCAACTAAATACTAACTTATTAAATCATAACAAGTTTCCTCCAGTTTTACGGCTTAATTAACCTATCTATTTATCACCTCTGATCAAAATAGATTTAGCAAGCAATTTAATAAACTCATGACATTTATTAAAAAGGCGAGAGAAAAGCTTTAATCGTAACAAACTGTATTTAAATAAAACCAGTAAAAATATTGCATAATTAATACAAACACATAATAACCACTCCCAGAGTATACGTATTCTAGCCTAACATATTAAATAGATAAACAGGAACAAGAGTAATAGAAATCATCTGTAGTCACTCCTGCATTCGTTCTGCTATTTTGTATACGTAGGACTAGAGGTGAATATGGTGGAATGTAAAATAAATAAAATGGAGAAGACGGGAGAAGAGAAATGGGATGAACGTGTGATGTGTGGTATGTGGTATGTTGTGTCGTGGATGTTGGATGGGTGGTAGATGTGTATTTGGAAGCAGAAGGCTCGTGGGTTTATATAGAGGAAAGGAAGATTGAAGATAGAGCTGGATCACGCGTGAAGGGATTTGCTCATTGATTGCTCAGGGGACAGAACGCGTGCAGAGTAGATGGATAAGTTGCAGACAGGTCGACGGGCGAAGTCGACGAGCGAAGAAGAAATTGGCGCGCGCTATTTTTTTAGTCACGTCCGCATGTTGTCCGCTTTATTTCATGCGGTCATCCCTCCCTTGTCTCACGTCCGCATGCAAATGCATGCTCTCACGTCCGCATGTTAATAGGCGGTTGCATGGGTGTTGTCCGCCTAATACGGGGCGGTTGCATGGCTTGTCTCACGTCCGCCTATTATAGGGCGGTAGCAGAGGCGGTTGTGTCTTTGTCCGCCTAATAGAAGGCGGTTGTAGGGGCGGTCACCTCATAGTTGTCCGCCTAACCCTAGGCGGTTGCAGGGGCGGACAAGGCACATAAATAAGGCCACTGCGTGCTTCTCGCGTGGCTCTGTTTAATCCTTTATAATATATGTGGCATTTTTCCTACAATTTAACATATATAATACATCAGTTAATATAACAACATAATTATAGGAAAAACCAAAGATAAGTGAGAAACATTACAAAATGCTACAAATTATAAGGTGATTAAACCTTAATAAGTCTATATGTTTTGCACTTATCAGTATCATATCTAGTATATCCGCAAACACATGTGCTAACCCTCTACACCTTAGGTTCTGGCTCCGGTTCCACCAAAACCTTCTCCGACGGCCGCACCTATGTGTGCAAAAAGTGCAACCAAGACCATCCCGGCAAGGACTGTTATGGGAGAGAAATCAAATGCTTCAACTGCCAGAAACCCGGGCACACAGCCAATAAATGCCCAGAGAACACCAAGCCAAAAGGGAACTACCAAAGCTACAGGCAGAGGGAAGGCAAGGAGGTTGCATCTGGTGATGCACCAGCCCAGCAGGCACCGCAGGGACAGGGATCCCGGGGACCTCAGCGGAGTGCACCTCAGAGGCAGCCAGTCCTTCATGTGATTGACCGTGATGGGTCCGGTTCTAAATCTGGCCCAGGTAATAATCTAAACCTTTAATCCTTGAAGTAGCATGTCTAAGTAGTAGAGTAACTGTTTGAATGAATGCATGAATAAATGAATAGAAGTGTATGTTGAGCATGAAATGAAGTAGTTGAAACTAGTACTCACCGTAGATGAAATTTATAACCATAGGAAGCTTTAGTATCTGTTATCCGATACCGGTAAACCTGAATCAAGAAGAGATCGACATCACCAACCACTACTACACACAAAATGAACAGTGTCAGGTCATCCGACCAGGTATGATTTTATTAAGGGGATACCTGACACCCGCAGCGCAAATCTTAATCATACGACGATGCAACGAACTAGGAACGGGTCAAGGTGGATTTTACACACCCGAATTCCCCGGTGGAGCAAAGATGAAGCTAAAAATGATGTGCTTGGGAAAGGACTGGAATCCTTATACCAAGACATACGAGGAGACACGAACACAAGATGGAGCGACGCCACCGACAATACCACCAGAGTTTCAGACACTCGTCACACAAGCAGTAGAACTTGCACAACAATGCGAACATGGACCGATCCCCGCACTTGAAGCGGACCTTTGTATCGTCAACTTCTATGAGAAAGAAGGACGACTTGGGTTACACCAAGACAAGGACGAGACAGCGGAATCTCTTGAACAAGGAGTGCCCGTAGTGTCTTGGTCCATTGGTGATGACGCCGTATTTATGTATAGCGAGCAGAAGCTTGTGGACCTCGCACAGAAACTGGTACTGAGATCAGGAGATGTCCTAATCATGGGTGGAAACTCTAGGATGCTGTATCACGGGATCAACAAGATCAAGTTGAATACGGCACCACCGGCAATAATCAATGCCACACACATGAAACCAGGACGCCTGAACCTTACCTTTAGGAAGTATTAAATTCATAGTATCATGTAATGCATTAGTAACGTGTATTAGAAACACAGTATGTATGATGGTTGGTTTATCAATAAAGAGTAGTGTTGATTTAATTCCACTTATGTCCACCATCAATACTTATCCAATTGTGAATTCAATAGGTTGTGGACTCGGTACCGAAGGTATCCTGAGTAACCTCACCGAAGCACAAGCCGGCAAGAGCGGCACCATTTAACGGGAACATTCCTAGTGAACGGCATTGATGCCAATGTGTTATTTGACTCCGGCGCCTCTCACATTTCGTATCACCATCCTTTGTGAAGAGGTTGAAGCTAGATGCGGATGAGCTACCGAACTTCATGGTTACTCTCCCATCGAAGGAGCGAGTAAAGTGCACTAAATACTATCAATCAGCCACATCGAAATCAAAACGAAGTGTTTCCCATTTCCTTCATCAAATTCAATGGATTGGGATTCGACTTAATCATCGGAATGAATTGGTTGGAGCGGCACAAGGGTAGAATCCTCTGCGCCGAGCACCGATTGCTCCTCAAGAGTCCTTCTGGGTTACTGTATCTTACCGCCAGAGACCGAGAGAGCCTTCGACCACACTTATATCTGCTATGGCTATGTACCGGGAGCTTAGAAAGGGCCAAGAAGTATATTTGTGTTATGTACAAGACCTGGAGAGAGATCCAGAGTTTAGCGATGAAGTACCAATAGTATCCGAATTCCCTGATGTATTCCCTAAGGAGCTACCCGGCATTCCACCACCGAGAGCAGTGGAATTCGAAATTGATCTTTTTCCAGGTACCGGTCCCATTGCTAGGGCACCGTACATGACACCTGCTGAAATGACTGAACTGAAAGAACAATTGCGAGACCTTCTCGACAAAGGGTTTATACGCCCGAGCGTATCACCCTGGGGAGCACCGGTCCTCTTTGTGAAGAAGAAGGACGGCAGCCTCCGACTTTGTATTGACTACCGCGAGCTGAATGCGGTCACAGTCAAGAATAAATACCCATTGCCCCGCATTGACGATCTATTCGACCAGCTGAAAGGAGCATCAGTCTTCTCCAAGATTGACCTCCGTTCTGGGTATCATCAGATTGCCATCAAAGAGCAAGACATCGAGAAAATGGCATTCCGTACTATGGCCACTACGAATTCACAGTGATGCCATTCGGTTTGTCAAATGCACCAGCTAAATTCATGGACCTCATGAATCGTTTATTCAGTGAGCAGTTAGACACTTCGGTTGTTGTCTTCATCGACGACATCCTTGTATACTCCAAATCTGCAGAGGAACATGAAACTCATTTGAGGAAAGTGCTAGAGACACTGCGCGAGAACCAGCTGTATGCGAAGTTCTCCAAATGCGAGTTCTGGCTAGATCAGGTATCATTCCTTGGTCATGTCTCTCGAGTACAACTATCTCAGTTGACCCTTCTAAGATAGAAGCCGTACGATCATGGCCTAGACCTAAGACTGTTACCGACATTCGGAGCTTTCTTGGTCTAGCCGGTTACTACCGGAGATTTGTAAAGGACTTCTCAAAACTCGCTAAGCCCATGACTACATTGATGAAGAAAGATTCACCATTTGTATGGACAGATGAGTGCGAATTATCATTTCAGAAACTAAAAGACTCATTGACCTCAGCGCCCGTCCTTACTCTTTTAGAGGGCACAGAGGGATTTGAGGTATATTGTGATGCATCAGGCAAAGGAATGGGATGCGTACTCATGCAGCATGGCAAGGTTGTTGCTTATGCCTCCCGCCAGCAGAAAAAGCATGAGGAGAATTACCCGACACATGACTTAGAGTTAGGAGCCATTGTCTTCGCTTTGAAGATATGGCGACACTATCTCTATGGGGTAAGCATCACCATCTACTCCGACCACAAGAGCTTACAGTATGTATTCACTCCAAAAGAATTGAACTTGAGACAGCGAAGATGGATGGAGTTTCTTTCAGATTACGACATCAACTTGCAGTATAAGGAAGGGAAGGCAAACATTGTAGCCGACGCCCTGAGTCGTCGAGCACACTCGCTCCATTCGCTACTCGCTTCTTCTAGCTTGGTTGACGAGGTGCGAGATGCTCAGTTGAGTGACCCTTACCTAACCGAAATCAGACAAAAGATCGAAAATGGTACATTTGAGAAGAAAAAGTATGACTTCAAGCTACATGAAGATGGTTTGTTCGGTTGAATGGCAGGCTATGCGTCCCCCGAAGCATTGTTGAGCTAAGGGATCGCATCCTGCGAGAGTCACACAGTTCTGCATTATCAGTCCATCCGGGAGCCTCCAAGATGTATAAAGACATGAAGAGGTACTTCTGGTGGTCTGGAATGAAATCGGACGTGACGGAATTTGTATTGAGATGCTTAACATGCCAGAAGGTAAAATTTGAACATCGTAGACCGAGCAGAATGGTACAATCGATGCCAGTTCCGGAGTGGAAATTTCATGATATCTCCATGGATTTTGTTGTAGGACTCCCACCTGCCAGGGGAGGACTCAACATGATCTGGGTTGTAGTCGATCGCCTTACCAAGGTTGCCAGATTCATACCGATGAAGGACACTTGGAAGGTAGTAAAGCTAGCTGAGCTATTCGACAAGGAGATTATCAGACATCACGGAGTCCCGAAAACAATTGTATCTGACTGTGACACCAGATTTCTTTCGAGATACTGGAGAGCTACACGAGAAGCGCTGGGTACAGAATTGAAGTTGAGTACCGCCTTCCATCCTCAGACTGACGGTCAGACAGAAAGGACCATCCAGACACTGGAGGACATGCTTCGGGCATGTGCCTTGGACTTTCAGGGGAGTTGGTTAGACAAGCTTCATCTTATCGAATTTTCTTACAATAATAGTTATCATGCCTCGATAAAGATGTCGCCTTTCCAAGCTCTATACGGTAGACCTTGCCGTACACCCTTGTGTTAGGATGAGTCGAGTGAAGCGGTCATCATAGGACCGGAGTATCTTGAACAAGTGCAAGCTGAAGTTCAGCAGATCCGAGCGAATATGAAGGCAGCCCAAGATAGACAGAAATCCTATGCGGATGTGAGACGACATGACCTTGAGTTCGCCGTGGGCGACCAAGTGTTCTTGCGCGTTTCACCTATGAAGGGTGTCTTCCGTTTTGGCCAGAAGGGCAAGCTGAGCCCAAAGTTTGTAGGGCCGTATGCTATCACCGAAGAGTTGGAGCTATAGCCTACAGGTTAGCACTACCTAGGACTTGGGGTGTGTGCATGATGTATTTCATGTGTCACAACTCAAGAAGTACATTGCTGATCCTTCTCATGTCTTAGAGCCCGAGAGATTATCCATCGAGCCGACTATACGATATGTTGAAACCCCAGTAAGAATCCTGGATAGGAAGACCAGAGACACTCGCCATAAGTCTATACGAATGGTGAAGGTCCTATGGTCAAACCATGATGTCGAAGAAGTGACATGGGAGTTGGAAGATGCCATGAAGGCTAAGTACCCACAGCTGTTCATAGACTAGAGAGTCTAGCATTTAGCAATACGGGTACGGGTCGTACCCCTTTTAAGGGGGTAGAGCCCTTTTGCTTTTGCATTGCTTCGGGGTAAGCTTTGCATAGTGTGTAGGTATTGTAATAGGTTTGATAGCACATGTAGTGCGGAGTGTATGTGTGTGTATGTGTAATGAGGATTGTATGTATGATGGATGATGTTTGTGTAATGTGTACTATGAATTGCTATGTTGTATGTTGTGTTTGGAATGGTATGAATGGAAAATGATGGATTGTGTATGTGAATTGTGTATGATGCTTGAAATGCGTATGCTTGAATGTGGAATGGAGTAAACACCTCATAGGTGGTAGTAAGATGCATTATGGCAATTGGTTGTCTAATGAGTAGAATTACCTAAACTATTAACCTTGAGCAACATTGAGGGCAAAGTTTCTTAAGGGGGGTAGATTGAAATACTCCGTAATTAAAAATAGTGATTAATTAGGCTAATAAGTAATTTAGAAGCTTAACTAAGTATAAATAATCATGAGGGAACAAATCCCGAAGAAAACGGACCCTTAAAGTGGATTAAAATCACTAACGAACCTTAAAGCACGTTTTTTGAGATAACCGGGAAAACGTGTCTTTAAGCGGGTTAAATAGACTCGTAACAGTTTTGGTCAACTAAATAATCATTAATAAATATTAGTGAAGCTTTAGAACCAATAAAATCAATTAAACAAGAAATTAGTAAAAACTGTCAAAAACGGGAAGTTGTGGGTGTAGAAACATAAATAACCAAAACTTATGTGTCCACTTTTAAAATAAAAAGTAAAATTTGTGTGTGTGTTGGGTGCAGCCGATGGGCTCCCCCCCTCTCTCACACTCTCACACACTCTATTAATTCCTCTTATTTACAAACAAACAAAATAATAAAGTAACCCCCCTTTATTACTTTACTCCCTCACTCACAATTCTCTCTCCTCCTCTCATTCTCTTCTCCACGTACAGACCCCCATCTCACTCTCTCTTTTCTTTCTTCTTCTTCCTCATGCGATTTCCATGGAAGCTTGAGAGAACCCCCACAAAACTCTACTTCTCTCCTCTTGAAACTCCCTCAAACCTCTTCCAAAAATTATAAAAAATACACATTGTCTTCCTCTCCCAAGAGCAACATTTCCCTCTTTTCAAAATTCGGAAAAGAGCATTTTCGTTTTATGGGTATGCCCCATTTGGAGCCTCAAGACCACCATTAGAAGGCCCTCCTTCTCCTTGTTCTATTGAGGTAAAAATATTCTTAAAAACTCTACCTTTTTCTAGCCTCAAGGGCAAAACGAAAATGTAAACTAAAACCCTTGCTTGCTTCTTTATGCTAGCCGATTTTGGCATTTTGGTGGAGTTGGAATTTTGTTCTTGAGCCACTCCAAGCTTCATTTGCACCCTTGGAAGGTAATGAGATTTCCAAACCCTAGAACTTACATTAAAGCTTAAATAATGTTAGGGTTAGTTTTAGTATTGAATGTGTGTGTATGTATGGGTTATGATATTAGATTTGTGAAGTACTATAATCGGTGGAGAAAGAGAGGAATAAAGAAGAAGGAAGAAGAAAGGAGAAGCTAGTAAAACAACAAGGTAAATCACATTCTCTTGTGTAGTTAGTAATGTATAATGTAACAGATTTTTAGAAGTGAAAATTGGTACTGTTAAATGGTAGTGTATTGGTAGTGAAATGTGTAGGAGGAAACAAGTGTGTTAAACCTTTGTAAACAATTAAAAACTGTCAGAAACAAAGTTGGGAATTAATGTTGAGTGCAGGAATTTCTATGAGTGTTTTAGTATGGGTATTGTATATGGGAGCTTGTATATTTTTGGTTGTTGAAAACAGGTGAGATGATGTTAATGTGTGAGGAAACATTGTGTTGAGAGTGTAAAAATATAGGGGAGGTTATGGCAAAATTTACCTAGGAATAGAACACTTAGTGTATTAGAAACTAGGTGTCTAATAAGTGTTGTAACAGATTTTAATAGAGAAAGATGGAGGGCAAGTTGAGAGAGGTAGATAATGCAATCTAAATGCATTAGGAGTGTTAGAAATGTCAATAGAAGAGGGAGATATAGAAGAGGAGTGTTAGAGTCAAAATCTGTAGCAAATGCAACTAGGAAAGAACTAGTGTAAGTGTTGAAATAAAAACTTAGAGAATTGTGTGTATAAGTTAGTATAGGATTATGTAATGAATTAAGAAATGAATTAGCATGATTTAGAGTGTTTAAATTGTACTAAAACATGTTAGGATGCATGTAGGAAGATTGGGGAAGCAATGGGTGAACTTGTGGAAGAAAAACAAAATCTGTAGCAATGTTCTGCTACCGTCCGACCCAGGGTCTGGGTCGGACAGTGGGTCGGACGGGACATAGGCAACGACAATAAATCTTTCTATAATGGTCGGACCCAGGACCGTGGATCGGACATGGGTCAGACAGGCAAAAAAAATAGAGGTCGAAGTTTCTGACTTCGTCCGACCCAGAGTATGGGTCGGACAGTGGGTCGGACGGAGCAGGGACACGGGACCGAAACCTTCTAGAACGGTCCGACCCAGAGGGTATGGATCGGACGGAATAGTGCTAGGTCGGACAGGGTGAATTTCAGAGGACGAACTTTACTGGAATGGTCCGACCCAGGGCTTAGGTCGGACGGTGGGTCGGACGGCCCAAGACTTACAAAAAAAAAACTGTAAGCTTATAACTAGTATGTATATATATATATATGTGTATACCCACCTATACATATGTATATATATAGGTAAGTAAACCATGGATAAGTAATGAAAAATGAGTAAATGAAATATAAGTGTTAATAATGCAAAGACTTAGTAAGTATGGATTAGTAAATGTCAGAGTAATGAGTTAAGTTAATGAAGGCTATAATAATCATTTAATTGTATATGTATAAAATAGGATTCGATTTGTGACATCGGAGGAACGTTTGGAAACACGTACGACGGTGAACGGTGTGAATTCCTCATGCCCCGTATGCTATCTTGGTTACTCTGATTTGTGTGTTGTATGCTAATTGATCACCAAATAAGATAAATGCACGAATCGGAGTTATCATTTTACTTGTGAATATGTAGTGTTGTATATTGTGGTATATTTTCTTTAAACCTCAGTTTGTATAATTCATGAAATGTATGGATGATAATGAATGTGTGTATGTATGTTGTATTGCATCGTGACCGATTTTGTGTGAATGGACTTCTAACTTATTCCTAACAAGCTAACCATCCTAACTTAAATTGGTAATTAAATTGGAATGAGTAGAAGTCCGATATAGTTTCGGCCACGCGTGAGGATGAGGAGACACAAGAGGTTGGATCCGATTCCTGACTCTTAAACTGGTCCGCGGCCCAAATCCCTTAAGTGGGTAGCATCCCGGATTGGTGAGTCAAGTAAATCCCAGAGGTGGGACGAAGTAGTCCCCAGGGCCGGAGGTCCTGACGACTTAACTTGAGTATAAGTAAGTAAGTAAGAACGAGTAAGTAAAGTAATTGGAAGTAAGTAAGTGTAAGTAAGAGAAAGTAAGTAATGAGTAAAAGAGTAAAAGCATTCCGATTAACCCGGATGCATAATTTGGCTAACCTTGTGAAGGTAAGTAAGATGCGTGCTATTGTATTGTTGCCTTGGAATGTGTAATGTATTGAGCATGATTGTATGATGTATGTAAAGCATGTATGTATGAAATTAATGAACCGCATGTTTAGTGGACGTCAAATAGTCGGCGTGCCCTAGCTAGCATGCGGTATATGCGGAGTTTATACGCAGCGTTTGCTGAGCCCCTTGGGGCACCATTTTTTACTACACGCAAGTACAAGAGAAGGATGAAGGCCACGAAGAGACGTAGCTAGTCTTTTGATTTCTTTTGTCTGTAAACAATGAATTTGAGAATGGTGTACTAAGTAGTACACGCTGTGAGTTTTTGTTAGCCGGTGTACCATGGGGTACACCTTTTTGGACATGGATAGAATGGAGCATTGGTATAGATGAGTAGGTGATTAAACTCATTCTTTTGGTAGGTTGGAAATGGGAATGTAATTGAATATACTTTAAATACTCGGTGATCCCAGAATGTAAGAATGTTATTTTGTATTCGGTATGCATTAAGGTAGTGGCTCGGTATATTATGTTCATCAGACCGTGACTGTAAATAGAATGAGCCTAGCTAGCCGTATGGGCGGTTAGCGGCGTTGTACCACCCGCCGTAGTAAGTAGTATTTCCGCTGCGAGTAACTCTGGATTATGGGATGATTGGACGGTAAGCATAGGATTAGCGGTTGGGGTGTTACAGGTTATATTTATATTAAGGTTATATTAAATGGTATATATAACATGGTGTTAATAATGGGGTGATTTTGTAAATAAAGGAAACTATGGTTTATGGAAAAGAATAAGGTTTAATATATGTGCCTATGCGGCAATATATAATAGTTTTGTATAAAAAAACTATAAGTTATAAATTAAAGGAGATAAAAATATCAATTATATGATATTAGTATATGGTATAACATTACATAATGTTATGTGGTCAAAATGGAATTTAAATGAAATAAGGTGCTATACCGAATTATAAAAGTTTGGAATATGAATTTTAGACTAAGGTCTATAATGTTATAAATGTTGTAACAATTATATGGTAGTAAGGTGGTTTTAATGGAATTAATAAAGAAGGATATTCACATTAAATAATGTGACAAACTATAAATAAATAATAGCTATAGCTATGGTATATAGTGAATAAATCATAGGAGTTGTAATATACAACATAAAATGTACATAATATAGGATAATAATCTTAATATAAGTTGTATAACAAAATACAGCTAATGGGAATAACGTCTAACAAAAGATGATAAAATGTAACATATAATATAAGAGTTTTACAACTCATGAAAATTACCTACGTGGTAAATATATACATACACAAGAATAATGTATATAAGGATGGATATATATTATGGTTGGAACCAATAAATATAATGGTTGGTAGTTATTATAAAAAAAAATAGTACAAACTATAAGTTATGAGTTTTTGAATGCAAATATAATTTGCTAAAGATAATGGATTATATAATACAAGTCTTATAATGGATGGTGGGAAATAATACAATATAATAGATAATGCATGCATACATGCAACTATAGGTTAAATACCTAAGTTTAATGGTGGACAAGATTAAAGAAATAATGAATTAAACTTAACAGTTGGAATATTTTGACATACGAGTTTAAAGTAACAAAGCCGACCGGTTTAGAGAAACCCGTAACAAAATAACTGTAGAAATCGGGGATGAACTGTCAGGGTTACTTGTTATTCGGAAATACGGATGTAGTTAGTCATGGAGACTGACTTATTGTTTTTAATACCGTTTAGATCATACTTCAGACGAGGACGTTTGACGAGCTAGTGACTACACTGCGCATCCTAGGTCTTGGGAACGGTATGTAAAGGGGTTTGATCCGAGTTGTCCTAAGGAAACTCCTTGGGCTCGGATTTGTTTGTTATCATTGTATGTTAAGTGTTTGGATACATGTATGTGATTATGTGTGCTACTGCATTATTAATATTATGCACGAGCGTCCTACGGGACTAACACTACGTCGACTATAGATCGACTTATATAAACATACATATACGTTTATTGTGATGACATGACGGTTACTTGATATAATACCATAGTATTAATATTAAGTATATGGTAACCTGAGTGAAACACTTAGGAAGAGTCACGACATTGTCGGTCTCTAGAGCATGGATCTCGAACATGAATATGACCTAGATTACTTCTAGGTATGCGTGACGCATTGGGCAGCTAATTAATAAATATTCTCCATAAGACTAAGAGCAAATCTTAAACCTTATGAGAGAGAGATGTATGAGTTGAGGTGAGGAAATCCGGTAGTTTTACGAACTACTTGGTTGCGCATTTGTGATCACTAAGGGGTACCCGATCGGGTTTCCGCGCCAGGTTATACCCAACGAGCCCTATTTGGATCGTGGGTCTGGTGGCACGGCTTTTATATGGACGTCTTACGAGACAAAAGAGAATAGTCGGGCTCCGGACCTCTGGCGAAATGAGCACCTTTGTGTGTACAGGAGGACTACTGTCCATGTGTGAGGTTATCGGGTTGTCTTAACATGACGCCCAACTGGTATTAAATTAAATATGGTGGATGGGGCCTTAAAGGCCAAGATAAATTAATTATGGAAACTGTACGCTACAGCGATTGTACATTGTACATTATACTGTGGTTATTTCGATACGTTCGATATACAATTGTGGTTTCTGATATTAAATGAATGTTTGGATTGGATGGATGGTTAAGTGTTTATGAATATTTGGATGGATGGTTAAGTGTTTACGAATATTTGGATGGATGATTATGTATATTATACATGTATATTAAAGTATGATTATATCTGTAAAATGGTAAAGCATGAAACCAATCTAATAATAAGATGGTTAAAATGACTAAGTGACCAATAGGGTCAGGCCCGGCATACTCAGTGTCTATCGCTGATACTACACTCATGCAGGTTGTTGATTATCACCAGAGCCGAAGTGCGGGAACAGGGTAATTAGAGTTTATTTTAATTACCGCACATGGAGTTGTATTATGGTAAGGTTATGTATATTCAGGTTTGGATAGACGCTCACTTGTCGATGTTTATGATTTATGGACTAGTATGATGTATAGGAATTTCTCGTTATCACGGCGGTTAGCAGTTTGTTTATGTTGGAAGTTGGATGTAGTTTGGCTTCGTTGCTCGCATGGCGCGAGTAATGGCCGGTGACACCCGAGTGAGTATTGTTTTTATTTATTCTCCGCTGTAAGACGTTTTATTTATTGCTACGTGAGAGACTATTACGTGACTATAGAGGGGTGTTACAAAAGTGGTATCAGAGCGGAGTACGGCTCTGATGACGAGGAAATAGGATAAGACAGTGAGCTTAGGACTTGGGAAATTATGGGAAACGTTTATGAGTTACGAGTCGACTCGTCTTAAAGATATTGTGTCTAGTAACGCAAATTGCGTGACATATTAGCCTTTGAGGCAATTCAATATCTACTGGTTGTGTACGGTAAATTACCGAGTATTTATGTGACATACTGTACTACAGATGTCTGGAGGAACTAGAGGGCGTGGTACTGGTAGAGGTGGAGGCGGTGCCCCGTGATTCCAGGAGTTGCAGAGACGATTGCTGCCGTTCTCGCACAGCTTGGTACTCAAATTAGAGGAGCACCAGCCCACCCGCCACAGCCCAGGGAAAAGAATGGCTGAAGTCAGTTAGCGAGACCCGACCACCTACATATCAAGGGAGCCAGACCCCGTAGCCTTGGAGCGATTCATAGTTGAACATGAGAAGGCCTACGAAGCTTTACAAGTACCTGCCAACCAGAAGGTGTCATTGCTGCTTTCCATCTGAAGGATGCAGCCAGCACTTGGTGGAGGTTGGTCAAGGACCATCACCTGGCTATGCCTGACTTTTCGTGGGCTGCCTTTGTCGAGCTGCTGAGGGGGAAGTACTACCCATCACATCTTAAGTAGAAGAAGCGCCATGAGTTGAGACATTATCTCAGGGAGGTCTGACTGTGGATGAGTATTATGCACGATTCATTGGTCTGCTGGACTTCATTCCCGGCGCTGATTACTCAGAGACCGTGTAGGTCGAGAAGTTTCAGGGAGGATTGTTGTTTCGCATCTAGATGGCGATGGGTGCTACCCTCTACACTACCATCCAGGTATTAACATGAAAGCTATAAATCCTTTACTTACTACGTTCTGATTAACTTTGTGAGAACTTACCAATGAGATTCCAGGAGTGTTATGACGCTGCTCGAGGACAGAGCTAATGCTCCAGACTCGGGAAGAGACTCTAGGACAAAGAAGAGAAAGAACCCTGAGGGAGAGTCTGAGGGTGGAGGAGCACCTCCAGGCGATGGCCAGAAGAATGGAAAGTAAGGACTTATCCCATTTTAAACTACTTATCATATTAAATACCTTATGAATGCGAACCCGAAACCTTAAATAGGAAATTCTTTCCGAAGAAAGGGCAGCAGGGTCACCAGGGAGCGAAGGGGAAAGAGCCCATCCTTCGGTTGACCGGCCCAGCTATAGATGCTCAGCCATTGAGATCTGCACCTCCTAAGGGTGAGAACACCTATCTCTTAAATTCAATTGTGACCTTAACCTTTATACCATCAGATTTTAACCTAAACTAAATACTACCATTAGGCGCCTGTAACACCCCTACAACGCTCCTATCATCTACCGAAGTCGCAGCGGAAATAACCAACCAAATAATAACTATCGCTTTGGTTTACAACGCCGTTAACCACCCACGTGGTTAACTAGGCAGAATAAATACAAGTGTACGGTCTGATGATCAGACTCCCGAGCATAGTAACTAACATCCATATAAAACATAACCAACCATACCGAGTTTAATTTACAATACATCTCCAAACCATATCATCTCACACTGTATAACAACGGCATCAAATATACGCCTCGGGAGCACAGGCGCGTCCCGGGCTCAACAACCTACTTATCCAAAAGTATATCAACAAGCTAGGACCTAGAGCACTCTGCCTCTTCGATCCTCATCTGCAATAAAAATATGGGGCCCCCGAGGGGGTCAGCACCTTTGCTGGTATGGCTAACGCGCAGCCCATCGACTAACGGGATACGCGCAACCAATTGTCATAATAACATGGCATTCATTTTAGAACAACCAACATATATATACATATACCATAGCATAGCAAGGGAAATTGCATAGCATCACAACATCAATACATAACACCATAAACTTGGTCCTCACAAGGAACCTTCCACCATAGTTAGTATACCATGAGAGCCTAGGGGTTTTTACCAACCCCATGTTAAGCTCGTTACCATCCTCGTTACCGTCCGGTTATATAGAACGGTTAACTTATACCAAAGGTGTGTCGGATATAGTAATCCCGAGCACTCCGAAATAACATACGTATGCCCCTATGGCCCGACGTGAGTCAGTAACTAGCTTTGGATAAGCTAAGGGAAGGTAGAAACCAAATTGGAATACCACCTATACATACACCAAGAGAGCCGAACCGGATATGATATCGACCCCCATCCATCACACGCGTGGCCGGAACAACCGGACTCCTCACTCCCCCGGTTAGCACTTGTTAATGAACACACAACATTTGTTAAGTCACATACAAGCAACATTTAGGTCTTGTCGACACACCAAGGAAAGGAGTCATAATAACACACACCATAATATATAACAACTGTAAACTCTTTTCATGCCTTAATCTTATAAGGTCGTAAACACCCAGAAAACAAAAACACCCAAGCCGGTGTAAAACCGTTAGGCAACAGACTGCAAGAAAACCATACCTTGGTCCTTGCCTTGTTTCGTTCCACCTTGAGAGAATCCTATACGCATTAGTAATGTCGATTAATATTTATTTAACTTCACACTTACTAAGTATTCAACATGATTGTATGACATGTTTTAATGTCTACCTCACCCTAGGTACCTTCATTATACACCCTAGGGTTAGCTACATAAGTCACATTCTTTCTGTTTTTTTTTTTTTACAAGTTTAGGTCCGACCGACCTTGCCGACCGAACTTACCCAAGTTCGGTCGATTCCGAATACATTTCCGTTAAAATTTCCTACTCCGACCGAACTTACCAAGTCGGTCCTATGTTCGGTCTTTTCCCGAGAGTTTCTCCCCTTTGTAATTTAGCCCGACCGAACTTACCAAGTCCGGTCCTATGTTCGGCCTTTTCCAGAAAAGTTTCTCCCCTTTGTAAATTTAGCCCGACCGAACTTACCATGTCCGGTCCCCAAGTTCGGCCTTTTCCAGTAAGTCAATCCGTACTCAAAATACAGGCCGACCGACCTTGCAAGTCCGGTCCCCAAGGTCGGTCTTTTCCAGAAGCCAATTCTCGCAGGGTAAACTGGGCTCGACCGAACTTGCAAGTTCGGTCGCATGTTCGGTCTGCCCCAGACCTTTGTTTTCCTTGTCACATTCAACTCCAAACTTCACCCCATAAACCTAGTACCCCCTAACCTCATTTGGGCACTTCAAAACACACCTTAAGACATCCTTAAACACTCTTAAAACATTATATAATCCCTTAAACCTTTACTTATTCCTTCACAAAAGTCCTAACACTTACAACTTTCTCCTAGTTCCAAGTGGGTGTTCTACCTATGATGACTACTATCCCAAATGCTTTCTCCTTAACTTAACATCATCTCCCAAGCATCATCTCTCCACTAATTCCTTATCTCCTTCTTGAAACTCTTTTCCTAGTGTACACTTCTCCTTATTTTACCAAAGTTTGCCTAGGTATTTACCTAAGTCCCAAAGTGACTTTGGTACCTACTAAATCTCAAGATCATGCCTAAGTCCTTATACATTCTAGAGTACTTCCTAGTTCATCAAAATTCCTTTAAAACATCATGAACTCCTTATTCATTTCCTACATTTTCTAACTCACCAATCCTCATGTAAACCCTTAAAACTTCTTGCTTCTTACCTAAATTTTGACATGGGTTCCCTTAGAACATTACTAAGCCTAAACACTTACTTCTCCTTTAAACACACAAGAACATCTAAAATCACCAAGAACACTCTCATACACAATTTCACCAAATTTACACCACATTACAATATAGTGCACAATATAAATTGCATGGCACTTAGGCCCTTAAAATGCATGGCTCTTAGGCCCTTAAAGTGCTTAAATCATAAACACTGAATTTCCACAATATATATGCCTTTAACCTGCAAATACACTCAGCACACATATGCCCTTTACTAGTCTTGAGAAACTTTACTAAGTCATTCACCATTTGCTCTTTAGGTAGTTTTAATAAGCATTTATAAGCTCATTTCTCCTAAGGCATTAAACCACATTTAAGTTAGTAGATTTACCTCTTTTCCCAAAATACTTCCTTCTTGATTCCTTACAAAACCGTATGGTTTTTTTTTTTTGGTTCCTTGTCAAGTTCTAGACAATATCAAACACCATAATGAGTATTCAAGCTTTGAGCTTCATCTCATTGTAAACCCTAATTTGACATTGTTTCAAAAACATTAATGTAGTTGTTTCCTTGCTCTTTGAAGGGAGTTTGAATATATATCAAGAGAGGACTCCACCTAGTCCATGAAGAGTTGAAATGAAGCTAGAACAAAGTCACACAATGAGCTATATCAATGTGTATTTTCGGACATGACAAAAACAAGGAGGAAACTTGATTTTTGTTTGAGATTCCTTACCTAGAAGCAAAGGAGAGTAATAATATGTAGAAATCCAAGCTCAAGCTCCTTCAATGGTGGAACACCTTGGCACCGAAATGGAGCTCTTGGAGTTTTAAGAAGATAGGAATGAAGAGCTTGATGAGGGAAGAGATTGGTGGTCTTTGTTTTTGATTTGGACAAGTGAGCTAGGTTTAGCAAGTGGTCAAAGTTGGAACTTCCATGGTGATAGTGGTATTACCGAGAGAGAGAACAAGGAAGAAGGAAGAAGAAGGGTGGGAAACCGTGTGGTGAAGGAAAGAAATGAGAGAATGAAGATAGGAATTACTTTTAAGAAGATATTTGTAGTATAAAGTAAAAAGTAGTTTTACTTAGTTGTTTTAATTACTTATTACCTTAACTAGAGAGTGGTGAGTCACCACACATATAAAAAACCGGCCCCCTTATTAATATGGGTAATATAGTCTTCTTTTGTCAATTTAATCACTATACCACATATGTTACAAAATAGCTTGTAAAAATCACTATTCACCTATACAAGGCACTTAGAAGTGAAATTTTTGATTTCCCATTAATATAGCCACCCAAATGTGATACTATATAGTACACATATATATTTAAGAGTAATGATGGACATTTAGCCACTCAAAACTCATTTACAAGACAATTTTCAAAAATGTGCTTTAAGATTCTTAAAGCACATTTTGTGTTTTAACTTGTTTTCAAGCTTGGTTTTCTTGGTAATTGGTTTAATATGTTCATTAGTATATAATGAGGTCTTGGTAAGCTCATTGGGTCTTACTCAAGTTTATCCCAAGCTTAGAGCACATTTTGGCTCTTATTGACTTTAAAGCACATTTGTTTCCTTTTGTTTAAATTTGTTTACTAAGGTTTCTAAGACTCTTTTTAGTCTTAATATATCATGTTTTAGTGTTTAACCAACATGCCAAGGTTTGGGGTATTTCAGCGCCGGACAGCCTCAGTGCCATTTCTATTGTGAGCGTTGTGGGAAGGACCATCCTGGGGTCGACTGCAATGGCCGCAAAGTTGAGTGTTGGTATTGCAAGAAAGAGGGCCACCGGGAGTTCGAGTGCTGGATGAACCCTGAGAGCCGTAACTACAGGCCACCAAGGAATACTCAGAAGACCTCATTTGGAGGATCTGGAGTACCACGAGGCGGTCAGGATGGCCAGACATCTACTGATGCTGGAGCCTAAAAAGGCAAGGGAGCAGATAGGGCATGAGTACCCTGAACTCCGTGAGACCGCTGGTGGAGACTTATGTTTACTATGTTATTAACTACCTTGGATATTAGACAGAAATATGTTATGAGTATGTGGGAGTGTGTCATTGACCACTTGCCTTTTTGTGTATGACTTTGGGATTAGTTGTGTGTACTCAGTACCAATAAGCTTTAAACCTTGACGAATAATATATGTGAACAGGATGTTAATGCTTACATTATCATGTAGCCCATACCCGACGACGAAGAGTCAATGAGATCGGTAATTGTTGAACCAATATTTCCAACTGCATGGCGCACTTGCTATTTCAAGCGCTATGACAAGTAAACCACTGAAACTTCCATCTGTCTTGCGCACTTGACAGAGCAAGTGCTACAACTGCAACTACAACTACTATTTTCTAGTTTTTATTATATATATATACCAAAATTTTCATATCAACTTTTTCATACAAACTTTAAGATTAGAAACCTATGCAACAGAGGAAATTATACAGCCACTGAGATTGTAAACCACATCAGTTAAATTGTTCGAGAATTTTCAGACACGGCTTATTAGCCAAATACCATCAGTGTATACCCGCATTTAATGCTAATCACTACCAGTGATGAATGTTTAGTCCTGATGGACAAGCATAACCTTGTAGATGCACCACCGTCAGTGAGGATGGTTGGGAAGTGGAGAGCCAAGCTGCTCAAGCTATTATGCAATCTGCAGTACATCCAATTAAACGGATGAGGGAATAAATATGAACTATGGATGAGATATGATGATAATAAACAGGGAGAAAAGAAATATGTGTTGTACTCAATGAGATTGAGATAGGAGAACCAAGTTGCTAAACATAGCACGAATTTTACCTACACCGAGCTGAATAACACCGGCTTATGGCACGAATTACCATGGATGCCACTAGGGTAATAACACTTATAACAAGATAACCGATAACATGAATAAATAAACAACAAAAAAGGATATCCATCAAAAGGGAGATTGACAACAGAATACTTCACAGTACCCGTGTGACAGACATTACTAGTTTACTAAACGAGACATGGGACGACCGCACTCCGATAGGAGCATGTGGGCCTGACAGACTTATTTATGATTTAGTCGGGTAAGTAGTAATGTATCAGTACGGTACCCCATGCAAGTAGACAAGTAGTGTTAGGAACACGAGAAGTAGTCAACTCCATACTAAGGACAGTGATACAGATTACCTCGAAGATGGACGAGAAGAGCCGCAGTTAAACCAACGGGCTAGAGAAATCAAGAACCTTCAACAGAGAGAAGTAGACAGTATACAGTGAAGACAAGGAGACCTTTCAAGGACGTGAATACTATGGAAAGAAACATGGAAACCCAGTATGGATGAATAAGATGTAGAATCCTCATAAGGATCGAGCAAACTCTTGCAATCTAGAGGAAATCTACCAGATGATGTGGACATAAACGCGTGACTACGCAATGATGAGAGACAAAGCTAATATACTAGCAGATACCTTGCTTAAGGAACAGTGGACTTGGAATGTACCACTCACATGATAATTCGTTCCTCTTGTCTGTGTGACTCATTAGATATTAGCTGTTGAGAGTTTACGCCTCTGCACTCTGTAGGACTGAGTGTTTTGGTATTGCACTTGCGCAGTTATTAATCTAGTGGGAATACAGGAAGATGCAATGGATATCAACACGAGTGTGTATCAAGGAACTACAACATTGTGTTACTCCGGAACAAAACCACCAAGAGACACGGATCCGTGGACATATAGGCTAGTACGTCTTAGTATTACAAAGACAGGTGCAAAAAGCACTAAGTACTAACAATAGCCAATGCCATATTATACCTCAAGCTGAATACTAGTGAGAGAAGACACACGCATGTATGCTAGTGATCCAAACGAGATGATACACAGCAATGGAATAGAGGCAAACTGAGCCTATGTTCATGGGTCTGCAACTCATACGGAGCAAGTGGGCCCATTAGAACGAACATGGGAGAAAGCACAAATAGTTCAGTGCCTCAACCTTTAGCTATTATGGAGCCTTGAAGGGCTAGAGTGATACCCGTCTCTCTAATATGAGGATAATCCACGAGTTGGAGAACTCTATGAGAGCCAAGTATCCAGCGCTCCTTGTTGAGCGGCAGTTGTATACTTGTGGGGTACGGGGGCGTAACCCTTTTTAAGGGGGGGGGGGGGGTAGAGCCTCTTGGCTGTGCACGTTGTGCACTAAGTTTTGTTTGTTTCGTATGCATTGCATACAAAGAATTGGTGGTATGCGGGGCATACAAGATTTGTTTGTTTGTTTGTTTGCTTAGTATGCATGGCATACAGTGAATTGGTGGTGTGCTGGGCATATGAGGTTTTGTTGGGTATGTTTGGTACGCGGGGCGTATGATTTTTGGTTTGTTTGTGTGTGATGTGCACTTGTATGTATGTATCTTATGAGATACCTGTTTGAATGATGTATATACACCCATGTGTGTAGTACTTTCTTATACTACTTGTGATATATATTTATATTGCTTTGTAGAATGATTACACATGGTATCGCTCAGATACGAAATGAATCATTAGATATGGAATGTGGAACGAAGGTATGTTATGGACACCTCGTGAAATACCCCGAACTTAAATATAGCGATTAAAATAATTCTAATATGTATTTAAGAGCCTAATAGTGCCTACGTAATATTGGTAAGGAAAACTAAATCCAAAAGAAATAAAGAAACGCTTAGAAAGCGTAAAACGCTAAATAAGCGTTAAATAACCATAGGAGGTATGAGACCTCGGTTAGCGTGTTATGTGAATTCCTAGGGTTTAATAAGACCAAAATAATATATGGGAACAACTCCTGAAGAAAACGGAACCAAATAATGTATTAAAACGCTAATAGAGCTTTAGCGCATGTTTTTCGAGAAAACCCGAAAACGTTACTTTAAGTGGTCAAACGGACCCGTAAAAATTATGAATCATCAAATAAAAAATATTAAGCATTTATGGAAGCTTGACAACCAAAAAAAAATTAATTAAACGAAAAAAACGTGGAAAACGGGTTCCAGTTAGTAAAAACTGTCAAAAACGGGAAGTTGTGGGGTAGAAACATAAATAACGCAAACTTATGTGTCCACTTTTGAAAATAAAAATGTGAAATCTGTGTGTGTGCAGTGGGGGTCCGATTTTTAAGGCCTCTCACACTCTCTCACACACTCACTTACTCATTTACAAAACAACAAAATAATAAAGTAACTCACATTACTACTTTACTCTCACACTCTCTCTCATATCTCTATTCTCTTCTCTCACGTAACAACCATCCCCTCACTCTCTCAATTTCTTCTCCTTCTTCCCAGCGACAACAATGGAGACTTGGGCCCCTCACAAAAGTACTCACTTCTTCCTCTTGTTACTCCATCAAATCTCTCCAAAAATCAAAAAAGTATACCGTGTGTTCCTCTCATCAAGGAGAACACTAGCCTCTTTTCAAAATTTGAAAACAAGCATTTTCGTTTCATGGGTATGGAGCATTTGGAGTTTCAAGACCCCATTAGAACCACCTCCTTCTCCTTGTCATTTGAAAAATATTCTTGAAACCTCTTCGTTTTTCTAGCCTTATGGGCAAACGAAATTTGAGCTAAACCCTTGCTTGCTCCTTGTGTATCTAGCCGATTTGGCATTGTTGGTGGAGCTGAAATCTTACTCTTGAGCCATTCCAAACACTACCTACACCCTTGCAAGGTAATGAAATTTCTAAACCTTAAAACCTACATTAAACTTGAAGAATGGTTAAGGATAGTTTTAGTGTATTAAAATGGTGTATTGAAATGTATATGTGAATGGGTTGTAGTGTTAGAGGATTTGGTTTGACAAAACCGGTGGGAAGAGGAAAGAAAGAAAGAAGAGGAAAAAGAAAGAAGAAGAAAAGGAAAACTAGGAGAAGAACAAGGTAAATTGCACTCTCTGGGTAGCCTTGTAAAATGTATTGTATAACAGATTTTAGAAGCTCTTAATGGTGTATTGAAAATGGTAATGAGTAGTAGTGTAATGTGTAAGAGAATCCAAATGTTTTAAACCTTTGAAAGACATGTAAAAGCTTATTGAAACCTAGATGGGAATTGTTGTTGAGTGCAGGAATCTAATGATGTTAGTGTTGGTATTGTGTTGGAGAGCTTGGTATATTAATGCTGTTTACAAGTAGGTGAAATGAGTGATGTTTTGTGAGCTAAAACATGTGGTGAGAATGTAAAAATATAGGGGAGACTATGTCAAAATTTACCTAGAAAGTAGAGAACTTAAGAACTAGGAACTAGGTGAAAACATGTATTTGAAACAGATTTTGATTGGAGCTAGTAGGTGGGTAGTTTAGGAGAGGTGTGTAATGCATTATAAGCCTTAGGAGTGGCATTGTAAGAGGGAGCTATAGATGGGGGAAGTGAGAATCAAAATCTGTAGCAAGAAGAGTAGTAATACCTTGTAAAATCTAGGAGGAACTAGGTGTACTTGGAGAGTTTAAAGTGTGTAGTTAACCACTTTGTAACAGATTTGGAAGAGAGTTAAGTAATGGAAGGAACTTGGGTGGAAGGTAATGCAATTATAATGCTAGGAGTGGCATTGTTAGAGGAAGTATTGGATGGTAGAAGTTGGTTTAAAAATCTGTAGCATTGAAGAAAGAAAATTGGTATAAGTGCTGGAATGAAATGAGGAAAAAAATTGTGTAAGTTGATTTAGGATTGAGAAATGAATTTGATTGATGAACTAAGGTGAATTAGAGGATTTAATTAGTGTTTAAACATGTGGAAATGATTAGGAAAATATTGGGTGAGAATTGAGGTGAATTTGGAATTCAAAGTAGATAATTAAAAGGGGTTCTGCAGCCGACCTACCCAGGCAACCTACCCCAGACTGGGTCGGTCGGGCCGAATTCTGTAACCCGGGTACTCTTGCAGCCGACCTACCAGGCGACCTACCCAGAGTGGGTCGGTCGGCCTTTGTAAAAAAAAAAAATTAAAATTTAATTAGATGAATATATAAATACATATGTACATATACATATATGTATACATATAACATATATATAACATACTATATATACATATATATATACATATATACATACATATATATATGCACGAGTAAGGCGTTAGTGCTAAAGTAATGAAGGTAAGAAAGTTAAGCACACTTGAGTAAAACTAAAGTTAATGGATAACGGGGTTAATTACGGGAGTATTAGTTTTACATACCATAGTATCTTAATATTAATAGAACCACTTGAAATGTTGTCAGTGGTTCGAGAACAACCCAAGGAGTGTGAGGTGACATGGTAAAGTAAATTCCGGTAAAAAGGTATGATTTCTTCATGCCCTGTATCCTAATCTGGTTACCCCGATTTGTGTGCTTATTTGATCACCTAAATAAGATAAATGCATGAACCGGACTAAATTGCACTTACCTGTGCTTGACTTATGTTGTTCTTGATATTTATTGTCTTGAGCACTAGTTTGTATAATTCATGAAATATATGAATGATGATGAATGATATTCGAATCTTGTATTGTACTTAAGTATTGTATTACATTTCGTATGAATGGGTATTGAGCAATGTATTTGTGTATGTGGCTTGTATGAATGACTTCTGCTAATTCCTAACTACCTAACTCCTAACTTAAGTGAGTAAACTGGAATGAGTAGAAGTCCGATATAGCTTCGGCCATGCGTGAGGATGCGGAGTCACAAGAGGTTGGCTGCAATTCCGGACTCTTAAACTGGTCCGCGGCCCAAATCCCTTAAATGGGTAGCATCCCGGATTGGTGAGTCAAGTAAATCCCGGAGGTGGGACGGAGTAGTCCCCAGGGCCGGAGGTCCGGACGACTTAACATGAGTAAGAGTAAGTAAGTATGTATGAGTATGAGTATGTATGCGTATGTATGGAGTAACGAGTAAATGAGTAATTTCCACCCGATTAACCCGGGTGGACCAATGAAGCTAACAAGTATTGTATATTGTGTATGTAATGTGTATGTGTAATTCGGAAAAAGGTAAGTACGTATTGGATGGTTTATGTTGTACTTCTTGTATGTAATGAAGTGTATGTATGTGTGTATGTCTTGCGTAATGTATTGTAATATTGTGTATAAGAGCATGTATGCATGTATGTTTGTATGAAAATGAACTGCATGTATTCGACCAAGTGGTCGCCGTACCCTCACTAGTACGCGGGGTATGCGGTTATCATGCGCAGCGAAAGCTGACCCCCTAGGGGGAACGTTTTTAGTGTGCAGGTACCCGAAGCGAATATGGACAAGGTAAGAGACCGGAGGCACACCCTTGTAATTAGAAGCAAGTAGTTTGTGAGGAACGGGTAGTAAGTAGTCTCTTAGTGAGTACGAATGAACTTGGAAGAGGTATTATACTTGTATAAGGATCTTAGTAAACTCGTTATGTGGATTATATTGTATTGTATCGAATGGAAGATTGCAGCATTTATTGGTATACGGAGTATGTATGGTAGATATGTAACACTTGGGATTCCGGTCCATCAGACCGATGCTGTATGTAGTAGCAGTAGCCTTGTTAGTCACGTGGGTGACTAACGGCATTGTATCACCCTCATTATGTAAGTATGTATCCGCTGCGTGTATCTGATGTGTAAGGAGTTTGGACGGTAAGCACAGCATTAATGGTAGGGGTGTTACAAAAAGTGGTATCAGAGCGAAGTATCGCTCTGATGACTGGAAATACCGAGTTTAGGAAATACCGAGTTAGGAATTAGAAGCTTAGGGCTAAGGGCTGAGTGTTAGCATTAGAGATATGCTAGTTAGGAACTACCGGTGAGTACTGGATACCTACAATACCAGTCCCGCCCGCCACAACCCCATTGTATAACTTGGGAAAGGACGCCAGAGAGAAGAAAAGCCTTCTCATACTCGGGAAAACCCGATCTGGCAGTTGTGAAGCAATCACACGGTAAACAAGAACCGACACGTAGTAGATTCCAAGAACTGGAAGTCCCGGAGATAGATCCCGGTTGAACCACAACACCCGCACTTAATAGCGGTAGAATGAGCACTCCAACCACGAGGAGGCTGCAACTTACAACAGCATGGGGCGACGTGCTTAGCAGTCACGAAACCTAGCTAGTCAACCAACAGCAGGAAAGAAGCACTAACTGTGCAACGGGATGGAAAAGGGAGCAGCAACGGGACCCGAGACACAAGTCTACGGGATAGTGATACTTGAATAATACCACCAACGGTATGCTAGCCGACTAAGGACATAGTCGGAAGCGGTTAACTCCAAAGCTGCAACGCCACTAAGGTTGCAATACCTGGCCAATATAGCTCAGACAATTACAAGAACAACCATGAGATATAATCCAATAGGACTACAAGAGTAGTGCCTAAACAAGGAAGGCTCAGTAACCACCACAGATGTGTGGGAACGAGCCACAAGGAACGACACTAAACCAAATGGAGTGGGAATCTCCAAGGATTGGAGAAGTACCCAGATCTACGACAGCCATGTCTAGACCACCAAGAAGCTACCTAAGGGATCGAGTATACCAATTATAGATCGATAAGATCGAGGGAAGAGTCAACAAGACTATCAAGTACCAGTGAAAACCATACCGTGACCGGTGTAGGTTTACCCAAAAACCACCAATACCACGCACTTGCCACGGCAAGTGCAGCAAGGACAGGAACATAAAGAGGAACCCTAACACGTCACAAGTACATAGTAATGTGCTGTGACCATAATGAAACAATTACTGGATCACAAATCCTGACACTGAAAGAATGGAACCTTGGAAAGGCCTAACGGCCCGACCACTGTATTTAGAACATACCAGTCAGCGAGAAGCTGGACTTGGTCAAGATTTCGAACATGGCTATGCCATGAAGAACTTCTTTTAACACCGAACCATAGTTTTCAAACCAATTTTTCTTTCAAAACCATAAACCTTCTTTTAAAACCTTGGATTTTAAAAACCGAACCAACCTGATTACGGTGAGTATCATAGAATGATACAAGAGGAGTTGGCAACAGAATACTTCACCTAGGCGTGTGACGAACACTACGAGTGTACCCGTTACGGGATGTAGGACAACCGCACTCCGAAGGAGCTTGCGGGCCCGACATATAGTTGGGTAAGTGGTAACGTATGAATATGGTACCCCACGTATGTATACATGTAGTGTGCGACGCACGGGAAGTAGTCAACTCCGTTCTACGGACCATGAGTGAGTTCAAATCAGAACAGCTGGACACCTCAGACGATCAAGTATCAAGGAACTCAGAGAACCCATCTGAAAGTAAGGAATAAGAACTAGGAAGTGCAAAGAGCACATACTAGTAAGTATAGACATTGGGTATGTCTCAAATAATCCAAACAATTACCTGACAGCTGGATGGAATACCCAGCCTAAACACAGTAAGGCGAATGCCTAACGGGAACCTAACGATGTTCAACAAACGGGGCGGAATTCCCAAGAGCAACCCCAAGATTACCACAAGTATACTCCATCATTGAAGGGGATACCAAACCTAGTCTTAAGCACTAGGAACAAGTATAAACAGTCTACCCAAGGACGGGAGACGTCATAACCCAAAAAGGGACAACTCATGTACAATACAACAAGACAGTATAGTGGACAACATATCATAAACGTTAGCCGGATGTAACGGCATAATCTAACAACACCCAGGAGCAATCCTTGAGGGTGACTGGATTAACAACAGTCAAACAAAGCGTCAAGACAAGAATACAGGAGCTGGAACGAACACTCGGTTAAGACACCGAAGGGATTTCACTTGACAGGAAATACCCTAGTCTACAAAAGGCACTGATCAGCACCAGATTGCCTAAGAGTCTCCTATGAACGGAAGCGTGATGTCACGACTTACCACGGAGCCCAGCAATACCTCCAACCTATGGGGTATACATGGAGTGGAAACATGTACAAGCAGCTTGCAAGGAGCATAGCTTGCGACAACAAGGCTCAGAAGCCGTAAACCAAATACGTTATATAAACTTAAACGGTTGCAAAACCTGCACCAGTTATTAGCAAGATGTACGAGAGGTATTGCCCCATACGACAAGAAATCAACAACTGGACCATCAATTCAAACCCAACTTTATGAGTGGCTTGAACTGATGGATATCTCAATGTCACTATCACTAGAGCACCAGTCTAGTATACAGTTGACAAGCCATTAATTGCCTTCATATCTTCTGTAGCAATTGTACATAGAGGCATAAGAACCAGGATAATGCCAACATTGGCTAGTCCACACTTGGACACTACGAGAAACCCAAGGGAAGGTACCCCTCGTTAACCGGGGACCACCAATGCGGTGATGATGTGAACCCTTAGAAAGGGATTCCATCTACTATAACAATAAAACTACGCAATAAATATTGCCAAGGGGGATGGAATAAGGAAATGAGATTTCCAACCATTACGACTTAAAGGAGTAAGCATACTCCATATGCACCCAAACATGTGGTGGATCATTGTGTAAACACCAACATAGCAAACCTTGTCATTAGACCTATGAGTGGAGACAAACCCCTCAATAAGAACTTTCATTTATCAATGACAGAGTACTCTTCAATTGGAGAACGGGACCAGAAAACCCTTGAAGCTTCATGGGATGTCCCGGTGATGTACATACAAGAATAAAACCGCACAGCTAGAGCCTATAACCAATGCTCAGCTTTGGGAGGACAGTAATTGTCAAAAACAATCAATGTGAGTGCACATTACACACCATGAATGACCAACGCTCAAGAGAGCTTGTAACCCGGTAAATTGCTTTATCCTTGGTCAACCAAGATACTTGGTAAATTGTATCACAAATGATGATAGAATGTGAGGTAAGTTAACCTACACATAAAACCTAAGTGGAATAAGACATCCCCACATTGGGAAGATAATAAGATTGCCGTATGCTACGACAACCGTCATACACACAAACACAGGAAACTCCTAGTGTATTTACACCATAAGGAAATGGTGCCAATGACAATGTCACTAAGTGAAATACCCCAAACCTTGATATGTTGTTTAAACACTAAATAATAAATTATTAAGACTAAAAAGAGTCTCAGAAACATTAGTAAACAATTTAACAAATAGTAAATACAATTAATTGCCTAAAAGGCAATAAGGACAAAATATGCTCTAAGCTTGGGATAATCTTGGTTAAGGCTTAATGAACTTACCAAGGCCTTATTTATATATTAATGAGCTTACTAAATCAATTACCAAAGAAAACCGAGCTTGGAAACAAGTTAAAACACAAAATGTGCTTAAAGGAGTCTTAAAGCACGTTTTTTTAAAAAATTGTCTTGTAAATGAGTTTTGAATGGCTAAATGACCAACAATACTCTTTAATTAATATGTGTACTATTTAGTATCACATTTGGAAGTTTAAATCAATGGGAAATCAAGAATTTCGCTTCAAAGTGCCTTGTTATTATGAATAGTGACTTTTATAAGCTAGTTTGTAACATATGTCATATTAAGTAATTAAATGAGTTAACAAAGACCAAAATACCCCTTATTACATGATGGGGGCAGGTTTTTTGTAAGGTGAGTCACCACCACCTGCAATCAAATAAGTGAAGGAAGACATAAAGTAAATAAGTAATATAGCTAGTTACTATTTGCTTTTAGTAAACAACTAATATCTACTAAAGGCAATAACAATCACTCGTACAATCATTCCTCTCTTGTTCCCACTTACCTTCACCGATTCTTCATCTTCTTCCTTGCTCTCTTTCACGTTAATACAGCACCAGCACCATATGCCATCTTCAAATCCATGTAACTTCTAGCTCACTTGTCCAAATCAAAAACTAAGACCACCGATCTCTTAGTTTCATCAAGCTCTTCGACCTAGTCCTTTCAAATTTTCAAGAGCTCCATTTTGGTGCCAAGAGGAATCTCCATGGAAGGAGCTTGAGTTCATCTTTTCATGTATTATTGTTCTCCTTTGCTTCAAGGTAAGGAAACTCAAAGAAAAATGATGTTTCCTCCATGTTTTGTGTTGTCCGAAAATTGTCTTAAATGGTGTCTTTGTACTGCCTTGTTCTAGCTTCATTCCAACCTTTCAAGGACTGGGTGGAGTCCTCTCTTGACACGTTTCCCAACTCTCTTCAAGTTCTAAGTTGACAAGCAAGCAAATAACCTTACCGATTTCTGAAACAAGGAAGAAATTGTGAGGAAAGGAGGTAATTATGCTAACCAAAAATAGCTTGAAATTCCTTTGGAAAATGAACGTATGTTTCTATTGAAACTACCTAAAGAGCCAATGGTAAATGACTTAGAAAAATGTTCTCAAAGAGACTAGTAAAAGACATACGTATTGTAGTGTGTATTTGCAGGTCAAAGGCAAATATATTGTGGAAATTCAGTGTTTAAGATTTATGCATTATAAGAGCCTAAGTGCTATGCAATTTAAATTGTGCACTATGTTGTTATGTGGTGTATATTTGGTGAAGTTTTGAGTATAAGAGTGTACTGGGAAGTTTATACATATGCTGGGCGTAAGAGCTTAAGCAGCAGGACAGGAAAAAAAATGCAGTACGTCAATTCTGTAGCTTCGGTCCGGGACTTGGGATTTGGATAACATCCCGGACCATGTATCAAAAAAGGGTCGAGAGTTATACATAGATATAGGTCCGGGACTTGGGTCTTGTACAAGGACCCGGACCAACCCCTTAAAATTGCCCGAGAGATTTTGCCTAGAATGGTCCGGGACTTAGGACCTGTATGAAGTCCCGGACCACCCCATTAAAAGAGACCGAGAGGATTGCCAAGTGTAGGTCCGGGACCTAAGTTAGGGACCAAGTCCTGGACCACTTAATGATGTTGTTTTAAGGTATAAAAATGATGTGTAAAGATGGGGATTGATAAGTAATGATGTTGTAAGGACGTTAAGGACATGTTAGATGTGATATGAAGACAACCAAGTGGGTGGAAAGTTGTAATAAAATGTGAAAGTAAAACAAGTTAAAAATGTCAAGTTGTTTAACTAGTTAACGAGGGTAAGTTATGAGCATTAGACTTTAAACAAACATGTTACCCCGATGTTAATAAAAGTACATGTGATGTTGTCAGTTGTTCGAGAATTGCTCGAGGAACATAAATGGACATGATAAAGTGGACTCCGGTGACAGGTATGGTTTTCTTGCAACCTGTGTCCTACCGGATTACACCGGCTTGTATGCCAATGTGTTTTTCTGTATGTTTGCCACGTTGTAAGATAAAACATGTAATGAGTTTACAGTAATTCATTTATGTGGCGTGCTCAACTCCGAAACCATTTAACCTCAGAAGTGTTAACCTTAGTTAACTGAGTCTAGGATCACATGAGAGTTCGGTATTCGGAGCAAACGACCCGAACTATGGGACGTTCTAACCACGGCTATGCGTGTGTTAATTGTGTGATATGTGTATGTGAATGTAGGGATCTCCCTTGTGTGATTAACCCAGTTGTAATAATGTATGGTGTGTAGATGTGATAGACTCCATAGTGGGGTTCTAACTAATATCTAAAAGTAAGTATGTACTAACAGTGGTGAGGAATCCGGTTTGGCCGGTCGCGCGTTGTTTGGGAGTGGGTATCCTTTTTAGCCTTACCCTTCTCTCTGTTATGGTTGTTTCCCTCACGGGTTATGATCTCCCATTAGCTTATCCCAAAGCTTAGCTATTCTGACTTGATCGGTTTAGGGGGAACATGTGTTTGTGTGGTGTGTTCGGGTCACCAAATCCGATCCATCTTTAGGTAAGTTATTCGTCCGACTATTAGGGCGGTAATGAGTGTTGTTATAACGAGCTTAACATGGGGGCGATATCTTTCCCTAGGCTCACCAGTGTATTAATTATGTTTGGGCCGGTTCCTAAGAGACCCGTACCCGTTATGTATGTATTATTGTTATGTTGCAAAGTTATTGCGATGTGATGTTATATGTGATTAGAAGTGAAATATGAGGATCATGGATATGATTCCTAGTATGTAGAAGAGCCGTTTGTGGAAACCCGATAGTGGGTAAATGTCGTCTATTAAGGTAATAGCTCCGTTAGAGGAGAAATACTATAGGGTTGAAGAACTCAAGAGTGATTGGTTAAGTATAAATGAGTTGTGTTTGTTAAGCCCATTGGGGTGAAATGTATCGTGTTGTGAGTTTATGTTTCACATGCTTGGTTTAAATGTAATCAACTGCATGCTAAGACGACAAATAGTTGTGCGTGGCCCGGTAGCATGTGGGCTGCGGGATTACCATACCAGCAAAGGTGCTGAGCCCCTGGGGGGCCACCCTTTCTTTCCTTTTCTGTTTCAGGTACAAGGAGCTGGAGCCGTTCGAGAGTAGGACGGGGTAGTTGTTGCGTACGGGTAATCAATGTAATCACTTGTAACCTGTAGGTGTAGTAAGACCGAAATTGTTCTCGGCATTAGTTGTAAATACTCGGTACAGTTGGAAGGTATTTGTATAAAGAATGTTGGTAGTAATAAAGGAGACGGTATTGTATAGTTGCTCGGGAATCTAGTCCATCAGACCGATACAGTTGTGTAAATGTTAGCCTTGTTAGCCACGTGGGTGGTTAACGGCGTGTAACACCGATGAGTTAAGTTATGTGATGATGTGTATTTTTTCCGCTGCAGTTTAATTTAAGTATGTTTTATGTTGGGGTTGTACAAAAATGGTATCAGAGCGAAGTGTCGCTCTGATGACTGAATTCCGAGCTAGGGAGTACCGAGTTAGGATTTCATATATGTGGGTTAGGGATGAGTGATAGCGTGAGAGTACGCTTTAGGGGGACCAGTGAATATTGGAAATCTACCATATACATCCCACCCTCCACAATCCTGGTTAACTTGGGAAGAACGCCAGAGAGTGAAAGTCCTCTCTTACTCGGGAATACCCGATCTGGCTGTATTTAAATGTCCTTATAAGTACGAAGAGCCTGTCACACGGTAGATTCCGAAAGGTGTGAATCCCGAAGACGGTTCCCATTTAAACCATGTCTGCCCGATGTAATAGGGGGAATGGTGAATCTTGTGTATAAAGAATAGAATTTCCAGCAACCTGGATCGACATGCCGAGTCAGCGAGAAAAAACCAGCTTGCAACGCACCAAGCGTGCAACAGGCAAGAAGTGAGGTAATGAGACCCGAGACAAGTGTCCACGGGACTACAAGTTAACTAATACACCAATGGTATCCGACCGAATAATAACTACAAAGTAGTATGAGGATGGATGAATACTAAGTAAAAGGGGTCTCCTAGAAGGGGAACACCCTAGTTAATGGTCACCATGTGAAAATAGTGAGAAAAACCCAGAGGATTTATTGTTAAGACTGTGAGATAAAGTAAAGGCCAGCAAGGCCACTAATGTCAGAGTAAGCGGAAACAATACCGCAACCATGTTTATTGGACCAGTAGCCAGTTAGCATGGCGCACTTGCCATGGCAAGTGCCGCTATAACAAGGCTGTACGGGAAACTTAAAACAACTACAGGTACTTAGTAAAGTACCGTGAAGTTAAGTGAGACCAGCATAGCTGTGAAAGGGCTTAGCAGCCCGACCTCTACAATTGGAAGTACACCAGTCAGTAAGAAGCTAGACTTGGCTAAAGCAAGGAAAAGTTGTGAAGCCACGAAATTAATCTCTTAGACTTAAATTCATCTTCAAAACCTTTTTCCAAACCAAATTTTCTTTCAAACCCATTTATTTCCAACCTTCCTTGAAACCAGACCAGAGACCTACACCGGCCTCATACCACGTGGTAGTAAGTTATACCCAGTGACATTTAAATAACCATGGAAACCGGTAAACCCAAGGGTAGCAACCCGAGGGAATGGATGGAAACCATAAAAACAATACAATAGTGGATAAACCTTCCCTTGATTAAGATCGGGAAGCACGGAATGCATATTATCACAGGATAATATAAGGGAGTTGACAACAGAATACTTCACCTAGGCGCGTGACGGACACTACGAGTGTACCAACTGAATTGTGGGACGACCGCACTCCGATAGGAGCTTGTGGGCCTGGCAGACCTTCTTATAGGTTAACCGGGTAAGTAGCAATGTATCAACAGGATACCCCACATATGTATACAAGTGGAGTCTGGAACACGGGAAGTAGTCGACTCCATACTACGGTCCGAAGTAAAAGTCAGACAAAGTAAAAATTACCAAGATGGTAGAAGTAAAGGAACCCAGTCAAATTAAGAGGACTAAGGGGATTAGTGAGTTATTTCGAAGAGATGTTTAAGAAGCTGGAGGTGTGAAATGCACTGACTAGTAAGTAAACATCGTGCATGTCTTAAGAATCCTGAGGGATGAATGTAATAGCTGGAGAGTACCCGGCCTAAATATGGTGAGACAGATGCCTACTATGGATACCTTAATGTACAACGATCGGATGACTCCCAAGATGATCACGAGAGATATCAGTCTCACTAAAGAGAATATTTGACCCAGTCAAGAATGAAAGGAAATGCAGTTAATTGAATGTACTCATAAGTAAAAGCCAGACGTAATGGCATAACCTAGTAACACCCAGGAGCTATCCTGAAAGGGGTGTTTGGAACAGTGGTTGAACAGAATAACGTGACAGAAACGCAAGGGTTGAAACTAACACCCAGTTTAATCTTAAGGCGTCAGGAGGAACTCTGACATCCTTGAAGGGACATCCCATGAAAGGAATAACGACCTTGTCATGGAGCCCAATACAACCTGTAAACCGTGTAACATTGTTCGAAGAAGTAAATGAATGTGAACAGCCTATAATGAGCGGAGCTCGAGGCAATAGGGCTTATAAGCCACAAGTAAAATGTCATAAGTGAATTTGTTGACTACGGAAGTTATATGTTATATAAGTAAAAGCGGATAACGAACCACTGCTCTAAGAGTGGGGATACCTCTTAGTATTGTGAAACCGCCAGAACGGTAGTAATGAGTAGGAATATGTCTAGGAAGTATGTTAAAAGTTGACCATATTGTTACTACCCAGGAATGATGTGAGTAAGAATATACGAAAATTAGTGTTTGTACCAGTTGTGGAGACGGATGAGTAATAAGTCTAATAGCAACCACCAGAGGTGTGTGATGCTAAATGCGTAATGAACAACGCTCAAGGAGCATAAAGGCTCGAAGAATGGAGTATTCAGTAATCAGCCAAATAAATGGCGAAACACAGTGTAATGGCAGAAGCTAATATAATAGCTGATGCAGTGTGAATTGATGTTATACAATGAATAACCGCACGGTGCGCAGCAAGCAACTGTTGCATGAGTATTATTAAATAATAAATGGCCAACAAGAACAGTTATGAGTTAGACACAGTGAACACGTAAGATAAGTGATGACATACAGACTGGGCAACAAGCCAGTACTTGATACTATGTGATAAGGAATACAGTGTAAATCCCTTGCAATCGCATAAGAGATTTACTGCCAAGAGTTTACGCCTCTGCACGCTGTAACTGTTTTTGGTATTGCTCTTGTGCAATAATGATCGAGAGGGATAGTTAGAAATTCGGGAAATGTCAATTGTGGTAGAAGTATAAAGAGAATTATAACGGGATAAAAACCGAAGCATAGGAAATGCAAGGTCGTATCAATGGAAGGATACTTGATTCACAATAAGTGACTATAGTTACACAGTATGTTAAATATTGGTATGGAATATACCACAGTTTGTTGAAAATGACTGAGCGAATACTACATGTTAAGTAGTGGCTCAAATTCAACCGACAGTAAGTCGGAAGAAATCAAGTAAATCAGGGTGAGTACAGTAAGTTATCATGGAAATGCATAGAAAGTTGAAACTCACCGAGTTCGCGCATGATAAGAAATGCCACGTGTCGGTTGAGAAACCGTTATTACCTAGATAAGGGTGATAATCAGGAATGTACAATACAGTAGGAATAATGTATGAACAACTAAGTTCTAGACTACCAGGAATCGCATAACAAAAACTAGTGAGCCAGCGATCCAAGTGTTGGATGTGCGTTGTGAATATGAGTGGATGGCTAAATAGCAACGCCTAGAAGTTCCACAGGCCAGAATCAAAACTGGTTATGAATTAAATAAACTCTAAAGAGAATTCTTGGTTAGGGACTAAACCGCCAATATGGCTAAGATCCTCAAACCAGAATACATTGTATAATAAACCATGTGGAGATTAAACACTTCACGACGGTGGAATGTTATAACACAGTGATTAAGTGATTGATTACGTGGGCGTAATCCCTTTTAAGGGGGGTAGAGCGCAAAGCCACTTAGTGTCTATTACCGTACAAGTGAACGTGAACTATGGTGTGCATAGCACAAAATAATTTGTTTTGGTTAGTGGTGTGTGTGTTACATAAACATACGCATTCATTCATGGTTTAATTGTGGTAATTACGCACAGAAGATGCGAATACCATTGTGATGAATTTGTTAATTTTGGGAACAGTTGTGTGTGAGAGTACAAGTGTGGGAGTAAAGAAACTCCCGGGGGAACTAAAACCCCGACAGTATATGTTCATATGATACTAAATGTTAAACTGTGTGTTGTATTTTGATAAAATATATGTATATGTACAATATAGAGATCTATGAAAGGGTATGAAACCGACATAGAACCTAGTGAGAATAGGATTCCCTAGGTAACTGGATTAAAGTGAATGGAGATGACTGATAGACAGAGTTCTATCCTTGGAGATGTAGTGACTATGACTAGAAAAACTAAAAGATAGAAAATTGGAAATGAGTGTATTAGTTGATGTTCGAAAATGAAGTGGGAGGTGGAACTTGATTTGCATGCGATCAAGGGAAGCCGAACACAAATTGGGGTGGAAGGATAGTTCAACATTGATGCTGATCACATCAGGGTTGGATGATTCTTGAAGCTCCCTACAAGTGGTCACAAATAACCACGCTGGAAAAAGGGAATAAAGAGCATAAGTTGGACTTGGAGTTGTATGTGTTTTCAAAAGGGTTTTGAACCGGTATTTATAAAACGTCGATAGATACCTTACATAGCTAAGTTCTCTTACTTAATCTCATAAGAAATTTTAAATTTAAGTGATTGCCTTGATCTCCCAAAGGAACGGGGACTATATGTGTCCATCGCGACCGGGTTCTGCGGGAGCACAGTGTATGTAAAAGAAATTTTTAGTTGCTATACATGCTAAGACATGTGGTGTGGAATGTGTAAGAAAAATTGTTATTTGGACCTTGAGTCCTAACGTGGTTAAGTCCGAAGTGTTATGTTATCAGGACCTATGGGTCTAAATGTTGTTATGTTGCCCAGACGAGAGAGTCTAAGGGTTGTTATGTGTGTGTAAATGTTGTTAAGGTACCCGGACCATTAAGTCCGAGGTTACTATGTAAGTATGTTATGTGATGTATGGATGTGGATATGTTACTCGGACCGTCAAGTCCGGGACTGTGATGTAAAGTATGTTTGGTTATGAAGTGTTTTAGTATACAAGTAATTCCCGTATTCTAAACCAGTGATATGTGGGAAGTGTGAACTACGGGGACGAAGTTCTTTTAAGGGGGGTAGACTGAAATACCCCAAACCTTGATATGTTGTTTAAACACTAAATAATAAATTATTAAGACTAAAAAGAGTCTCAGAAACATTAGTAAACAATTTAACAAATAGTAAATACAATTAATTGCCTAAAAGGCAATAAGGACAAAATATGCTCTAAGCTTGGGATAATCTTGGTTAAGGCTTAATGAACTTACCAAGGCCTTATTTATATATTAATGAACTTACTAAATCAATTACCAAAGAAAACCGAGCTTGGAAACAAGTTAAAACACAAAATGTGCTTAAAGGAGTCTTAAAGCACGTTTTTTTAAAAAATTGTCTTGTAAATGAGTTTTGAATGGCTAAATGACCAACAATACTCTTTAATTAATATGTGTACTATTTAGTATCACATTTGGAAGTTTAAATCAATGGGAAATCAAGAATTTCACTTCAAAGTGCCTTGTTATTATGAATAGTGACTTTTATAAGCTAGTTTGTAACATATGTCATATTAAGTAATTAAATGAGTTAACAAAGACCAAAATACCCCTTATTACATGATGGGGGCCGGTTTTTGTAAGGTGAGTCACCACCACCTGTAATCAAATAAGTGAAGGAAGACATAAAGTAAATAAGTAATATAGCTAGTTACTATTTGCTTTTAGTAAACAACTAATATCTACTAAAGGCAATAACAATCACTCGTACAATCATTCCTCTCTTGTTCCCACTTACCTTCACCGATTTCTTCATCTTCTTCCTTGCTCTCTTTCACGTTAATACAGCACCAGCACCATATGCCATCTTCAAATCCATGTAACTTCTAGCTCACTTGTCCAAATCAAAAACTAAGACCACCGATCTCTTAGTTTCATCAAGCTCTTCGACCTAGTCCTTTCAAATTTTCAAGAGCTCCATTTTGGTGCCAAGAGGAATCTCCATGGAAGGAGCTTGAGTTCATCTTTTCATGTATTATTGTTCTCCTTTGCTTCAAGGTAAGGAAACTCAAAGAAAAATGATGTTTCCTCCATGTTTTGTGTTGTCCGAAAATTGTCTTAAATGGTGTCTTTGTACTGCCTTGTTCTAGCTTCATTCCAACCTTTCAAGGACTGGGTGGAGTCCTCTCTTGACACGTTTCCCAACTCTCTTCAAGTTCTAAGTTGACAAGCAAGCAAATATCCTTACCGATTTCTGAAACAAGGAAGAAATTGTGAGGAAAGGAGGTAATTATGCTAACCAAAAATAGCTTGAAATTCCTTTGGAAAATGAACGTATGTTGTCTATTGAAACTACCTAAAGAGCCAATGGTAAATGACTTAGAAAAATGTTCTCAAAGAGACTAGTAAAAGACATACGTATTGTAGTGTGTATTTGCAGGTCAAAGGCAAATATATTGTGGAAATTCAGTGTTTAAGATTTATGCATTTTAAGAGCCTAAGTGCTATGCAATTTAAATTGTGCACTATGTTGTTATGTGGTGTATATTTGGTGAAGTTTTGAGTATAAGAGTGTACTGGGAAGTTTATACATATGCTGGGCGTAAAGAGCTTAAGCAGCAGGACAGGAAAAAAAATGCAGTACGTCAATTCTGTAGCTTCGGTCCGGGACTTGGGATTTGGATAACATCCCGCACCATGTATCAAAAAAGGGTCGAGAGTTATACATAGATATAGGTCCGGGACTTGGGTCTTGTACAAGGACCCGGACCAACCCCTTAAAATTGCCCGAGAGATTTTGCCTAGAATGGTCCGGGACTTAGGACCTGTATGAAGTCCCGGACCACCCCATTAAAAGAGACCGAGAGGATTGCCAAGTGTAGGTCCGGGACCTAAGTTAGGGACCAAGTCGCGGACCACTCTAATGATGTTGTTTAAGGTATAAAAATGATGTGTAAAGATGGGGATTGATAAGTAATGATGTTGTAAGGACGTTAAGGACATGTTAGATGTGATATAAAGACAACCAAGTGGGTGGAAAGTTGTAATAAAATGTGAAAGTAAAACAAGTTAAAAAGTCAAGTTGTTTAACTAGTTAACGAGGGTAAGTTATGAGCATTAGACTTTAAACAAACATGTTACCCCGATGTTAATACATGTGATGTTGTCAGTTGTTCGAGAATTGCTCGAGGAACATAAATGGACATGATAAAGTGGACTCCGGTGACAGGTATGGTTTTCTTGCAACCTGTGTCCTACCGGATTACACCGGCTTGTATGCCAATGTGTTTTTCTGTATGTTTGCCACGTTGTAAGATAAAACATGTAATGAGTTTACAGTAATTCATTTATGTGGCGTGCTCAACTCCAAACCATTTAACCTCAGAAGTGTTAACCTTAGTTAACTGAGTCTAGGATCACATGAGAGTTCGGTATTCGGAGCAAACGTCCCGAACTATGGGACGTTCTAACCACGGCTATGCGTGTGTTAATTGTGTGATATGTGTATGTGAATGTAGGGATCTCCCTTGTGTGATTAACCCAGTTGTAATAATGTATGGTGTGTAGATGTGATAGACTCCATAGTGGGGTTCTAACTAATATCTAAAAGTAAGTATGTACTAACAGTGGTGAGGAATCCGGTTTGGCCGGTCGCGCGTTGTTTGGGAGTGGGTATCCTTTTTAGCCTTACCCTTCTCTCTGTTATGGTTGTTTCCCTCACGGGTTATGATCTCCCATTAGCTTATCCCAAAGCTTAGCTATTCTGACTTATGATCGGTTTAGGGGGAACATGTGTTTGTGTGGTGTGTTCGGGTCACCAAATCCGATCCATCTTTAGGTAAGTTATTCGTCCGACTATTAGGGCGGTAATGAGTGTTGTTATAACGAGCTTAACATGGGGGCGATATCTTCCCTAGGCTCACCAGTGTATTAATTATGTTTGGGCCGGTTCCTAAGAGACCCGTACCCGTTATGTATGTGTTATTGTTATGTTGCAAAGTTATTGCGATGTGATGTTATATGTGATTAGAAGTGAAATATGAGGATCATGGATATGATTCCTAGTATGTAGAAGAGCCGTTTGTGGAAACCCGATAGTGGGTAAATGTCGTCTATTAAGGTAATAGCTCCGTTAGAGGAGAAATACTATAGGGTTGAAGAACTCTAAGAGTGATTGGTTAAGTATAAATGAGTTGTGTTTGTTAAGCCCATTGGGGTGAAATGTATCGTGTTGTGAGTTTATGTTTACATGCTTGGTTTAAATGTAATCAACTGCATGCTAAGACGACAAATAGTTGTGCGTGGCCCGGTAGCATGTGGGCTGCGGGATTACCATACCAGCAAAGGTGCTGAGCCCCCTGGGGGGCCACCCTTTCTTTCCTTTTTCTGTTTCAGGTACAAGGAGCTGGAGCCGTTCGAGAGTAGGACGGGGTAGTTGTTGCGTACGGGTAATCAATGTAATCACTTGTAACCTGTAGGTGTAGTAAGACCGAAAATGTTCTCAGCATTAGTTGTAAATACTTGGTACAGTTGGAAGGTATTTGTATAAAGAATGTTGGTAGTAATAAAGGAGACGGTATTGTATAGTTGCTCGGGAATCTAGTCCATCAGACCGATACAGTTGTGTAAATGTTAGCCTTGTTAGCCACGTGGGTGGTTAACGGCGTGTAACACCGATGAGTTAAGTTATGTGATGATGTGTATTTTCCGCTGCAGTTTAATGTTAAGTATGTTGTTGTATGTTTGGGTGTTACACTAAGTAAAAAGGAACTACCACAGTAACAGAAACAGTAAAAGCAATGTTGTACAATGAGTAAGAATATGGTGCGCAACAGGCGACCGCTATGAGGAAGTAGTTAAGCAATGACACGGAGTATAAGTATGAGATGACACACAGAAATATTCTTTCCTATCACATAAGTGACTTACTGTCAAGCGTTTACACCTCTGCACTCTGTATGACTGAGTGTTTTGGCATTGCACTTGTTCAGCTAATGATCTAATGAGATGGCTAGGGATATGGAGAATGTAAACCGTAGTAAATCTTTCCTTTCACCACAAACATGGCATAAGCCAGTCAAGCAAGCTTAGCAACATACAGTGCGACCTAAGGCCAAAGAAGCACGAAGAGTGTTCAACACACTAGTAATCACAAGATGTGAATTCCATTGGAATATAAGGTGAAAGAAGATATAACAAAGTCACAAGGACCGACGCATAGAAAATGCAAGGTCATACAAGTAAAAGACACTTGTACTGAACCAGAAGAACTGGTATAATTCAGAAGCTATTGACAACAGAGGAAGCACTACAACTAAGTAGTGACTTAACCTCGCCTGACAATAAGTCGGAGGAACTTAATGAATAATCGTGGAAGCATAAAGAGCATGTGCAATAGGTTACCAGAGAGCTGGTTATAAATCTTAAACCCATCGAGTTCAAACACGTAAAAAGAATACCACATTTGTTAGTAAACCTTCCCATAATTGACAGATAAGAAGGTGATGTATAGCACATTAAGGATAACAAGAAGGGTGAATAACCCGAGTTATTAGGGTCGCGCAGCAGAAGCTAGTGGGCCCTAACTAGGAGATAATATACCTAGTAAGTATAGCAGAATGGCTATTAATGCCTTGAAGCCGATTAGGCTAGAACCGAATTAAATATGAGTTAAATAAACTCATATAGGAACTCTTGGTGCAAAGACTAAACCATTGGTATGGTTAAGACCCTGTTGACCAGAGCATATTATATACTATACCGTAGTGAAGCTAAACGCTTCAGTTTGCCCAAACTGATTAAACCAATGTTTAATAATAATAACATATCGTAGATTACGTGGGCGTAATCCCTTTTAAGGGGGGTAGAGCGAAAACCGCTTAATGTAAGTTTTGTGAATAAAACACATAAACCATAATGTGCGTAGCACAAATGAGAACCAAATTGATGATTGATACTATGTTAAATAAACATAAGTACTCATTCATATTGTAATTATGGCAACTAGGCATTAGACATGCAAATACCATAGGAGGAATATACCCATCTTGTAACACCAATGTAAGAGTATTAGTAAAAGAAAAGTAATGAGTAGTGGACGGAGCTCCACAAGTATTGTAGCCTTTGAAGAAGTAGTATGAAACGATTGAGAGTAGTAGATGAATGAAGTCTAGGGGTAGTGTATACTATGGTAAAGGACTGGAAGTAAATTGAGGACAACAAAATTTTATAAGTATTGTATTCCCTAGTTACAATAATTGAAATGATGGAGAGTAATGGAGGGAAGTAGTGAAGGTTGATGAAATGAGCATTTAGGTATTGAACCATGGAGTAAAGCATTCGGGAAGTAGAGTGAGGATGATTGATGGATTGATTCCATCCCTTGGAGATGTATGAATGACTGGGAGGAGTAAAAATATAAAACATGAAAATAATTGAATTATTTTTTTGTTTGAAACTGATGTGGGAAGTCGAACTTGATCCTCATCAGATCAAGGGAAACCGAACACAAATTGGAGTGGAAAGATAGTTCAACACTGGTGCTGATCACATCAGGGTCGAACGATTCTTGAAGCTCCCCTCAAGTGGTCACCAGAATCACACATATGATAGAAGTAATGAATATAAATTGGGATTCGGAGTTGTATGCTTTAGAAAGTTTTCCAAGTAGCTGTTGGGAAGGATTCTCCTTAGAGTGAGAATAAGGATTTGGCTAGAAGCTTATACCGGAGAAGATAGTAGTGTAGCATATTGTATTATTCGAAGGGCAGCGGGACATAGAGGAGTCCTATGTCTAGTTGACCTGAGTGCCTGCGGGACTGTATGTGTATTGCATGGCTTTGGGGATAGCTTTGCATTGTATATATGTGAAAACCTGGTAATGTGGAACCAATGGTTGGTAGTAATGTGGATTGGAGTAATTATAGTACATTTGGATGGTATGGAATGTAGAGACCGTAAGTAATGGATTCGGGGAATTGTAAGGAGGAAGAGTGTGTGACCTTAGTATTAGACATGTAAGAATGAGTAAGCATTGTAAACCTATAACCTCGAACAACTTTGAGGACAAAGTTCTTAAGGGGGGTAGATTGAAATACCTCGAACTTAAATATAGCGATTAAAATAATTCTAATATGTATTTAAGAGCCTAATAGTGCCTACGTAATATTGGTAAGGAAAAATAAATCCAAAAGAAATAAAGAAACGCTTAGAAAGCGTAAAACGCTAAATAAGCGTTAAATAACCATAGGAGGTATGAGACCTCGGTTAGCATGTTATGTGAATTCCTAGGGTTTAATAAGACCAAAATAATATATGGGAACAACTCCCAAAGAAAACGGAACCAAATAATGTATTAAAACGCTAATAGAGCTTTAGCGCACGTTTTTCGAGAAAACCCGAAAACGTGACTTTAAGTGGTCAAACGGACCCGTAAAAATTATGAATCATCAAATAATAATTATTAAGCATTTATGGAAGCTTGATAACCAAAAAAAATTAATTAAACGAGAAAATCCCGGAAAACGGGTTCCGGTTAGTAAAAACTGTCAAAAACGGGAAGTTATGGGGTAGAAACATAAATAACGCAAACTTATGTGTCCACTTTTGAAAATAAAAATGTTAAATCTGTGTGTGTGCAGTGGGGGTCCGATTTTTAAGGCCTCTCACACTCTCTCACACACTCACTTACTAATTTACAAAACAATAAAATAATAAAGTAACTCACATTACTACTTTACTCTCACACTCTCACACTCTCTCTCCTATCTCTATTCTCTTCTCTCACGTAACAACCCATCCCCCTCACTCTCTCAATTTCTTCTCCTTCTTCCCAGCGACAACAATGGAGACTTGGGCCCCTCACAAAAGTACTCACTTCTTTCCTCTTGTTACTCCATCAAATCTCCTCCAAAAATCACAAAAAGTATACCGTTGTGTTCCTCTCATCAAGGAGAACACTAGCCTCTTTTCAAAATTCGAAAACAAGCATTTTCGTTTTCATGGGTATGGAGCATTTGGAGTTTCAAGACCACCATTAGAACCACCTCCTCTCCTTGTCGTTTTGAGGTAAAAATATTCTTGAAACCTCTTCGTTTTTCTAGCCTTATGGGCAAAACGAAATTTGAGCTAAACCCTTGCTTGCTCCTTGTGTATCTAGCCGATTTTGGCATTGTTGGTGGAGCTGAAATCTTACTCTTGAGCCATTCAAAACACTACCTACACCCTTGCAAGGTAATGAAATTTCTAAACCCTAAAACCTACATTAAAACTTGAAGAATGGTTAAGGATAGTTTTAGTGTATTAAAATGGTGTATTGAAATGTATATGTGAATGGATGTAGTGTTAGAGGATTTGGTTTGACAAAACCGGTGGGAAGAGGAAAGAAAGAAAGAAGGAAAAAGAAAGAAGAAGAAAAGGAAAACTAGGAGAAGAACAAGGTAAATTGCACTCTCTGGGTAGCCTTGTAAAATGTATTGTATAACAGATTTTAGTAGCTCTTAATGGTGTATTGAAAATGGTAATGAGTAGTAGTGTAATGTGTAAGAGAATCCAAATGTTTTAAACCTTTGAAAGACATGTAAAAGCTTATTGAAACCTAGATGGGAATTGTTGTTGAGTGCAGGAATTTAATGATGTTAGTGTTGGTATTGTGTTGGAGTGCTTGGTATATTAATGCTGTTTACAAGTAGGTGAAATGAGTGATGTTTTGTGAGCTAAAACATGTGGTGAGAATGTAAAAATATGGGGAGACTATGTCAAAATGTACCTAGAAACTTGAGAACTTAAGAACTAGGTGAAAACATGTATTTGAAATAGATTTTGATTGGAGCTAGTAGGTGGGTAGTTTAGGAGAGGTGTGTAATGCATTATAAGCCTTAGAGTGGCATTGTAAGAGGGAGCTATAGATGGGGAAGTGAGAATCAAAATCTGTTAGCAAGAAGAGTAGTAATACCTTGTAAAATCTAGGAGGAACTAGGTGTACTTTGAGAGTTTAAAAGTGTGTAGTTAACCACTTTGTAACAGATTTGGAAGAGAGTCAAGTAATGGAAGGAACTTGGGTGGAAGGTAATGCAATTATAATCCTAGGAGTGGCATTGTTAGAGGAAGTATGGATGGTAGTTAGAAGTTGTTAAAAATCTGTAGCATTGAAGAAAGAAAATGGTATAAGTGCTGGAATGAAATGAGGAAAAAAAATGTGTAAGTGATTTAGGATTGAGAAATGAATTTGATTGAGAACTAAGGTGAATTAGGATTTATTAGTGTGTTTAAACATGTAGGAAACATGTGGAAATGATTAGGAAAGATTGGGTGAGAATTGAGGTGAATTTGGAATTCAAAGTAGATAATTAAAAGGGGTTCTGCAGCCGACCTACCCAGGCGACCTACCCCAGACTGGGTCGGTCGGGCCGAATTCTGTAAACCGGGTACTCTCTGCAGCCGACCTACCAGAGTGGGTCGGTCGGCCTTTGTAAAAAAAAAAATTAAAATTTAATTAGATGAATATATATAAATACATATGTACATATATATATATATATATATATATATATATATATATATATATATATATATATATATATATATATATATATATATATATATATATATATATATATATACATACATATATATACATATATCTATACATACATATATATATGCATGAGTAAGGCGTTAGTGCTAAAGTAATGAAGGTAAGAAAGTTAAGTACACTTGAGTAAAACTAAAGTTAATGGATAACGAGGTTAATTACGGGAGTATTAGTTTTACATACCATAGTATCTTAATATTAATAGAACCACTTGAAATGTTACCAGTGGTTCGAGAACAACCCGAGGAGTGTGAGGTGACATGGTAAAGTAAATTCCGGTAAAAAGGTATGATTTCTTCATGCCCTGTATCCTTATCTGGTTACCCCGATTTGTGTGCTTATTTGATCACCTAAATAAGATAAATGCATGAACCGGACTAAATTGCACTTACCTGTGCTTGACTTATGTTGTTCTTGATATTTATTGTCTTGAGCACTAGTTTGTATAATTCATGAAATATATGAATGATGATGAATGGTATTCGAATCTTGTATTGTACTTAAGTATTGTATTGCATTTCGTATGAATGGGTATTGAGCAATGTATTTGTGTATGTGGCTGTATGAATGACTTCTGCTAATTCCTAACTACCTAACTCCTAACTTAAGTGAGTAAACTGGAATGAGTAGAAGTCCGATATAGCTTCGGCCACGCGTGAGGATGCGGAGTCAAAGAGGGTGGCTGTAATTCCTGACTCTTAAACTGGTCCGCGGCCCAAATCCCTTAAATGGGTAGCATCCCGGATTGGTGAGTCAAGTAAATCCCGGAGGTGGGACGGAGTAGTCCCCAGGGCCGAGGTCCCGACGACTTAACATGAGTAAGAGTAAGAGTAAGTAAGTATGTATGAGTATGAGTATGAGTATGTATGCGTATGTATGGAGTAACGAGTAAAAGAGTAATCTCCACCCGATTAACCCGGGTGGACCAATGAAGCTAACAAGTATTGTATATTGTGTAAGTAATGTGTATGTGTAATTCGGAAAAAGGTAAGTACGTATTGGATGGTTTATGTTGTACTTCTTGCATGTAATGAAGTGTATGTATGTGTGTATGTCTTGCGTAATGTATTGTAATATTGTGTATAAGAGCATGTATGCATGTATGTTTGTATGAAAATGAACTGCATGTATTCGACCAAGTGGTCGGCGTACCCTCACTAGTACGCGGGGTATGCGGTTATCATGCGCAGCGAAAGCTGACCCCCTAGGGGGAACGTTTTTAGTGTGCAGGTACCCGAAGCGAATATGGACAAGGTAAGTAGTCTCTTAGTGAGTACGAATGAACTTGGAAGAGGTATTATACTTGTACAAGGATCTTAGTAAACTCGGTATGTGGATTATTGTATTGTATTTGAAGTATTGTATCGAATGGAAGATTGTAGCATTTATTGGTATACGGGAGTATGTATGGTAGATACGTAACACTCGGGATTCCGGTCCATCAGACCGATGCTGTATGTAGTAGCAGTAGCCTTGTTAGTCACGTGGGTGACTAACGGCATTGTATCACCCTCATTATGTAAGTATGTATCCGCTGCGTGTATCTGATGTGTAAGGTGATTGGACGGTAAGCACAGCATTAATGGTAGGGGTGTTACACCTCGGGAGGTTGTCAGGGTTTGTAGAACTGATAGGAAATAATGGTGCTGATGGATCACCTATATCCATATGTGATTGAACTAACGCCACAAAGTGATGGCTATGTGCTGTATAAGCACAATACGATGTGTGTAAATGATATATCACAAAGATATACATTATGGAATAGTGGGTAGTTATACATTTATATACATACCTATTTGATTAAGTGACTTCGGGATGAAGTCTTTTTAAGTGGGGTTGATTGAAATACCCCAAACTAATAAAACATGGATTAAACATCTAATCACATTGATTAAGGCCTAAACATGCCTTAAAAGTCAACTAAGAACAACAATGGTCAACACAAAGCAAGATGTTGCACCCTTTGACTGTTTAGGGTAAATAAATACCCAAATGAACAACTTAGGACCTAAAACTTTGTCCTAAGCTTATTAACACATAACTAAACATATTACAATCGTTGGACAACACTCCAACACAAATAACAAGCATTTTCATGCTTCAAGGTCAAGTAGGGCAAATATGTGCTCTAAGAAAACCTTAAAGGTCTAATGACCTCTATTTTATATAAAATTGGATTCCTAAGATCACTTATCATCTAAGGAACACAATGAAACCGTTCTTAAAGAAAATAGAGCTCAGAAACACCTTGCGACACAAAATGTGCACTAAAACACCTTAAAGCACGTTTTTGTGTAATTGCCTTCTAAATTGGTTTTTAATGGGCTTAAAGGTTATAATTACCTTTAAATATGATAATATATCATATTATATCATATTAGGAATTTAATTCCAGAAATTTACATTTTTTACGAATTTAATATTAAAATATTAATAATACCCTAAAAGGGGGCCCGTTTGAGTCAACATTGACTAAGAATGGTCAAGAGGTCAAAGTTTGACCCCTTGGACCACATGAGGTCGACAGCACAAGCAAGGGAGCTTATTTTCGCCACTTACAAGCACAAGGAACATGGTTCCAACACATTCCTTAAATTAGGGGACTACTTTTACCTTTTAATACTTTAATCTATATATTCAACTTTGGCTCCTTATTTGACTAAGCCAAACCGTGTGAGACCCTCCAGCCCCTCCAATAATCGATGCCAATCTCCTTTGGTGAGTCATCAATCACCAAATACAATTAACAAAGCAAATAATGTGTTTTAAGGCAAAATTGACCTACCTCTCTCACTTGCCTTGCTTCCCAGCCGACACAAGGCCTCCTCCATCCTCTATTTGCTTCTCCAAACCGTGGCTAACATGCCAAGAACAGAGGAGGAGACAACACCATTGACATAGGTAAGCTTATTAGGCCATTTTATATTCAATTTCTTCACAAATCTTTCCTCTTTCGGTGGATCTAAGCATCAACCATTTCCATCCATGGATCTAGGTTGTTTTGGAGGTTAAATTAAGGGAAAATCTCGGCCATAACAAGGGAAGAAGGTGGAGAAACCCAATCTTGTTCTTAAGGTACAAAAATGTGCTTTAAGCACTTATCTTTTGATTTTCTTTGGATCCGGTTGTAAAACCTGTTCTCCTAGCCTTATAATCTTCTTCTTAACATACTTATTCAGTGGATCTATCAAGAGCTTCAAGGTATAGCCAGATCCATGCCAAAAACACCATTTTTGGCATTTTAAACAAGGTAAAAATTGGCCATTTTCGAATCTAAGTTATATCGGTTTTAAGCCTTGGTTTAGTAGCTCATTTGATGCTCTTTACCTTCTATATATTTAGGCCAAAGACAACCCTTGGCTACCTTGGTATTCTAAGGTAAATTTTACCTTGAAATATACATTAAAACACTTCTTATGGTTAGATCTTGCTTGGTTTAATACCCCGGATCTAAAAATGGTGATTAAATTACTCTAATAAAATTATTAAGGGCCTAATGGTGCCTAAAGAGTATTGGTAAAAAGAATAAAACCAAAAGAAATGAGAAAACGCTTGAAAAGCGAAAAACGCTAAAATGCGCGTTAAATGAGTGTAAGAGATATATGATCTCGAGAGGGTCCGAGATGGATTCCTATGGCTTAGTTAGGCCTAATTAGTATACGGGAATGATTCCCGAAGAAAACGAATCCAAATAATGGATTAAAACGATAACGGAGTTTTAAAGCACGTTTTCGAGAAAACCCGAAAACGTGACTTTAAGTGGTCAAATGACCCGTAAAAATTATAGTTGATTAAATAACTATAATTAAGTATTAATGGAAGCTTAATAACCATTAAAATTAATTAAACGAGAAAATTCCGGAAAACGGACCCGGTAAGTGAATAGTGACGAAACCGGGAGACGAGACGCGTATAATTCGAAAAGTCGAAAAACGACCCGGGCTATTAATTAATGTGGGCCGGTTTTAATGAATAAGTGTACACCCATTAATAGCTTGTTAGCTATTAAGTAATAACAAGACAATAAATAAGTAAGAAAGCAAATAGTATAAAGCTAAAAAGTAAAGTAAAGTACTTACCTCTCATTTCTCCTCCTTCACTCACGTACTGAATTGCTCCAGAGACTTGCAAACTCCTTCTTCTTCCTCTCTGTACGCGCGACACCAACAGCTCACAAGCCTCACCTTCTTTCACCTCCATCTTACTCATTTCTCCACCGAATCGCATGAAATTGGTACCGTTGGACTCGTATCGGTGAGAGCTTCGATCTCCACCAACAAAGTTTCGATTCCTCCATTTTCATCTCCATGGACGTGGGAGCTTTTGGAGCTTGAAGAGTAGATTTCAACCCTTCTTCTCTTCCTGGGTGCCTTAAGGTATATATAAGTGAGTATTTATACCATTTCAAGCCTATTCTACCATTTGTGAGACTTTTTCCTCACGTTGGAAAACTCCTCTCATTTCAGCCGAGACCATATGTTTTTGTGGGGTGTTGGAAACCTCTCCAACTGATTGCCAATCCAACCATTTGGGTTCTTCAAGGTAAAACCTAGATTAAACTTTGAAAACTAGCACTTAATATATAATTAGGTTTTATGGAGGAAAAATAAATTGATTGTTGAATGTGTGATGGGCTGCGGTTGTAGTGGGCAATCCAAAGCCCTTGTGTGGTGTGGAAAACAAGAGGAGAAAGAGGGAACAAGATAAAGAGGAAGAAGAGGAGTGAAAACTGAAAGTGAAACAAGGTAAAGAGCTTACCTTGTATTGGTTTATCTTCTTGCAAAACAGATTTTGTAAGTGGTGAGAATGATCTTGTATTAGTGTAGTTGAGATACTACAATTTAAAGATGAGTGAAGCTGTTTTAAGGTTGCTTAAGTGAGAGAAATAAGCTTGAGTCTAAACTAATACATATGTGTGAACAAGTGGGATTTTTATGTGTTGTTTATGTTTAAACCAAACAGGGGAGAAGAGGTGTTTGTGAACATGTTTAGTGTGGTGGTGAAAATGCTTAGTAAAGCAAGCAAGTGCTGTCAAATTTTACTTGGAAACCAAGGGTGATTAAGAGAGTGAAACCTAGGATAAACTAGGTATGTTTAGAAGATGAAAGTGAGTGATAAATCACTTGGAATTTGGAAGAATAAGAGAAGGGTGCTTGGAGTAGAACTGGAGGGGAAAATAATGTCATTTTGGTGCTAGGAATGACATTAGTAGTGAGTTTTGAAGGGTTTAAAGAAGAGACCCAAATCTGTTGCAAATCTGATAGAAAAGCAAGTGGAAAACTAGTTTCTAAGTGTAAATAACTTAAGAGAATTAACTAGATTGGTGAGTGTACTTGATGCTTAGTTTAAGGTGATTAAGAAGGGTATTTAAGTGCTTAATCATGTGGATTTAAGGTGGGGAAGATTGGATAATTAAAGGACTAAGAGATAACCTGTAACAGAGATAGAAAATGCCAATTCTGCAAAATCTGCAGCAGGGTCCGGGACTTAGGTCCAGGACCAAGTCCCGGACCACCCCTATTTTTACCCCCGAGAGCTGTCTGCTTGTTTGGTCCGGGTCCTAGCTCTATGCCCAAGTCCCGGACCATATACAATTTTCTAGCCGAGAGTACACACCCATATTGGTCCGGGACTTGGCCTAGGTACAAGGTCCCGGACCATGCATTATCTTTGGCCGAGAGTTTGTTTTGTGATTGATCCGGGACTTAGGGTATGGACCAAGTCCCGGACCACCCCCAGAAACCTACAGAGAGTGTTTTAAAGGGTTTAAATGATGGGGGTTTGAATGTTAATGATGTTGTAAGATATTAAGGCCTTGTTTGGTGACATGTAAAGGCCCTAGGAAGTGTGGTAAAGTGTTAGAAGAGATTGAGAGGTGAGAACTCAAATTAACAAGAGTAAACCGAGTAAACGGGATAACGGGGTAAATACGGGAATAGCATTCTATTATGTACCGTATGAGCTTAGTATTAATAATAATGTTTGAAACATTATCAGAGAGTCATGCGTGACCCGAGCTTGGTGGGATGACACGGTAAAAGTAAAAACCCCGGTGAAAGGTATGATTTTCTCATGCCCCGTATGCTAACCGAGTTACTCTGATTTGTGTGTTTGTTTGCCGGCTTAATCAAGATTTAAGCATGAAAATAATCCCTTGTTTGATTAAGTATGCTTTATTGTATGTTGTATGAACTAACATACTTGTATGCCGGTGTGGTCTAACATAGTGCATAGACCGACTCATAGAGAGTAGTGATTGACTAGAAACCCGTAGATCGGGTAGTCTCACGAACAATGGTAACATGCAAACACACACAAGCTATCGATTAAAGTATAACGATAACGCAAACATATGAACTCCCTAGAACGTGAGGAGATGTACGGGTTGAGTAAATACCCGATAACGGTTAGAAAACCTTACTGAAACAATCCACGAAATAAATATGAGTGGAGAGATAAATGAACCTCCATCGAGAGGATTGAAGTTAGTCCAATGATGTGAACATATAAGAAAGTAAAAGAGACCTAAGGGACTATGTGACTCCCTTGAGATACGGTCGACCTCTTATATGAGGATTTTACCCGGTATAAGAAAATATTCGAATGTATAAGCATATGATTGTGAGGGTAACCTTAAACCTAAGATTACCCGAATTTAAGTAAAGTTCCCAAAGTCATTAGAGACATCGAGAATGATGCTTCTAAACTAATATACATGATATTATTATAACTCCGAGAGAGGAGTGTATGGGAACGAGAGTAGTCCGAGAGTAGTCGGACCTAAGTAAAAAAGATAGGAACTAAGAGAGAGTTCCGTGAGCTAGTTGAACCTTCCCACCATGCTAGACCCAGAGTAGGGTCGAAACCGGGGAAGTAAGACTATGCTAGAGAGCCATGAGTTTGGCTTAAGTATGTAATAAGAGTAACAAGCATAACGTAGGAGACCTGTAGTGTCTCGAGAATCTACAAGAGCTTGAGTATGAATAACCAAGAGTGTGGGTGAGATAACGAGTATATAATAACCCGAGAGAAAGGGTGAGTATATATATGAGTAACCCGAGAGAATGGGTAAGTAAGAGAATGAGTAGCCCAAGAGAATGGGTGTGTATACGGATAAGTAACCCGAGAGAGCGGGTGGGTGAGGTATGAATAAGTAAACAAGGCATAGTGAGGAATAACCCTCAATGCCTAAGAGTAACCAGTTACCACTAACAACATTGTTATGTTAGTTAGGAATCGTGTTCCGTGATTGGATGTAGATTCCTTGTGTGATATACATATATATTGTATTGCCATGATGCATGTTGTTTGATTTAAATGAACTCCATGTATATCCGACCCAAAGTAGTCGGCGTACCGCGGTTAGCACGCGGTATATGCGAATTTCATGCGCAGCGTAAGCTGACCCCCTAGGGGGAACGTTTTTAGTGTGCAGGTACCTGAAGCTGACCACCGTTCGAGAGAGTAGGACGGGGACTGCTGTGAGCATGGGTAGTTAGATTGTAATTACTTATGCGTTGAATGAGGTGTAAGTCCGAGTATGTTATCGGCATCCGTATATTGTAGACTCGGTATAGTAGAGATATGAATTGAGTATTGTATTTGTATGAAGTACTCGGTTGTTCCAGTTCATCAGACCGTTACGGTATGTAAGAAAGCCTGGTTAGCCACATGGGTGGCTAACGGCGTTGTTTCACCCCTCGTTGTAAGTTAGAGTTCCGCTGTGCGAGTAAGAGTAATTAGAGAAGGTTTAAGAGGTAATGATGAGATTAACGGTTGGGGTGTTACACTTGGAGACTAACTATGTCTTATTTGCTGTTGTAAAACATGTAAAAGAAGCTGTGGAAATTTTATTCCTAGGCAGCCGAAACCAAACAAGGCCTAAACTAGGCAAAAACAAGGTATAAATCACTTAAATCTACATTTGGTATATTAATATGTGTTTATACATATTTATACATATATGCCATGAGTGAATGAGTAAATTAAGGTCTTATTTGACCTTAGGTGATTAAGGAATGGTTTGATAAATTTATATAACTAATTAATTAACATAATTGTCAAATTTAAGATAATATGTGGAAAATTGGTAAATATGGAAAAAATATGTGTAAGGGCCGAGAGTTTAATGCATTTTTGGACATTTATGTAATTCATTTTATAAGCTAATGTTTGTAATAAGGCCATGTACTTAAGGCCATTTTATTTATGCATTTATAAGGTTTTTTTTTAGTTTAAGTGGTATATATGCATTACTGAAACACCCCATCCAACAACAAACTCATAACAACATTCTGCAGCGGAAAATATACTACTTCACATCACTCAACTCGTTGGTGTTACACGCCGTTAACCACCCATGTGGCTAACAAGGCTATTACATAAACAATATACCGGTCTGATGGACTAGATTCCCGAGCGAATACACATTATTATCCCTTTCCACTAACAACAAACATACACATACCTTCCAACTGTACCGAGTACTTACAAACTGATGCCGATAACCATTTCGGTCTTACTACACCTACTGTATATATACAACTTAAATGATTACCCATGTACAACGACTACCCCGTCCTACTCTCGAACAGCTTCCAGCTCCTTGAACCTGAAATAGGAAAAGAAGAGAAGGGTGGCCCCCAAGGGGCTCAGCACCTTTGCTGGTATGGTAATCCCGCAGCCCACATGCTACCGGGCCACGCACAACTAATTGTCGTCTTAGCATGCGGTTGATTATATTTAAATCATGCATCCAACTATAAACACATAACACATAACATCTCGCCTCAATAGGCTCAACAAATGGATAGTACATCCTTATTTGATAAGTCACTCATGGTATTCATTATCCCTAGGGTGTTTCTCCTCTAATGGAGCTATTTCCTTAATAGACGACACTTACCCGTCATTCGGGTTATCCTTAAATGCCTCTTATCACAAACTGGGATTCATATCCATGATCCACATACTCCACAATTTACAACGTATAACATACATCACATAACAACACATAACAACACTTTTCACATTTCAACGTGCACATAACATTATCGCAATAGAAATTGCATTACATCAACAACACATAACATAACGGGTGCGGTTCTCTTAGGAGCCGACCCAAACATAGTTAATTCACTGGTGAGCCTAGAGAATGATGTCACCCCCATGGTAAGCTAGTAATACAACACTCATTACCGTCCTAATAGTCGGACGAGTAACTTAAGTTAAGATGGTTCGGGTTTGTGGCCTAAACACACCACACAAACACATGTTCCCCCTAAACCGATCATAAGTCAGAATAGCTAAGCTTTGGAATAAGATAATGGGAGATCATAGCCCGTGAGGGAAACAACCATAACAGAGAGAAAGGGTAAGGCTAAGAAGGATACCCACTCCCAAACAATGCGCGACCGGCCAAACCGGATTCCTCACCACTGTTAGTACATACTTACTTTTAGATATTAGTTAGAACCCCACTATGGAGCCTATCACATAACAACACATACAGTATTACAACTGGGTTAAACATACAAGGGATATCCCTACATTCACACACACATATCACACATTTAACACACACATAGCCGTGGTTAGAACGTCCCATGGTTCGGGTCATTTAATCCGAATACCGAACTCTCATGTGATCCTAGACTCAGTTAGCTAAGGTTTAACACTTTCGAGATTAAATGGTATCGGAACTAGACACGCCACATATATGAATTACTGTAAACTCATTACATGTTTTATCTTACAACGTGGCAAACATACAGAAAAACACATTGGCATACAAGCCGGTGTAATCCGGTAGGACACAGGTTGCAAGAAAACCATACCTGTCACCGGAGTCCACTTTATCATGTCCACTTATGTTCTTCGAGCAACTCTCGAACAACTGATAACATTACATGTACTTTTATTAACATCGAGGTAACATGATTGTTTAAAGTCTAATGCTTATAACCTTTCCCCGTTAACTTAGTTACATAACTTCACAGTTTAACTTGTTTTACTTTTACATTTAATACAACTTTTCCCCCACTAAATTGTCATTATAACTTACTTAACATGTCCTTAACAATCTTATAACATCATTACTTAATAATCCCCATCACCCTATAATCTTAAACAATTTTTATTTACATACCTTGGGCCGTCCGACCCACCGTCCGACCCACAACTGGGTCGGACCGTTCCAGAAACTTTTCCCGTCTTTTAAATACACCTGTCCGACCCATGTCCGACCCAAGACCTCTGGGTCGGACCATTCCAGAAACTCCAACGATTGAATTAACAAGCTGTCCGACCCACCCTGGGTCAGACCACTGGGTCGGACAACATCAGAAGAAGTTGTCCAAAACTTGTCAAACTTTCTCCAAACTTTTCCTCAAGCCTCCTAATGTGTTCTAACATCATTTGGCACCTTTAATCCTTCATATAACATCCATAAAACTCATTTTATAACTCCTTAAACACTTACTCCCTTCTTACCATTTTCATACCTTAAACAACATTTTTAGAGTGGTCCGGGACTTGGTCCTTACCTTAAGTCCCGGACCAATACTTACAGAGACTCTCGGTTGTTTTAATAGGGTGGTCCGGGACCTTGTACTCACCCCAAGTCCCGGACCAAGACAGTTTTCCAACTCTCGGCCTGTTTTTCATGTATGGTCCGGGACATCTTCCAATACCTAAGTCCCGGACCTCTGTAAGAGAATCCCAAATTTGACAATTTCAAGTCTTGTTTCTTCTATTCTCTTCATCCACAGATTACCCAAACTTCATACATGAACTTAGGCATATTCTAATACCCAAAATATCACTTTGATTCACCTTTAAACATTGTCCATTTGTCACTCATTTTCTTATAAATCTCTTAACACTTCCTAGTTCACCAAACTCATTTAAAACACTTTGAACTCCTTATACATTTTCCAAATTTTGCCATAGCTTCTCTTGTATATTCTCACATCCAAACACTTAGGTTTTTACCTTATTTCATTCAACAACACCTAAAACCACCAAGAGTATTCTCACACACAACACTCACCAAATTTACACTACATCACAATATAGTGCATAAACTTAAATTGCTTGGCTCTTAGGCCCTTAAATTGCATAAACCTTAAACACTGAATTTCCACATAAATAATGCCTTTGACCTGCAATTACATACAACAACACATATGCCCCTTAATAGTTTCCTTGAGAGCATTTTACTAGGTCATTCACCTTTGGCTCCTTAGGTATTTTATTAAGCAAATCAAGCTCATTTTCCTAAGGCATTTAAACTACATTGAGATAGTTTGTTTACCTCTTTTTCCTCACAAACTTCTTTCTTGTTTCCTTGTAAAACCGGTAAGGATGTTTGGTTGTTTGTCAACTTCTAAACAATGTACAAATAATAGAATGAGTATTCAAGCATTATGCTTCATCTCATTGCAAACCCTAGGTTTTACATTGTTCAAAAACATTAAGATAGTTGTTTTACCTTGGTCTTTGAAGAGAGTTTGAATATCTATCAAGAGAGGACTCCACCAAGTCCTTGAAAGATTCAAATGGAGCTAGAACAAAGTAACACAATGAGCACCATTAATGGTGATTCTCGGTCAAGATAAAAACATGGAGGAAACATGATTTTTCTTTGAGATTCCTTACCTAGAAGCAAAGGAGATCAATAATATGTAGAAATACAAGCTCAAGCTCCTTCAATGGTGGAACTCCATGGCACCAAAATGGGGCTCTTGGAATTTTAAGAAGATAGGAATGAAGAGCTTGATGAGACAAAGAGAATGGTGGTGTTTGTTTTTGATTTGGTTAAGTGAGCTAGGAAATATTGGCAATGGAAGATGGTAGTTGGTGCTGTCGCTGTAGCATCGCCGTGAGAGAGAGCAATAAGGAAGGAAGGAGACGTGGGAAATGAAGAGAAATGAGAGAATGAAGATAAGTTCTACCTTTTGGAAGATATTTGTAGTTAAAGTAAATAGTAACTTCTACTTTACTACATTACTTAGTTTTTTTTTGTTTAGTGTGGTGAGTCACTAAGAAAACCGGCCCCCATATTAAAACAAGGGGTGTTTTAGTCTTTATTGATCAATTGTCTCACTTATAACAACATATGTTACAAACTAGCTTATTAAAGTTACTATTCATGAAAACAAGGCACATAGAAGTGAAATTTTGATTTCCCATTGATATAGACTTCCAAATGTGATATTATATAGTACACATATTTATTTAAGAGTAATGATGGACATTTAGCCATTTAAAACTCATTTACAAGACAATTTTTCAAAAACGTGCTTTAAGACTCCTTAAAGCACTTTTTGTGTCTTAACTTGTTTTCAAGCTTGGTTTTCTTTAGTAATTGATTTAATATGTTCATTAACATATTTATAAGGTATAGATATGACCTTTATGTCTTGTACAAATTTATCCCAAGCTTAGAGCACATTTTTGCTCATATTGACTTTAAGGCATTATTTGTGTTTTGTTTGGTTTAATTGTCTACCAGGGTTTCCTAAGGACTTAATTTGCCTTATTAAATCATAATTGAATGTTATTAAGTCTTGGTAGGCTCTTTGGGTCCTAACCAAGTTCACTCCAAGCTTAGAGCATGTTTTTGCTCAAACTGTATCTTAATGCTTTATTGCATTTTACTATGGTTTAAATTTTTCACTGATGTTTCTAAGGCACTTTTTAGCCTTTGAATACCATAGTTTAACATTTAAACAACATATCAAGGTTTGGGGTATTTCAATCTACCCCCCTTAGAAGAACTTCGTCCTCGAAGTTCACACTTCCCACACATCATTAGATTAGAACACAGGAATCACTTGGAAATAAACTTCCATAACCAAACATATTTTACATCACACCCTCGGACTTAATGGTCCGTGGTAACACATTCACATCCATACATAACATAACATATTCACATGATAACCTCGGACTCAATGGTCCGGGTATCTTAACAACATTTACACACACATAACAACCCTTAGACTCTCTAGTCTTGGGTAACATAACACATTTAGACACATAGGTCTTGATAACATAACAGCCTTTAGACACATAGGTCCATGTAACACAACAACATTTAGACTCATAGGTCTTGATAACATACACTTTGGAACTCAAGGTCAAAATAATATTTATTACACATACCACACAACATGTCATAGCATGTATAGCAATCAAAAATATCTTTGACATACACTGTGATCCCGCAGAACCCGGTCACGATGGACACCTTCCGTCCCCGTGCCTTTGGGAGATCAAAACAATCACTTAAATTTGAATTTTTTTTTTTGTGAGGTTAAGTAAGAAAACATTAATTATGTAAAGTATTTATCGACGCTTTATAAATACCAATCCAAAATCCTTTTTGAAAACACATACAACTCCAAGTCCAACTTATGCTCTTTGCTTCTTTTCTTAGTGTGGTTATTTGTGACCACTTAAGGGGAGCTTCAAGAATCATTCAACCCTAATGTGATCAGCATCAGTGTCGAACTATCCTTCCACCCCAATTTGTGTTCGGCTTCCCTTGATCGCTTGCAAATCAAGTTCCACTTCCCACTTCATTTTCAAGCATCAAATAAATCACTCATTTCCAATTTTCTATCTTTTTAATCATTCTAATCATGATCATAACATCTCCAAGGGATAGAACTCCGTCTATCAGTTACCTCCATTCACCTTAATCATGTTGCCTAGGGAATCTTATTCTCGCTAGGTTCTATGTCGGTTTCATACCCTTTCATGAATCACTATATAGTATATATACACATATATTTTATCAAAATACAACACACAGTTTCACATTTATACACTGTCGGGGTTTTGTTCCCCGGGAGTTTCTCTACTCCCCACACTTGTACTATCACACACAACTGTTAACAAATAAACACACTTATCACAATGGTATTCGCATCTTCTGTGCGCAATTACCACAATTAAACCATGAATGAATGCGTATGTTTACGTAACACACACACCAATCATCAAAACAATTATTTTGTGCTATGCACAACATAGGTCACGTACACTACGTACACTTGTACGGTAATACACACTAAGTGGTTTTGCGCTCTACCCCCCTTAAAAGGGATTACGCCCACGTAATCAATCACTAAACATTGGCTTAAAATGTTCTGCCGTCGTGAAGTACTTCAACTTCCACGTGGTCTATTATACAATGGATTCTGATTAGAGGATCTTAACCATATTGGCGGTTTAGTCCCTAAACCAAGAATTCTCATTGGAGTTTGTTTAAACTCTTAACTGGTTTCGGTTCTGGCCTGTGAGGCTTCTAGGCATTAATAATTAGCCGTTTACTCATATTCACTATGCACATTGTACACTTGACTCACTGGTTCACTAGCGTCCACTGCGCAACTCTGACAACTGTAGGGCTTAGTTTGCCCCATTCATTATTCTCACTGTATTGTACACCTCCCATATACATTTATCTTGGTAATAATGGTTTCTCAGCCGACGCGTGGTATCTCTTACCGTGAGCAAATTCGGTGAGTTATAAACTTTCTATCCACTTCCATAATAATTGACTGTATATACTGTTACGTATTTCACACTGATTGACTTGTTTCCTTCCAACTTACTGTCAGTTGAGGTTGAGCTACTACCTAGTGTGTAGTGCTCTCTCAGTTATTACCCAACATTTGGGGTATATTCTATACCAATATTTGGTATTCAGTGCTACTGTAGTCCCTTATTCTTAATCATGCCTCCACATTTGGTTTTGTACAAGTACCCTTTTATTGGTGCGGCCTTGCATTTCCTATGCATCGGCCATTATAACATTATTCCTCCACAATTAACATGTTTCCAATTCCTAGCTATCCCACTCGATCATTACTGCGCAAGTGCAATACCAAAACACTCAGTCATACAGAGTGCAGAGGCGTAAACTCTTGACAGTAAATCCCTTATGCGATTCGCCATGGAATTCACACTGAGTTCCTCATCACATAGTACCTACCACTGGCTTATTGCCCAGTCTGTTTAACATCGCTTACCTTGCATCTCCATTGAGTTTAACTCATAACTGGTCTTATCTGCCACATTATTACTCAATAACATTGATACAACGGTCGCCAGCTGCGAACCGTGCTCTTACTCATTGCATAACAATAACTTACAAGTATTTACTGTCATATTAACTTCCACACCTATACTTATATTATTCACATTATGGTTCGTCATTCATTTGGATGACTACCGAATGCTCCTTGAGCGTAGCTCACTCGAGTTACAAGCTGCCGGCATTATTCAGCTCGGTGCTTCACTTTATACACACATACTACTAAACTAACTGCTCTCAAATAATAATAATATTGTCCATCCTTAACATATTTCTTCAGCTTGGTTCACATAACTACCGCTCCAGCGGTTTCACAGTATCGAGAGGTATCCCCACTCTTAATGCATTGGTTCGTTTACCACTTTATTCACTTATACAACGTAAACTTCTACAATCAATCTAATTTACGTAACACATTTTATTTGTGGCTTATGAGCCTTACTGCTTCGAGCTCTGTCCATTGTGGACGGTTCACACACATTTATTTGTCCGTACAACATTACATGGTTAGAGGTTGTATTGGGCTCCATGATAGGTCGTTGCATCACGTTTCCTTTCATGGGATGCCCCTTAGGATTGTCAGTCCGTCTCCTGACAACTTATGTCTAAACTGGGTGTTAGTTTCAACCCTTGTGCTTCTATCATGTGATTTCGTGCAACATTGTTGATGCGAAACCCTTCAAGGATGGCTCCTGGGTGTTGCTAAGTTATGCCATTACCTCAGGTTCGCACTTATTGGTATACTCAGTTAGCCACGCCGTTTGCGTTCTTAACTGGCTTATTATCTTCTCCTGTGAAGATCAACATTTCCTGGTAGTGTAGGTACTCATTCTGGGAGTTTCATCCCGTTCATTGCACACTAATGTGTCCATATTAGGCATCTGCTTGCCATGTACAGGCTGGGTCACCGTTCCAGCTATAATGTTTATCCCTGAGGATCCTTAAGACATATGCGATGTCTTTACATTATGGTTAGCGCACTTCGCACCTCCTGACTCTTAACATTTCCTTGAAAGGAATTCACTAATTCCTTTAGTCTCGTTAACTTAACTGAGTTCCTTTACTTCACCCTTCCCGGTAATCTGTTGCTCTTGCTTGACTTTTACTGCTGACCGTAGCACGGAGTCGACTACTTCCCGTGTTCCGGACTCTACATGTATACATATGTGGGGTACCCTACTGATACATTACTACTTACCGAACTAACCCATAAGCAGGTCTGTCAGGCCCACAAGCTCCTATCGGAGTGCGGTCATCCCACATTACAGTTGGTACACTTGTAGTGTCCGTCACACGCCTAGGTGAAGTATTCTGTTGTCAACTCCCTTATATTGTCCCTTGACAATATACATTCTGTGCTTCCCGAACTTAATTGAGGGAAAGTTTATCCACTGTTGTATTCTTATCAACTGCCCTTGGTTTTACTAGTTTGGTTTAGAAGAAGGTTAGAAAGAAGTATTGGTTTGAAAGAAAATCTGGTTTTGAAAGAAAAGAGTTTGAAATAGACCTAAGCTTGAAAGAAAAATTCTCATGGTTTACAATGCCTTCTTGCCTTAACCAAATCTAGCTTCTTGCTGACTGGTGTACTTCCAATTACAGAGGTTAGGCTAACAAGCCCTTCCACTGTTATGATGATCTCACCTAACTTCATGGTAGTACTTGCCAAGTACTTCATATTCATTAAACTTCCTGAACAGCCCTGTTATAGCAGCACTTGCTATGGCAAGTGCGCCATGCTAACTGGCTATCGGTTAACACTTACCGGTTGCGGTATTGTTTTTACCCGCACTGTCATCAGTGGCCTTGTTGGCCCTCACTGATCTTACAGTCTTGATAATAATTCCTCGGATGACTTCTCACCGTCTTTACATGATAATCACTAACTAGGGTGTTTCCCATTCTGGAAGACCCCTTTTCTTTTGTATTGTATCCTCTTCGTAGCCCATTCCACGCATTTGTCGTGGTTACTGAGGCTTGTCTCTTGTTTGGGCACTACGTTGTAGTTCCTTTGTCGGTTGGTATACCGTTGGTGTATCATTTAACAACTGTGGTTCCGTAGACACTCGTCTTGGGTTTCATTAATCCATTTTTGCCTGTTGCACGGTCGTGCGTTGCAAGCTGGTTGTTCTCGACTGCTCGGCATGTCGACCCAGGTTGCCGGAAATTCTATTCTTCTATACACTGATTCTTCACTCTTCGCTATGAAATGCGGTTAACATTGTTTAGATGGGAACCGTCTCCGGATTCCCAGTTTTCGGGATCTACCGTATGACAGGTTCACCGTACCTTTAGAGGTGTTTAATAACAGCCAGATCGGGTATTCCCGAGCAAAAGAGGACATCCATATCTCTGGCGTTCTTCCCAAGTTATAAAACAGGGATTGTGGAGGGCGGGATAGGATATTGTAGGTTTCCAGTACACACTGGTAATACCTAACTAGCGTATCTCTCACGCTATCACTCAACCCTTAACCTTAAGTACTAAAATCCTAACTCGGTACTTCCTAAGCTCGGTAATTCAGTCATCAGAGCGATACTTCGCTCTGATACCACTTTTTGTAACACCCCATCCAACAACAAACTCATAACAACATTCTGCAGCGGAAAATATACTACTTCACATCACTTAACTCGTTGGTGTTAACGCGTTAACCACCCACGTGGCTAACAAGGCTATTACATAAACAGTGTACTGGTCTGATGGACTAGATTCCGAGCGACTACACATTATTATCCCTTTCCACTAAAAACAAACATACACAAACCTTCCAACTGTACCGCGTACTTACAAACTGATGCCGATGACAATTTCGGTCTTACTACACCTACTGTATATATACAACTTAAATGATTACCCATGTACAACGACTACCCGTCCTACTCTCGAACGGCTTCCAGCTCCTTGAACCTGAAATAGGAAAAGAAGAGAAAGGGTGGCCCAAAAGGGGCTCAGCACCTTTGCTGGTATGGTAATCCCGCAGCCCACATGCTACCGGGCCACGCACAACTAATTGTCGTCTTAGCATGCGGTTGATTATATTTAAATCATGCATGCAACTGTAAACACACAACACATAACATCTCGCCCCAATGGGCTCAACAAATGGATAGTACATCCTTATTTGATAAGTCACTCATGGTATTCATTATCCCTAGAGTGTTTCTCCTCTAATGGAGCTATTCCTTAATAGACGACACTTACCCGTCATTCGGGTTATCCTTAAACGCCTCTTATCACAAACTGGGATTCATATCCATGATCCACATACTCCACAATTTACAACGTATAACATACATCACATAACAACACATAACAACACTTTTCACATTTCAACGTGCACATAACAATATCGCAATAGAAATGCATTACATCAACAACACATAACATAACGGGTGCGGTTCTCTTAGGAGCCGACCCAAACATAGTTAATTCACTGGTGAGCCTAGAGAATGATGTCACCCCCATGGTAAGCTCGTTATACAACACTCATTACCGTCCTAATAGTCGGACGAGTAACTTAAGTTAAGATGGTTCGCGTTTTGTGGCCCAAACACACCACACAAACACATGTTCCCCCTAAACCGATCATAAGTCAGAATAGCTAAGCTTTGGAATAAGCTAATGGGAGATCATAACCCGTGAGGGAAACAACCATAACAGAGAGAAGGGTAAGGCTAAGAAGGATACCCACTCCCAAACAACGCGCGACCGGCCAAACCGGATTCCTTACCACTGTTAGTACATACTTACTTTTAGATATTAGTTAGAACCCCACTATGGAGCCTATCACATAACAACACATACAGTATTACAACTGGGTTAAACATACAAGGAGATCCCTACATTCACACACACATATCACATATTAACACACGCATAGCCGTGGTTAGAACGTCCCATGGTTCGGGTCGTTTAATCCGAATACCGAACTCTCATGTGATCCTAGACTCAGTTAGCTAAAGTTTAACACTTTCGAGATTAAATGGTATCGGAACTAGACACGCCACATATATGAATTACTGTAAACTCATTACATGTTTATCTTACAACGTGGCAAACATACAGAAAAACACATTGGCATACAAGCCGGTGTAATCCGGTAGGACACAGGTTGCAAGAAAACCATACCTGTCACCGGAGTCCACTTTATCATGTCCACTTATGTTCTTCGAGCAACTCTCGAGCAACTGATAACATTACATGTACTTTTATTAACATCGAGGTAACATGATTGTTTAAAGTCTAATGCTTATAACCTTTCCCCGTTAACTTAGTTACATAACTTCACAGTTTAACTTGTTTTACTTTTACATTTTAATACAACTTTTCCCCACTAAATTGTCATTATAACTTACTAACATGTCCTTAACAATCTTATAACATCATTACTTAACAATCCCCATCATCCTATAATCTTAAACAAATTTTTTACATACCTTGGGTCGTCCGACCCATGTCCGACCCAAGACCTCTGGGTCGGACCATTCCAGAAACTCCAATGATTGAATTAACAAGGCTGTCCGACCTACCCTGGGTCGGACCACTAGGTCGGACAACATCAGAAGTTGTCAAAACTTGTCAAACTTTCTCCAAACTTTTCCTCAAGCCTCCTAATGTGTTCTAACATCATTGGCACCTTAATCTTCATATAACATCCATAAAACTCATTTTATAACTCCTTAAACACTTACTCCTTCTTACCATTTTCATACCTTAAACAACATTTTTAGAGTGGTCCGGGACTTGGTCCTTACCTTAAGTCCCGGACCAATACTTACAGAGACTCTCGGCTGTTTAATAGGGTGGTCCGGGACCTTGTACTCACCCAAGTCCCGGACCAAGACAGTTTTCCAACTCTCGGCCTGTTTTTCATGTATGGTTCGGGACATCTTCCAATACCTAAGTCCCGGACCTCTGTAACAGAATCCCAAATTTGACAATTTCAAGTCTTGTTTCATCTATTCTCTTCATCCACAGATTACCCAAACTTCATACATGAACTTAGGCATATTCTAATACCCAAATATCACTTTAATTCACTTTAAACATTGTCCAATTTGTCACTCATTTTTCTTATAAATCTCTTAACACTTCCTAGTTCACCAAAACTCATTTAAAACACTTTGAACTCCTTATACATTTTCCAAATTTTGCCCATAGCTTCCCTTGTATATTCTCACATACAAACACTTAGGTTTTTACCTTATTTCATTCAAGAACACCTAAAACCACCAAGAGTATTCTCACACACAAACACTCACCAAATTTACACTACATCACAATATAGTGCATAAACTTGAATTGCTTGGCTCTTAGGCCCTTAAATTGCATATACCTTAAACACTGAATTTCCACATAAATAATGTCTTTGACCTGCAATTACATACAACAACACATATGCCCCTTAATAGTTTCCTTGAGAGCATTTTACTATGTCATTCACCTTTGGCTCCTTAGGTATTATATTAAGCAAATCAAGCTCATTTTCCTAAGGCATTTAAACTACATTGAGATAGTTTGTTTACCTCTTTTTCCTCACAAACTTCTTTCTTGTTTCCTTGTAAAACGGAAAGGATGTTTGGTTGTTTGTCAACTTCTAAACAATGTACAAATAATAGAATGAGTATTCAAGCATTATGCTTCACCTCATTGCAAACCCTAGGTTTTACATTGTTTCAAAAACATTAAGATAGTTACTTACCTTGGTCTTTGAAGAGAGTTTGAATATCTATCAAGAGAGGACTCCACCAAGTCCTTGAAAGATTCAAATGGAGCTAGAACAAAGCAACACAATGAGCACCATTAATGGTGATTCTCGGTCAAGATAAAAACATGGAGGAAACATGATTTTTCTTTGAGATTCCTTACCTAGAAGCAAAGGAGATCAATAATATGTAGAAATACAAGCTCAAGCTCCTTCAATGGTGGAACTCCATGGCACTGAAATGGGGCT